>CM053503.1:60446506-60927377 GCA_028627145.1 Eidolon dupreanum
TTAAGAAGATAAAAATCATTTTTAAGAAATTTGAAATAAAAGGCAGTTTTATCAAATTTTAAAAACTGTACTTAAGGCAAATGAAATTCCTTTATTACCATCACCTTCTTCCAACTATGTATGTGTCATAAAAAGTCCATTGTGGCTGAATTACTTCACCACAGAAATATTCAGCAGATGACAGTAATAATCTTAAGTATTTATAAACCTAGGACACTTTCAATCAAAAGGCTGACTCCCGTCAATCTCAAAACAACAAATTACAGCTATATTCATTTATTTTAAAAGGTCTAAGGAATATCTAACTCAAATATGGCAAATATTTACCTTTACAATGGGCATATGGCATTGTCATTACATAATCTTCGCCTCTATTCAAGAAAGTTAACCGTGCTTCTCCTTCTAATATGGCAGATAATGAGTTTCCTAAAATAAATAGTTTATTAAATTTCACAAAACTAATTCAAGCAATCGAAAACAAACAAGATATATTCAGGACACCTACCAGACATGTTCAATGGAATGTCTTAAAAATGTCTCAATCTCAATGTGCCCAAACACGTATTTGTTATCTTATATTTAAAACATATTTGACCCATATTCCTATTCTTATGAGTGCTTTTGAAAGTAGTTATGTGATTATGTTATTTTATATGAGGCTCTTAAGAAAAATTCTTAAACACGTGGAATATGAAATAAAATAGTTTCACTTCTATAGCTTAATTTGTCCATTTTTGAATAAAAACATTATTTCTTATCCATAAGTCACATTACTTAGTTAAGTCCCAAGCTTTAAGTACTTATCATTGACATAATACTATAGATAAAACTATAGATACTTTAGACAAATAGAAACATGCATAACCCATAACCCATGAAATCAATGATAAATTTCATGGTGTTTTTCTTTTCCCCCATCACCAATTTTATTGAACATAATTTACATATGATTAAATGACCTAATTTAAGGATGCATTCTGATAGTCCTGGCAATTGTACACAGTCACGTTAACTACCCACCACAATCAAGATACAGAATTTTCCATTATTCCAGAAACTTTCCCTTTGCTCCTTGGAAGTCAGTGTTCTCCTCCAGCCCCAGGAAACCAATAGTCTGGTTTCTATCACTGTAGTTTTACCTATTCTAGAGTTTTGTACAGATGGCATCATAAAATATGTGGTTTTCTGTGTCTGACTTCTTTGGCCTAGAAAAATGGTTTTTAGATTCATTCATGCTGTTGTGTCAACATTTCAGACTATTTAAACAATAGTGAAAATTCTAATATATAAACATAGCATAACTCTGTTTACTTGTCGTCTTTAATTTTCCTCAAAAATGTTTTGTAGTTTTCAGTGTAAAGGTTTCACAAATCTTTCATTAAATGTATTGCTAAATATTTTATTTTTCAGATACTATTGTAATTGAAGTTGCTTTTAAATTTTCATTCTACAAGTGTTTATTTCTAGTATATAGAAATACAACTGATTTTTGTATTATGACCTTGTATCCTTTAACCTTACTAAATATACTTATTAGTTCTAGTAGTTTTTCGTATTTTCTTAAAGATTTTCTATGTAAGGCAGGTAAATACATGGTTTAATTTCTTGCTAATCTGTATGCTTTTTTAACTTTCTTCTGCACTAGCTAGGACTTCTAATATAATTTAATGCAGAAGTAGTGAGAATGAACATTCTTGCTTTCTTTACTTCTGATCTTAGGTAAAAATTATCAATTTCTACCTTAGGAGCATAAAATTTGCTATATATTTTTCATAAGGACCTTTAATCTAGTCCTGATTTGTTGAGAGCTTTAATTGTGAATGGGTGTTGAATTTTGTAAAATGCTTTTTCTGCATCTCTTAAAATGGTACAGTTTTCCTTAATTCTATTAATATGCATTACATTGATTTTCAGATGATATAGCAACCTTGTATTTCTGAGATAAACCACACTTGATCATGATATATTATCCTTTTAATATACTGATCAGACTTATCCTTTTTATACATCCTTTTATGTGTGTGTGTGTATTACTATCCTTTATATATTGATTCATTACAAATTTGTTAAGGATTTTTTAATGTATATTCAAGAGAGATACTGATTTACTGCTTAACTGTAATGTCTGGTTTAGGGGATTAGGGTATTGCTGGCCATATAAAATAAGTTAAGAAGTATATTCTCCTATTTTCTCTAAGAAGTTGTTATAATTGGTATTATTTCTTCCTTAAATGTTTAGATCTCAAGACATCTGGGCCTAGAGTGTATCTTTGAAGGAAGATTTTAAATTACTAATTCAATTACTTTCACTGATTTAAGGCTATTGAAATTTTATATTTCTTCTTGAGTAGTTTTGGTAATTTGCATTTTTTAAGATATCTGCCCATTACAATCGAAACTGTCAAATTTATTGGTATAAAATTGTCTGTAATATTTCCTTATCATCCTTTCAGGGTCTGTAGAATCAGTAGTGATTCTGCTCATTTATTCCTGATTTGTATTGTCTTCATCAGTGTAAAATCAGCTCTTAGATTACCTGATTTTCTGTATTTTTGCCCCCATTTTACACTAATGTCTGCTCTTTATTATTTTCTTTCTTCTCCTTACTTTGAATTTATTTACCTCTTTATCTAGTTTCATAGGGTGAAAAGTCAGATTACTGACTTAAGTCATTCTCTTTTTCTAATTTAAAACCAAAAATTTTCCTCTAAGCCCTGCTTTTGCTGTATCCCACAAATTTTGGTATATTTTAATTATCATTTAGTTTAAAACATTTTCTAATTTCTCTTGACCCATGAATTATTTAGAAGTGTGTTATTTAATTTCCAAATATTTGAAATTTATCTACATATTTATTTTTAATTCTATTCCATTGAGATTGCAGAATATACTCTATAATTTTCTATCTTTATGGTGAAACACATAGTCTATACCAGTGAAAATACTATACAGGTACTTGAAAATAATGTATATCCTACAACCGTTGACTGTAAAGTTCTAGAATTATCAATTAGGGTAAGGTAGTTCATAGTGTTCTTCATTTTCTTAAGCCATTTACACTATAGTCAGAGTGTACAGGGATGGAAGGCGCAGTAGGGAGAGAATAACATTAATTTAAAGAACCTTCAGAAGAAAGCAATCACCCTTTAAACAAAACATGAAACTAGGCAAAAAAATAAATAAATAAGTAAAAATAAAAATAAAAATAAAACCCAAATAAAACTAACATTAAGAGAAATGAAAGACAACTTGAAGAAAAATAAAAGCATATATCATGTTCCTGGATCAAAAACTATAAGATTTATAAGATTTCCCTATCACACATTTAATCTATGGTTCTCTACCCTCTCAAACAACCAAAACTTAGATTTCTGTTGACATATTTTATTTTTCCTATTTTGTCATAATTATTTTTTCTATCAAGTTTAAAATTCTCTAATTGAAATTTAATTTGTTAATTTTTCTCCATTAACATTTTTTAATTGAATAAAAGCATTTAAGGTTACATATTTTCTAATGGTGTATAAGTTTGGCCACAATTCATTTGTTTGGACTGTCAGTTTTTTAAGTTTCCTATTATAACCACATTTCTCTATTTCTCCTTGTACTTAACAAAACATTTTATTGGTGTGTTATTTATTTGGTCCAAAGTTAAATACTATTACTAACTGATGCTGGAACAAGTATTCAAACTGTACTTGAATTCTTCCTTTTTCTATTCAAAGACTAAAATAGAAAACTGACCCCTAAAATACATTAAAATGGAACTAAAAAACCTTAGTAGGGCTAAAAGCAAAAGAAATACATTATGCACTAAAAGTGCTAGTTATAGTGGGCAATCATTATTCTGTCTTTTGATAAGTGGTGTTTGTGATAAATTTACACATATGTGGTATATACTTATATAAAATGAGTCATACCTCTATTTATAAATGGGCAAAGAAAAGCACTATAAAAGAAAGGCCATTATCCAAGTAGATACTTAAAATGGCACATACATTCCTTGCTCAAAATAGCCAAAAACTTATCTAAATAAAAACTCACTAAAAAATAACTTCTTCCCAGAAAAGGATGCAGACTAAGATGGGGGAAACTCACCATAAAACTTGGACTTTGCCAGAATACTACCACTAAGGCAAAATCCATCCTTTCGGTTACTAACATAGAAGGCAGATATTGGTGGATGATGGGACACCTATTGAATAGAGGGAAAAAACAATATGATTAGCATATTATTGTGCTATTATCGAACATTCAAGTCTTAAAAGTATACTCTATTAATGAATAAGAAGAAACATTTGGTAAGTAGTAAAATTAAATATTGATTATTATAGTTATCGGTCTCCCAGATGTCTCCGAAAGAAACTCATCTGGTATTTACAACATTAGGTGGACAGTATGCCACTTTTGAAACTAAGTTATAATGTAGCATCCATACCTCTCTGTCTTTCTGTCTCTGTCTCTCTCTGTCTCTCTGTCTCTCTCTCTCCCACCTCATATCATTAGCTCTAAGCAGCTAGCTAGAGAGATAATATCATATTCCTCAGGTTTGTTAGGGTGGGGGGGATTGACAATCATATCATGAATGTAAGTGTATATAAGTTTAAATTAATGAAACATTAAAACTAAGAACTATTTTCTGACTATCTACTATGTGTACAATAAAAAGAGATGTATTAACAGGAGGGTCTACTTTCAAGGGGCTAACAATTCAATGTTCTACAAAGTTAATACAAGTGTTAAAATAAAGCTCAATGGATAGTCACAAAAATAATACAGAAGCTTGAGAAGACAGAAATCACTGGTTGCTGCAGTCATCTGGACCATAAAAAAGTGGAGGGCCAGAGGAGGGAGGGAGGGAGCAATAGGGGGGATCATTTTATGAACTATATAGCTGTCTAACCAATGTACTTTATACTTGAAACTAATTTAAATAAATTTATAAAAAAAAATTTTTTTTAAAGGTGAGATCAGGGTTTGTTTAAATGAAAAATAGCTAAGAAGATACAATGGGGTGGGAAAATTAAATTTAAAAATAGTGAGGGCAAAGAAGTGCAATACCAGGTTACCTAATTGCGAATGCACAGGTTTGACTACTGCAGAGGGCTCAGAAAGACATGTAATTTGAGATAAACTTTAAAAAATATGGAAAACATTGGATGTCAGACAAATGGATTGAAATTTGATTTTGGAACTGGGGAAACACTGAAGAATTTTGGCAAAAAGAGGGTGGGAGCACAATCATCAGATTCCAGGCCTTTAATAGTAATACTTGTGAGGATGGTATTTAGTAGTACTCTGTACTAGAAGGTAAAATGCTTACCAAACATTTACAAATAAAGGTTAATCAACAGTGATTTTACTGAATTAACATTTTCTATGAAAACATCCCAAAAACTTCTAAATCAGTTTTGTTTCTGTAACATGCATTTCTAATACCTGTTCGGCAATATAAAAAGTTTTGCTGTTTGTTCTGGGATGAATCCACAAACAACGAAAACTCTCACCAAGTATAGGATTATAAGGTTTCTTCAGTCCCTAGAAAAAACACACAAGTTTCAAATTACAAATAGGTAAAACTCAAAATAGTTTAAACGAGTCTTGATGGCTTTAGCTGTATCATTTGGGAGATTACCCTTATAAAATTTCACAGCAGTGACATGAAATAAAGTTAAAATGACATCAATCATAATTCAGGTCTCAATGATCAAGTACTGAGACCTGCAATACAATTATTAATAGACAGTCTAAATATAACATAAAAAATGAAAAACTCATATAAGGCTAAAGAAAGTAAAATACAAGTATTACCTTTGGCTTTTTATAGAATCCTGACAAATACCACTTCACTACTCTCTTCAAACGAAAGTAAGGGTTTTCTTCAAGAGCAGCCCTAAAAATCAAAAAGATCAATAAAAAATTTACAGAATATATCACAAATTCTCCTTCATATTTATCAAGTCAACAATTTAGATATGCTTGGAAAGTATAATTCATATTTAAAATAGATGGCAAAAGCAACCATGTACATTAGTTTATAAGAATCATTTTTCAAAATCAAGTGGTTACTTTTCTCCTCATTTTTCCTATTTTTTGATGTACTGCCCAGGTCTTCAGGTCTTTTTTTTTGCTCAAGTAGTTTCTGGAAACTCTTCAAACCAAGATTTTTCAACTGGGATTCTGTAGGAACCGAGATGTTGCTAGGGGTTTTGTGGGAAATTGTGATTAAAAAAATGAACATAGATTTCTGAGATTCAGGCACTGTTTGATGCCTGGCATCTGCAGTAAAGGGACAGTGGCCAAGCTGCCTCATTAACAACTTCATTAGAGGTCTTCAGCCCCATATGTCAGAGAAGAACCATGTCCACTTGATTCAGTCTATTCTCAGTTGTTGATGTTAATTAGAGGAAATCAGCAGTAACTGGTGAGTGCTATAGTACGTGGAGGGAGGACAACAGAATCATGTTAGCCTCTCCTGCACAAATTGCCTATGTGCCTTTTTAGTCCTTTGTACAAAATACAGAAGTTTCAAATCACAAATATGAAAGATTTAAAATAATTTAAACCAATCAAAAATGTTTTAACCCATTTTTAGCCTTTAACCTCCTCTATGTGCTACCAACTGATTTTCCTGAGTGAACAAGCTTTACAAGTATAATAGGTAATTAAAGAATGTTAATTTTAAAGAAGAAATTTTTAGAAGCCATGACTCAGCTGCCTCCTTGCCCTTTTGTCGCTGATATACACATTGCAAAACATTGACTATGTACATTGACCATATTCACTTAACTTATTTGTTATTTACTTATTTTATAATTTAACTATTTATTACATTCTTCAAGTATGTCTGATGGTCCAATGTGGTGAATTTTGAAGATGAAGTGTAAGATGGAAGAGGCTAGGCCTAGGCTACTGACAAATTTTGCCAAGTTATAAGGTTGCACTTTAGGGAGTAGTAACATCCTCTGATAGTTCTGCTCTTGTTTTAAATTCTCTATGATATTTTATTTTAAATTTATATATAAATAAAACATAGTTTAAAACTCAAAGCAATACAAAAATGTATACATGACTTGCTATTGCCCCATCTCAATACTCTTCCTACTTATATCCTATAGGCAACTTTTTTAACTTCCTTTTTTGTTGTTGTTTTCTTTAAGCATAAAGAAAATATATGTAGTCTTAAAAAAAGGTAGCAAACTTCACATTCTTCTGTACCTTACCTTTCACACACACATACACACACTCTCTCTCTCTCTCTCCCCCTCTCTTTTTCACTCTACCCCCCCATTCCCTCACTCCCTCTCGCCACTCTGAAGATCCTTCCATATCAATTTATAGAGTTATTCCTTATGTGTGGATGCACCATACATTATTTAACCAGTCATCTGTGGCTGGACACTTGAGTTATATAATTTTATATGATTACAAACCCTTCTGCAACAATCTTGTATATATGTCATTTTACATATCTGGAGTTATATCTATAAGAATTATTTCCAGAAGGCAGGATTACTGGATCAAAGAACTGAATGAATCTATAATCCTTGTAAATATTGTCAGAGTCCCTTAGAAAGCACTGTGCTAGTTTGTATCGCCCAGCAGGAGCAGTGCATGAGTACCTGTTGCACACAGCCTTGGCAATAAAATAGTGTGTGTTGCAGGAAAAGTACAACCTTTCAATTTGGGAAAATGGGCATTTATTTCTCAAGAAGATTTTACTGTGATTCATAGAAACCTGCCTCACACTCTGAGAGAATTAAATTTCTAGACAATAAAAAAAAAAAGAGAACTGTAACAAAATATAAGGCAGAACTGGGGTATAAAAGCTTTTGGACATTTGGTCAATGTGGTGGATGAAAAACAGTATCTTATTACAGTTTGAATCTACATTTTTCTTATTTTGTGTGACGTTTACATGTTTAAGGTCTGTTTCTATTTCTACATATTTAAATTGGTCATGTTCTCTACTCCTTTTTATATTAGGTTGTTGATCATTTTCGTTCATTTTCACAAGCCTTTTTTAGAGAGAGAAACACTTTCTGTATGATTTATTTTGCAAAAATCTCCCACAGTTTATCAGTAATTTTTTGATTCAGCTTATGATTTTTTTCCAATGTTCATTAATGCAACTAATAGACTAATGATGCAACTAATAAACTGAATACAGATATTTATACAGAATCTAAAAATCAGGTCATATGCCCAGAACTTAGTACTTGAAAAACACAGTGCCTTGAAACACCACTGCTGCTGGAATGGAGGCAGCAGGTGAAACCTGGAAAGGTCGGCACCAAGTGGCTGTCTTTTATGGTTCTCTAAACAACTGCTGGGAGACAGGTGGACAGTTCCTCCTCTACCTCCTTTATGCCTGCCTTCTTCAGAATTACACCCAGGATTGGCTGGTAGAGAGAAAAGCAAAGATGAAAGTGGATGCCAAGAGCCAGCAAATGGCAGAGCACTCTGGTTCTGGTAAGCTGTGTATGCCTCAGAAGCATACAGAGAGGATAGTATAAATAAAAGCCCAAGTCCCAGGACGGGACCTGAACAAAGGCTGAAACGGGGAGAACAAAGAATGCCAACCACCTTTCCCTATGTCAGGCCAGGGGTCAGGGAGCCTGTGATAGCAGTGCTGTTGGGTGAGGGGTAAAATTCTTGTTCTCCTTAGGCTTGTGATCTCTTAATTCAACCTCATAAATGAAAACATTATATCAAAGTATGAAACATGCTTCTTATGAAGGTCACGTACAGAAGTGGTGGAGAAGAGAGACTGATATCTAATTAGAGCCCAATTTTGGTAAGGCGTAACCATGGAACAGCATTCTGGAAAAAAATCTCTGAAACCATGAAGTACCTTCTATTTTAAGAAATGAGAAAGTACTTACTCAGATAGGAAATCTGCATGATAGTAGTAATCTGAAAGTTTATCCAGGAAAGAACGAGGTTCCAAGATAAATGTGGGCAGAACAACCCTGGACAGGTCCATGCCAGGGCGGACTTGTTTCAGCAGGGTCCAGATGAGGCTTTTGTTTTCTTCAGACACAGTTTCTGTTTGAGAAGCCTCACCTGCCTTTAGAAATTAACAAAAAATTCTGAAATATTTATCTCAGACATACAGATGTGTAGAAAAGACAGCTAATGTTTAAAACCTGATTTCTCTATTTGACTATTTCAAGCATTCTTAAAATGTGGAAATAACCCATTAAGTAATAAATAAAATCCATAACTATAAAATTCAGGTAAAAAGGGTAGTTGCAAGAAACATCAAAGTGAATGATACATACAAAGAATTCATTACAAAAAAATGTTATACTCCGTTATACTATCTTTACTTCTATATACTAGCAATAACAAGAAAGTTATAAACTCATGTTTCCTTAAACTCATTTTGTACCTGGCAATGACATCAAGCAGTATGCTAGTTTAAAAGTGAACCTGAAAAAAATGTGAACTTTACACAGAATATATTCCTATTTGTAGGAGTACTATGTTTTTAGCTGTTTATCAATCCCATTATATTTCATATGTATGTAACTTTTAAAATAAAACAGGTATCACAGAAATATTCTCCTTTAGGAAAATAATATGTCAAACAAACAATATATTCAATTTCATTAAAAAATTCCCAAGAATTAGAAAACCAAAACTCTCTGAAAATCTGACTTTTACCTCTCCAAGTTCCTCATGGCTTTGTTCCATGTAGGTGGTCTCCTTCAAAGGTTCAACAGGCTCAGGTTCAATATATGAGTCATCTTGCCTTTCTGATGTATCTGTGTCACTTTCTTCACTTTTCCCCATCACCTCATTGTCAGACTCATCATGCTCTTGATCATTTTCTTTATCAGATTTATCAGAATACATATCTTGGTCCTTAAAATGCTGTCGTTCAATTTCACTGTCATTTAATCTTAAGAAAAAAAATTATTAGAAGGAAGAATAAAGAAGGTTAAGAATATTTAATCTAGAAATAAGAATGATATTTAACATTTATTGAGAATTTACTATGTGCTTGGCACTGTTCTTAATGTTTTATATAGTTTAACTCATTTAATCTTCAAAATAACCCTATAAAATAGGTAATTATTCTCTTTACAGATTAGTAAAATGGCACAAAGAAATTACGTAAAAATCTGGGGCAATGTTAAAAGATGATACTTTGAGCTCTTTGCCTATGCCTTGGGGCTAAAATCTTCCAAAAGCAAAATTTTAGACTATCCTCTTGCTATTTTCTTAGTTTTGTAATCATCGTCACTTGAATCAACCTCACTGTCTCTTCCAGTCTGAAGAAAAACTTCAACTCAAGATCATTAGATTCTCAAGTGAACTCAAATTATGACTTTGTACCTGTAAAGGTCTCCAAAGTCACTAAAAATAGTAAGTCTAAGAATAAGACAAGAAAATATGAAAGGTAAGTAATTATATCTATTTAATTAATACTATAAATATATCGATTTAATTAATACTTAATCTTGAGGGGAAAAATCCAGAGAGAACTGGAAATGGAAATTTCAGCTTAAGGAAATGAACCTATAGCATAAAATTGATAAACTGCTCTAGCCAACCCTGTTTTTACTAACCCTGTTTTATTAACCCTTAGGGTTAATAATATGTACAAAAAGGAAGAATTTTTTTAAAATCTCACTGTCAGAATCAAATATTTTTAAAGAAATTTCTTATTTAGGAAAGTATCTGTTGGTCTCATTTGGTATAAATATCTTACAGGGATGAGCACTAAAGTATTTTAAAAATAAATACACAGTGCCATTATATATAACTGATATTTTAACAATGCCGAGATAGTAACAGAGCAAAAGTCTTATTTGATTCCTATGTTAGTCTCTATTTTTCTAAAATCTTCATTTGTTTGGATTTTAACCAGAGAATTTCTAATAGAAATTCATTTTTACATACATATCAGTTTCCTTCTTTCCCTTTACAATCATGTTTCTAAAAAGCAGTCTAAAATTGCTGTCTCTGCTTTCTTACCATCTAGTCACTCCTTAAATTTTCATAATCTGGTTTTCACTCTCCTAAATCTGAGAAACCGTTCCCTTAAAGGTCACTAATGATGGCTTAGTTGACAAATCCAATGGCTTTGCCTAACCTTTTCCTCCTGTGATTTCTCTGCATTCCTGGATTTTGATGATGATTATTTTCCTTAAAATGGTGTTAGGGCTTTGGTTCTCTGCAATCATGGTTCTACTTTTTAAGTTCTCTGATCCCTTTTACTTCCTTCTATCCTTAGATATTCTTATTTTCCTTGGCCCTTTTTAATTTTTCTATATCCTTCTCCTTTGGCAAGCTACCCAATTTCAAAGCGTTGTCATCATTTGTATTTGATGTGGTCCCATGTAAACAGCAACAAGCTTTAGAATCATGCTTTTAAGTGCTTGGCTGTCGTCACCTTTATGTCCTGGGACCACAGCATCCTCAACATGTACAGTAAATTATTATCTTCCAAACATGGTCCTTTGTTTTATTTTACCATTATCTTCCCAGCATTCATGCTTAATGCTTGGTAATTATCTTTAATTTCTTTAACTTCACGTACCTCCCATCCCTTATATCCAAGCAGACTATAAGTCTTAAAGCTGGGCTCCCTCCTCCCATCTCTGCACCATCAGCTTCCTGATTATTTTCTGTCATATAGTCAAATAAATATGTTGATATGTTGATTCGACTTTTGTAAAAAATCTGTTATGTTGATTCTCTCCCTGATTCCCTAGCTGGATGTTATGTTTTCAGCCTCTAAATTTTCCTGATCTTATGTTGCCTTAAGGTATCTCTCCTTTGGTTGTCTATGTTATTCTTTTTATCTTACTATTTATAGTTCCCTGGCATTTTATAGGTTTCAAACAAAACAAATGAAACAAAACACTTCTCCAAGATCATATAACTAATAAATTGCTGCACTGGATATAATTTAGAATCATATTTGATTCATCTCCCTATTCACAATGTGGATTATACAGAAAAATGTGTGCTATCTTATACATAAAACAGGCTCAAAAATTTTAATGAATAAATATGTGAAACAGAGGAATTTTTAACATCCCCAAATTAAAAGCATTTACAGATAACCTGGTATTCAGTAAAAACAACCAATGATTTACAGCTGAAGAGCTTCGAGGGAAAAATCTCATGAAGAGATCCCAACACACACCCATTTCTATATGAATTATGCTCCCCTCCTCCCGCCATTCTTATCCCATTCAGGGTTCCATACTGGGGATTAAAATAAAACTCCAGATTATAGGTATGCAAAGAAAGAATGTAAAAGGTTAAGTAATGGAGGTTTTTAAAGAGAGTGAAGGAGAAAGCTCAAGCAAAAGGATAAGAAAAAAAATGTTCAGTTCAGGTTACATGGAAAAGCAAAGAGTAGCAGTCTAACTTTGAGGAGAGTAACCCCAATGCTGACAGGAAAAAGGGGCTGCAGAGAAGCTAGGTGTTGGGGCAAGGGAGGAAAATGGTAAATCTAATGTCTTTCCTACAAAGCACCAAAAGACAGCTGAACCTCAACAAACCTCTAAATCTCAAATAAAGTACTTCTTAATTTTTTTTTTTTCAGTAATAACTAAAATAAATGTTTCAGGGACTAAAACCACAAATAAGATACAATTCCAACTTGAAACATTTACAATATAATAGAAGAATTCCGTAGATACCAGGTAGAATAAGTGCCTTTATATGTTTCATGGTTATGAGGCAGGAAAGTCTTCTCATATGATATAATATTTGAGATTTGTCTTAAAGAATACGTAGGATTATGACAGGAGAAAAGAGCAAAAAGGACCAGAAATCATTCTTAAAGAAGGGAATACCATGCACACAAGGACAAAACAAACAGTATGATCATATTTGGGATTTAACAAGTAATTCACATTAGCTAGAATCAAGGAAATAACTTTCTATACCTTAATATAGTAACTGAACAATCTTAAACCAGGCCTTAGGCCAAATAATGGGAAGAAGACAGCCAAGTTTCAATCCTAGATATACTACAAGAATTCTAGGCCTGCCATCTAACCCAGTGAACAATATGGGCTCTAACATAATCAACAAATCAGTGGCAATATCTACTTACTGGAAGTTGTCACCACTGTGGAGATTGTTAGCACGTAATAAGCCATACAAAGTCACATGTGTGCTCTCTGATGAAATGCTCAAGTCATGTTCCTTTCCTTCCCTGATCATTGTACGTTTAAGAAGACTAGAACATTTCAAAGCCAATTCCAAAGCATCCATCCAGCACCTCCCTAGAAGAACATAGATTCAATAAGCAATGTGAGTCAAGAAACTAAAAACTAGCACCCATCTTAAAATAACAGTTAGCCTTCAACCATACTACTATTTCTTTGAGAAATATTCACTGGAAAAGTTAATTAGAACATAAAATCTTGTAAGGATTTTTTTTAATTCAATTTTTTCAGTTTAACAAGTGCTTTTTACACACTAAGCATCTAGAAACCACTGGTAAATGAATAGAATATAACACACATCAGAAAGTCACCTAATTACAAAAAGTGTACTTTTTAAAATCTTAGAACACTAACATGGAGTATAATTTGAAAGTACCAAATAAAAGTACTGAAAGGGTTATATTTCTACAAAACAAATTGTCTAAAATAATGTTTCACTGTTGACAGTAGGTCTACCCCCAGGTTTAGCATCCATTCTACTTATATGTATGAAAATTTTTAAGTCAGGGAAATGCCTGCACAATACCATCATTAACTGCCATATTAGTAGAAACACTAATTACTTTATTTTTTAAATTAAAATTTAAAACAGTAATTAGCAGGAAAAATGAATGTTAGTTGCTCTTAAAATTCACATATAGTTGTTTCAAGATTTGCTGGAAATATCAACCAAGTAAAACACTTTCATAATGAAAGCTTGTGCCTATGATATTTTAATTTTAAATAATCATCTGGTAAATGTAAACTTTGGAAGGTTATAAGATTCTTTAAGCTAAGCTAGTCTAAATTATAAAACAAAAATGAGGAAGAAATTCACTATTAATTATTAAAGTTTTAAAGTTATCTTGCTTTCATACAAATAAGTGTTGCTCTCCCTATATTTGCTTCAAGAATTAAATATTAAGTTATTAAGTGCAGAACAAAAGCTTGTCTCACATAGAAAAACTCAAAACAGTTTATATGTGTCATATAAATGTTAATATTTAATGATAAAATATAAATAGTATTAAGCACACCTTTAAAATGATAAAACTTAATTAGTTACCACAGAGAACACTAACCAAGTCAAATAGATGTTAACATTTCAATGGAAAACGAAGAAAACTCCAGGCTGCTAACTCATCACTTGATTCTTTTCTATCAGAATTTCTATTTGTCTACCAGGTTAATGATATAGTTGGTGTTCTAAGCAACTTATGATTACAATACCTCTACTATAAATATCATACTAAAGACAGATTTTCCCAAAGGAAAATACACAGTAGTATATAAAATAAATCTTTAAAAATGAGGAATAAAATCCAATCCATTAAAACTTGTATTTACCGTCTGACTCTGAAGTAGCTCGGATGATCAAATAACTGCTAGGTAAGGGCTGAGTTATGGATCCAACTGCTTCACCTTTTGGACCCTTAATATAAACAAATAAAATAAAAATAAGCAAAATAAACAGCATACAGTATTAGGAGATCCCAATTTTACATATAACTTTATATTGTTATATTATTGGTAACGATCTGTTAGGCATGGATTATAATTTGAAAGAAAAGAAGTTTTAATTTCATGCTTCTTGACAAAGCAAATGTTACAATTTATAGTTTATAGTTATAATTTATGAGAAAAATAAAAAAATTTGACTGAGTCTAGGGAAAAAAAATCAATCTCCATTTTATAACCAATGATATATTTGTTTATAAATACCAACTATAAAAGCTAATTTTATTTTTCCAGAAACAAGAAAGAAAAAGGATTTTTTGTTATTGGTTGGGGTTATTTGTTTTAGAAGTAAATGACACCAAGACCTCTATAGTAATTAGTAGCACCAAAGCTTATCTTTGGTGGACAATTCTTATCTGGAAAGAAAATCCGAGGATTAAAATTATAGCATAATTTTTAAGTTGTCAGATCAAAAAATAAAATGGGTTTTAAGAAGCATAAATATTAGAAAGTAAAAAGGCAGATTCAAATAAAAAAAGAAAATAACAATATGATTTTATCAAATCCTATAATATCCCTTGGGTATTTTCCAATAGCTTTACAATTTATGGGCAGCCCCTAGAACCAGCATAGAGCAAGATCTAGAGTCAGATTGCCTGCGTTTCAACCTTGGCTGCATGCCAGAAAAATTTTTTAAGTAACATTTTTAGGCCTCAATCTCTTTGGTTAATAAGGGAAAATTATATCCTCTTTTGCATGGATTGAAAAATTCCATGCAAAAACTCAAGAGTCTCTGACACAAAATAAGAACTCATAAATATTATTTTTTCCTAATCCTAGGCATTGACTTTGAAGTTGTTTAAATAATGTCCTAAGCAGGTTTTGCTTGTGGAGAATAGTCTGATGTTCATATAACTATAGAAATTTCCCTCTCCTAAATATTTGGAATAAATTTGACATTAAAAATATTTTTAATGATTTGAAAATTCATTATAATTCATATAATTCCTAAGAGTAGTAGTAAAGAATAAATATTATAGATGAAAGGTTTTGAAAGTAACTTTCTACTCACTTGAGAACTGCATGATATAGAAATGCCACAGGTTCTCTGGGTTAAGGTTCTATAGGTTAAATCCTTTCCCCTGTGGGAAGTATCTAATTCCAGATTGGAACTAACTATGTAATCTTAAATTTAATTTGCTGTATGACTCCAGACTACTGAAATAAAGATAAAAAGTCCAGGTCTTTTTTAGGTGTATGTATATTGCCTAACTAAGCAATATCAAAAAAATTTTAAAGCTGAAGCTACTTTTGGTTAGCCCTAATTTGAATTAGATGGTTTTCTTAAAAGAGGAGTTCTAAACCCTTTATTCAAGAATAACTGACCTTCTTACAAATTAAAACAACGAACACTTTGTAAAAACTTAAACTAGACTCATTTATTTGGTTAGCGTGTACACTATTTGTAGAACTCCTTGGTAGTTAATCAAAAAAGGCATTTCTGTTTTCCTGGTTAAGTTTCTGCTTTTACAATACAGGAGTGACTACAATAATGTTTTTAAGTTATAAAGCATTAGCGCTCAATCGTTTAAGAAAGCTGCCTCTTAAGAGTAAGTAGGACTGAGTCTGTTTACAGTCTATTCACATATTTACATCAGTACAGGAAACACTACAAAAATAAATGGCAGCTTGTTTTAGCGGATCTTACAATTTTGATAAAGAGAAAAATACAGTAAACATGATACAATATCACAAAGCAAAATTAGTAATTGCAAAAAATTTTTAAAAGTACAAACTGAATTGCCATGGCAAAGAGATAAATAAGGTACAATATAAATTAAGAAAACATTTTCTGAAGAAATTTGTAAGTTAGATCTTAAAGGTAAACATGGATTTTTGGTGCACATTTCATTGTGGGTAAAGACAGAAAGAAGAGTGACGTACTTGAAAACAGAAATAACTTTATAAGTCCTGCCAGAGAACAGCGATCATCAGTTTAATTTATTGATTTCAGTTCTACTCACAGATTGCCATATTTACCTTTTACCTATATAACAAGTGCTTACTTACCTTCACTGCCCAAATAGACTGCTCCAAAGGATGAAAAAGTTTAAAACAAAAGCCATCCTTTTTTGATGGACGCTCAATGATTTCACAGGCATTCAGAAGAACTGTTCCTACCCACTGACCATTTTTTTGGGTTTTATAGATCAGTAGCACCCCAGGTTTCAACACACACCACAGCTTGGTCCAGCTCTTTAGAGTACCACGAATCTACAGGAAGATAAGTTTAAGAAATAAAACTGTTTTTCTCCTCCTGCTCCACAAGATGCAAACCGAATAACGGCAAAGAGGATGTTTTAATCTACAATTCCCAGAAAATGTACATGTTAGACTCAATAGGTTTTTTTTTTTAAGCTACGAAATGACAAGCACTGTTAATAAACATAAAAACAGCATTACTCCTTGCTTCTGAGGAACTTAAATTCTAGTAGGAGACTGGGTCAACAGTTTCAAAATACTGTACTAAGCAGAATGGTTTTCCTAACCTTCTGGGCCAGGTCAGGAGCTATTAAAATATACTTTCCTAGTACCGAGATTCTCCTCCTCTTAGCATCTATCACAGCTATAATTTTATTTGTGTGAGTGTAAGATTATTCTACCTTTTAAGATTTCCCCCCTTACCATTACACCAAGAGTGCTGAAAACACTGCTAGCACACACTAGCCATTCCCTAAATATCTGGTGAGTGGTAGAAAGAGAGAAGAACCTCCTTCTAGTCCCTAAAATTACCTTCTCTAAATTACTTTATTCTTAGTAATTACATAAAATATGCCATATAAATTTCTTGGGGAAATTTTAACACTCAAGATACAGAAATCTCTCTAGTCTCATAAAATGTTGTTCATCCTAAGGTTTAATGTTATGTCAAAAATAAGTCTATAACTAGTTTTTCCTATTCTATTTTGTACATGATCCATTAAAAGTGTTTCTAGGCAAGTCACTGAATTCACAATACTGAAAAGAATGCTAATATTGAAATTAATAACTAGGAATTATCCTCACTTTTATTTACTGTTCTCTCAATGCACTTACATGAATTATAAAATAACGCAGGGATCCCTAGCCCCTCAAATAGGCATACCACAGTACCTCTAAACAAGAAAACTATAGAAAGGTGGAATTTGGAGCTAGACATGAAGAAAAGAGAAAATCTTTAAGAAAAAGTATATGTGAAAGAGATGGAAAAAAAGAGTTATCCTGAGAAAAAATTCTGGATCTTGGAAATATGACAGTAGAATATGAGTGGTAAATTATCAGAATGAAGGTAAGATTTAGAAAGTCAGCCTGGTGACGTGTTGGGGACTTTTGGGGAGTTGGTTGAGGAAATCCAATGTCAAAAGACAAAAGTAGGTGAACCCCTCAAAACCCAGGTGAGATCTGGAGCTTAAAGACTTCTAAGTAGAGCCAAAATTAGTCAGAAGCTGTTTTCGGCACAACACTGAAGAAGACCCTAGCATTACTTGAACTACTAGGGAAACAATCACTAGCCTCCCACATTAGTAAGAGAACTGCCATGACAGATCCCATAAAGATGTTAGGTTGGAGGTTGTACCAACTCTTTGAGAAAGTGGAAAGCTTTCAAGGTTGGGGTGATTTTTTGGTCAATGCCAGGTACTAAAACTTCCTGGGGGTCATAATCTTACAAAATCATTCTTAAAGTTAGCATCACTCTGAAAGATTACTACCCAATATCCTTCAGATAAGAATAAAGAAGAGGATAGCATGACTGGGATGATAGAAAAGGAAATAAAAATACATGGAAATAAACAGAGGCTAAAATAATAAGGTATGAAAACAGCAATGTGTATGTTTCTCTGAAAATTAATCCTTTTCAAATGCTAACTTGTATTAACTTTGTCTCATCTCTTCCCAATAATGCACATACCAAGTCTACAATAATATTAAATAATCTGAATAGCGAGCAAAATATTTCTTTACAGCATATTGATTAAGACTATGGAATGTCACATAAATCAAAAAGCCTTTGAAAGAATTGCTATACCTATTTGATGTCACTGTCAAGAAAGACAACATTAAGACTCCTCCCCATTAAGACTGGAATACAGAACGTCTGGGATACAATTAATAGTTTGTCAGTGGAAAACAATCATCCTACTAGTTGTTTTCATCTTGTAGGCTTTAGTGCAATCTGAGTTTTCCTACTCCAGTAGGCAAACATCCAGCAATGTGAACTCAAGATTCAAAACAAACTGACCTTCAACCAATCAGCCATGACAATAACAGAAGGGTCTGTGATGGTGCTGAGCAGCTCCTTTGTGGCTCTTTTCTTCTCCTCTCGGTAATTTTTCTTTTGTACCTATTTACAGAAATAATAGAAAAGTTTAAAAAATATTAAAATGGGCAATTTCTTTTCCATTTTTTTTTAGGTCTATAGAATGTAGAGTATAAAATTCTAAACCTCTTTTAGAATTCTAGCATCTTAGGATAAAATAACTATGTTTTCCTTTTAGAGCTGGTAGAAATTTTTAGAGAAGGTTAGAATCTAGTTTTTGTGAGCACTAGTCCAGTTCTCTGTATCTTTTTAAAGAATTCTATCTTTTTAAAATTACACAATATATGAATGCAGTCTCATGGTAAAAATTTCAAACAACACAAATAAAGCTAAAGGCCATCTTCATTATACCCTGCCCTACTCCAATTCCCAGAATTGACCACTGTTTTCTTTCTTGAAAACACTACCCTTTTTAGGCCTTTTCTATGTATATAATCTATAGAAGTATACAGCTTTTGTGTTAGTTTTAGATTTTTCAAACACATTAAAAAATGTTCTCCTGTTCAATATTTCTGGAGCATTTCCATGCCTATCTCACTCTTTAAACTGATACACAAAATTACTAGTATGAATAAGAGCTCTAACATTTATTGAATATATTCTGTGTGGCATTCATAGTTCTAAGCACTTTACATGTATCATCTCATTTAATCCTCACAATAACCTTGGGAAGTAGGACTATTAGTATTCTTATTTTATAGATGAGAAAACTGAGGCACAGAGAATAACTTGTCCGGGATCACACAGCTAGTAAGTCATGCAGGTAGGATTCAAACAGAGGCAGACTGGCTCTAAAAGACATGCTCTTAAACACTATGCTATACTGTTTCTATAATTTTTCTTAATATATTCTCTTACTAGAATATGGAATCTCCTCTGTTACCAGTTTTTTCATATTACAAACAACACTGCAGTTGTTTGCAACCCACAATTTTGCTCTTTCCCAATACTAATATGTAAGACATAAATAATTAAGAAACCACAAAAATGAAATTAATTCATTCAAAATATCAAAGTTTTACCTCCATAAGTCACTTCTGAGATAATCAGGGAAAGTAGCACTGAATCAATGTAATCTTATTATTGTTTTGTTGTTGCATGAATGGGAGAAGAGTGGTGATAATGTATCAGTGATATACTTTTTTAACTATAACAAAATCTTAGTTGCACTGAATAGTGACTACAGATAAGTAACAAAATTTTAATAATTCTATAGTCAAAAAACTTTACTTTTAGCCTTTATTATGCATAAGTTCACTGAATTAACAGTAGATTTAATATGAGGTTGCAAATGCATAGAAGATCAAGTGTGGAAGGAAAGTGGAGGTAAGAGAGGCTCCACAGGGATCACAGAGAATACACAGCCTAATAAGCATGTATTCCTCAGGCTCCAGGATCTGTAGCCAATCTGGAAGGCAGGCCCAATATTGTGTATTTCTTAAAAGAAGTTGGAAATCTAGACTTGTAATTGTTGGCTCAAATTTTAAAAACATTATGTAGGTCAAACAAAATACAGCAGGTCCTCTAATAATGTCACTTTGTTCAACATCGTTTCATCGTAATGTTGATGAGATGCTCTAGGAACTCTTGTATATATCAATTAGCCTAGGGTAAAACTGTTTTCCTTATATGTTGTTTCACCGCACTTCCAAGAACCTATTGATGATGTTAAGTGAGGACTTACTGTATATCTGCCCAGGGGCCAAATTCAGCCCACGACCCAGCAGTAAACTAGAATATCAGGTGTTCCACAACACAGTGATGTGCCGGACTAGAGTACAATTCTGCAGAGATACCGAGTCCCCAGCCCCAGGAGCTCTGGGATAGTCATTAAGTAGCCTTTTCAGTTGGCTACAGAATACCATACAAATATTAACATTTTTTATTGTGCCTGTCTGGCTATTTTTTTCTTCTTTTTAGGAAGAAAATAAGATAAAGATATTTATTTCTTTATTCGCCTACTTTGAAAAGCACACTCAAGGCATAAGGTTAGTTATAAAATGACTGTGGGAACTAACCTTGAGAGATTCTTTTTTTGTGAGCTTGCTTGAAGCTGAACTATCCTTCTCCGAGCCATTATAAAGTTTAGATTCAGACTGAAATCACATAGAAATGAACAAAAAGAAATAGTAATTAAAACCTTCACTTATTCTATACATACGGAATGTAAAAAAAAATGTTAATGCTATATTTCCCATTTAGTGCTGTGATTTAGCAAAATGTTGATTTTCAAATACCGATTTTCTGTGTAGTATAGTATCTGGGTCTAAAAACCAATCCACATTAAACCCACAAAACCCCAGAAATAAAAGCTAATGATTAAATTAATCTACAATGTGAGGTAAAATAAGACCATTTGGAAATTTATGCATTCTGTTTTCCAGAGTATTTCTAAGAAACATACAATTACTCTTCAAACAAAAGTACCCAAAGCAATATAATTTTTTAACAGTTGAAATATTCTAAAAACAACCCCAAAAAACAAAAAAACCCAAACCATGTGCATTCTTGCAAGCTGCTGTACACACTGCCTTGTTTGCTGCTACTCCTCGAATGGAAAGAAATATGAACGTATTCACAAACTAATATTAAAACACTCTAATTTGTGTGGTGTTTAAAAACCAATATTCCTAGTATCTACTTTTTACCTATCCAGTCAGTGCCCCTAAATTATTATTAAGGTCTTAAACTTGTTTCTAGATTGTTTGTACTTAATATTTTCATTTGATTTTCATAAGAACCTTGAAAAGTATGCATAACAACAAGTAGTTTTATCTCCATTTTACAAATCATGAAAGAGAAGCTTAGGGAGGCTGATTTCCAAATTCAATAACAGAGCAAGGACAAGAACCTGGGTCTCTCAATCTAGCACTCTTTTAAGGAGACTACATTCTTTCACCAGAGTGGAAGCATAAAACTAAAAGCTGTTTCTACAAATCCTAAAACAATAAACTTAAACATGCTCTCTCAATGTCCTATGATTTTCATTGTTACCTGTTGTTAGACACAAAAGAAAGCAAAGTTCTTAGTATTACTGCTAGTGCCAAGAAAGTATATGGGGCTTGATCCATATGGTGGCTTTCAAATGATGAATGGCCAGATCTATATAATATCATTACAGGTGATCAAGGATAAAAAAAAACTCTGGGTATAAATTCTTTCACTCAGTTTTAAGATCCATGAGTGCAGGGGCCATGTTCATTTACCAATGATACCCAGTTATCACCTGGAGAAAAGAAAGGGCTCAATAAGTATCTGATGAATTAATAAAATGAAAATAAGACTAGCATTTGCACCTCATTTTTCTCATCTCTCTTAATAATGCCCCTGCTACCTGGTAAAAAATATGGATTATCATGGTGGTAGTAATAACTGGCTGTAATAGAAGGAAATGGCAAATTGTGCTCAATGCAAAAGGTGGGAATTAACTTAATTAAAAATTTTTAAAGTTACTCATTTGAGAACTGGACTTGAAGTATTACATTGCTTACTTTTATGACAATGGTAAATACTGCGATACCAAAACATTTTCACGAAATTTCTCAAGCCAGATTTCTCAAGCCAATTTCTCTTCCTCTTGCCCATGGGAATCCAATGATGTCACAGCTACTGTGATAAGAATATGACAGTTTCTATTTTTCACAGCTTAATAGGAAAATTTGTATTATAATATACTCCTTAAATACTATTCAATGAAAAATACTAATAGTATTAGCTTAAAAGTTAATGAAAATTAATGGCTGTTTACTCTTCGCTAAGTACAATGCTAAACACTTTATGTCACTACCTCATTTAATCCTCAAAGCAACCCTATGAGACAGTAGTATCCCCCTTTTGCTAATGAGGAAATTAAGGCCAACAGATTAAATAACTTTCCAAAGTCACAGAGCTAGTTAAGTAGATGAGCTGGGATTTGTACTTGGTCTAGCTAATTCCATCTCATGCTCTTACCATCTCAATATATCGATTTGTCACCTTTTAAAACTATTCATACAGAATCTCAGACTCAAATTTAAGACTCATCTTCATGAACAACAAAACCTGTTTCTCTGACATGACAAGATCGTGGTATTTCCTAAAAGATTCCAGTATATAAGGAACCAGCAGACCAGAAGTTTAATAAATTAGTGCATATATACTTTAAGAAATTCTTGCCATGTTGGGTAGCTAGTACTGAAAAAAATGATCTGGTAACCAAGTTCTACAGTCTTTTTAATGCATTATTACCTAAGTTTTCTGAATCAGCAGATTAACTTCTAAATACCAAAAATCATAAACTATTTTTGTTGGAAATATTTCACTAAATTTTCCTTCTTTTATAACCTTAGTGACCACTATCTTAATGATCACCACAGGACTTAACGTATAATACTGCTAGTCTCTTAGCTAAATAGCCTTATAATGCACAGCATGTTATACACTATTGTCTCCTTACGGTTTGTGCAGCTCTAGTAAGTATTCAATCTCTTTCAGTCCTAGCTTCCTCATTTGTAAAATGAGGATACTCCTACTAACTCATAGGGTTGCTTTGAGGGTTAAATGAAGAAGTGTGCACGGTATGTTTGATGCAGTACTTCATATACATCGTGTTTCAGGTTTGTGACTAACCTTTAGAACTAAAGTGCTGTCAAAAACCAGATTTTTAGATAAATGAAACTTTAAAGATTAACAATATTTTCGACATGCTTTGAAAACTATAAAATACTGCAGATATAAGAAATAACAACAATAATGATAAGGTTCCATGAGCATATCATACATTTTGATTTGGAAAGGTTTTTTTAAATACCCGGCAAATATCTTTTTTACAGCAAATGATAGACAACTTATCAAACCTACAGGCAAGCAGATTGATGGCTGGAAAATCAAGTCAAATCTGGGCTCAGAAACCCCTTAGCCCTGTAATTGGATTCCTTATATCCTACTAGATACATTACTAACGCTGCATTTTCTTTTACTGAGATGGATAGTTAAAAATTCATTAAAAATGCTAACAAGAAGATGGGCTGGTTTGATTAACTGACTTATCCAATTTACTCATCTTTAGGAGATGTGAGAAATAGGAACTGCATTTATTTTTTAAAGGTTGGGGGGGTGGTAAAGAGGGTGCATTCTATTGTGCTTACTGGTCTCAATTATGTATATTAAGAAATAACATTTAACCCCAAATCCTATGACCAAAATGACAGTATTGATACTTTTTAAAAGGTTAAAATTATTTGATAGTCTAGCTATGTAGATCAATTATAGAGGGAATAACAAAATTTTGTTTCTCAAAGTTACTTAGGAAAGAATAAAATCTTCAGAATTCCATGAGAATGAGAGTTAATGATAAATGTGTAAATTTTAGGACTGCTCTGAAAAACAATAGAGGGGGTTATATGTTAAAATATTTAAGAACCAACTAGTAACTACTCATCTCTTAAGCTAATGGAACAAAACAAGAATAAATCTAAGTTAAGATAAAATCACTAAGTTTCAGCTCTTGGAAAATAGCAAGATGAGTACAATTTTACTTATACCAAATAATAACCACATTAAGAATCCCACTTCTTCACTGTAATTCCTTATGCAAAGGAAGAAAATGAATTCTTAATACTCATTATTAACCAAGTATTGTCAGGTACTTGCAGTTTCACAATGTGGGAGACATATCTCTTGTGTGCAGATAAAAAAAATAAAACTGAAGCCATTCTGAATCCTAGCTCTACCACTTTGACCCTTGGAGAGTTATTTAATTTCTCTAAGCTTCAGTTTGTTCAGTTATAAAATGGGGCCAAAAATATCTGTCTTCTAGTACTGTTGCAAGAGTTAAAGTGACACACTGCAAGCTCTTAATACAAAGTAGTTATTAATATCATTGTAATTAGCATCTAAGAAGTCACAAGTAATGTATGAGGGTCAAGATTCAAACACATTTTATTTTTTTGACTAAAACATTGCTGTCCAGTAGAACTTCTAAATGACAGAAATGTTCTAAGTCTGAGTAGTCCAATGCGGTAGCCACTAGCCATAAGTGGCTACTGAGCACCTGAGATGTGACTAGTGTAACTGAGTACCTGAATTTCTAATTTTATTTAATCTTAATAAATTTAAATTTAAAAAGTCATGTACCACTAGGTGCTATTGTACTCAAAGCACAGTTCTAAAGACGATGCTTGTTTTTTTCATTAATGCATACTGCTTCACTAAGGCATGTAAACTTTCTTTTCAGGCTCCCTGCTGCACACCCCACTTCCTTTAAAGACTACTTAAAGGTGGCTGAGGTACGTAACCCTGGAGTTTAAGGGTCTGGCTTCTAAGTAAACCATTACACCATGCATTCACCAATTCTGCTGTTAAATGCTTGAAAATAGGTTTTTTAAATTCCATAAATTTCATTGTATTTCTAGCCAGAACAGACCCACAATCATTATTTTCTCTTGAATTTTCTTTAATTACATGTCTCATATAAAATGATCAAGGCATTTCTCATGTATATGTTATATACATACAAAGTATTATTAAACTTTCATGCTAAGTACTTTTACACATATGCTAGATGGGCCTTTATGTAACGAATACTTGAAAGTGCAAATGAAATTTGTGTGAAATTATACATTAAAACATCATCATGGAATTGTCTCAACTACTCCAATAAGAAGAACAAAAAAATTTAGAGTTTTAAAGGCAAAGCCTATTGCTGAGAATAGCAGAGAATTTACTAGCTTAAGAAATGGGTTTCCTTACCAAGTCACTGTTTCATTCCATAAACATAAAAGTTTCTCCTGCTATTAAATCTGACCAGAAGTAACAGTCAAAAGTCAAATCCCTTGACAAATTATGGAAATCTAGTGAATTACAAACCCATTGTAAAACCAATGTATCATACAGTGTTCCTCAAATTTGTTTCTCATATAGGTACTCCAGAAAAAATTCTCAACAGACCTAAAAATATGCATTAGTATCTCAGTTTGAGAATTACTAATTTAGGGAAATATGTCTTATTCTAAGAAAATGTTTTTCAATTGCAGGCTATTACTGTGAGAGATCTTTGGCCTTTAACTGGTAAAATATATATTTTTTGATTGTGATTCAAATGAACTCAAAACACTTAAGAATTTTTTAAAAGCCATGAACCTTGAGGATTTCTCTGAATGGAACTCAGTACTGCTGTAGCAGCCACACCAGAAACAATATAACTCTATAGAGAGGACACTTGTTACCAATAGGCTATATTTCCAAGTAAACAACAGTGCTTGAATCAGCCCCAGTGGAACTTTCCTTTTTCGGTACATACCACATGGTTTAGATATATGAACAAAAAAACATCTCAAAAATCTGATAGAATTTCGGTCGGTGTTAGTTCCCTTATCTTAAATATTAGAAAAATGTCATAATCATATATTTGGGGACAACAATATGCTTACCTTGCTCTTTGACATAGAAAGTGAAGATTCATCTTTAGTTTGAGAAATGTCTTCTTTTCCTCTTTCAAAACCTTTAAAAACATCATTAATGTCAGTATTACTATTTTTGAGCACATGTAGGCATTAAAAAGTACATATAAGCATTAAAAATGAATGTATGTGTCATTCAATTTAAATACACATTTTATTTGTTGTATCTCAGTACGAGAAATCTAGATTGAACATAATTTTAAATTATCGTAAATTTAAACACTTCTAAGGGGTTATCTTTAATATAATAATTCTTTAGAATAAATTAAGACAGAGGCAATGAAGTCTTTCCCCGAACCCCTTTTCTCTGCTTCTAGAGCACTTCGCATGAATTCAGACCTCATGGAGGTTTTACTTTAATGTTTTCTAACAAAGAATCCTAACTGATAGAACCAACCTAGAATACTTTTCACACCTCCTGCCAAACTGGAAAACAATTCCAGAATTGGTGATAAAAAAAGGCTAGGGAAATAAATCTGGATTGAGAAAGACTTAACTTCTTGTGAGAATTAAATTAAAATGCATACGAAGCACCTAGCATAGTATGATACACCATAGTGTAAATCCAACTGATGTTGACTCTTAATATTATTATTGTCATTGACTATTGCTATATAAATTCTAAAGGAATGAATCTAAAATACACGAGGACAGTGGGATAAACATGCATGCGTCCCCGCAATTCTGTAACACAGTAATACAGTACTGTGCCAAAAGCAGTTAACGAATTAATGTTTTAAGGGTACAATTAGAGAAATGTTAATACTGAGATTTATGTGGCAGGCAGGGACAGCACTCATTTTAATAAAGTTCTTTCTACTTTTGAGGGCAAGTAATATTAACTCTCCCTTAAAATTATTTGAGTATAAAATATATACAAATATTCATAAAGCAGCACTTAAAAAACTACCAGTAGTATCAGTGTTTGAAGCATTAAAAATAATTTCTAGTATATCAATGACACCATTTATTCTGTATTTGGTTTATAGTAGCTAAAAATAAATCATTCCACTTTCCTAATGCAGAGAGTTTATTGAATTTTTTTCTGTAATATAAAAAAGAAATCTTTTTCTTTTTTTCCTTTTCTGGTCCGGAGAAGGATCATTCAATCCTAATACTAGGGGTTTAAAAAAAAATAATAAAAAAACTGTTTCATAAATGCAACATGTAATTTTTAAATGAAAATTTACCAGAATTTGAAACTTTAGTGTAAAACAAAGTTACAGAATTCAATATAAAAATCTAAAATAAGATCTGAAACAATAAAATACACAGAAGAAAATATAGGCATCTATGGACATTGGTCTTAAGAGTGGACTTAATAAAGCTTCTGCACAGCAAAAGAAACCATCAACAAAACAAAAAGGCACTGATCAAATGGGAGGTACAAACAATACCTCCAGTAAGAGGTTAATATCCACAATATATAAAGAACAAATATAACTCAACAACAAAAAAACAAATGGTCCAATTAAGAAGTGGGCAGGGGACCTGAACAGACACTTCTCCCAAGAAGACATTCAAATGGCCAATAGATATATGAAAATATGCTCAACTTCACTAGCTATTAGGGAAATGCAGATCAAAACCACAATGATATACTACCTTACACCTGTTAGAATGGCTATGATCAATGAGAAATATAATAATATTTAACAAGTGAAGAAAAAGGAACCCTCATGTACTGCTGGTAGAAATGTAAATGGGTATAACCACTATAAAAAACAGTATAGAGGTTTCTCAAAAAATTAAAATAGTGTTACCACATGACCCAGCAACCCCCGTTCTGGGTATCTACCAGAACAATTTGAAAACATTTATCCGTAAACATATATATACCCCTACGTTCACTGCAGCATTATTCACAGTAGCCAAGACATAGCAACAGCCAAAGTGCCCGTCAATAGATTACTGGATAAAAAGCATGTGGTACATATATAAAATGAAATACTCTGTCATAAGAAAAGATGAAATACTGTCATTTTTGACAACATGGATGGATCTTGAGAATATCATGCTAGTGAAAAATTCAAATGGAAAAAGTCAATAACCACATGATTTCATTCATATGTGGGATATAAGATTGAAAGCAACAAACAAAAACTCACAGACATAGACAATAGTATGGTGATTACCAGAGGGTAAAGAGGATAAGGGGAGGGGGTAGGAAAGGGTAAAGAGGGTCAAATATATAGTGAAAGGAGATTGGATTTTGAATGATGAACACACAATGCAATATACAGGTGATGTGTTATAGAATTGTACAATTCTATAACAATTGTATAGAATTGAAATCTATATAATTTTATTAACCAATGTCACTTCAACAAATTTAATAAAATTAAAAAATATAGACTTTAGTACTAAAAAAAATCTAAAATATGTATTCAGAGTAATAAACGTTTTGTAGTAAGTAATACTCAATACTAATAAACTAATATAAATTACTTCAAAGATCTTCTAAATATATGTACAAAACAACAAAGATTTTTCTAAAAGTATATACTGTAAATAAAGTGATATCTTCTTTTATTCTCACAAAAACAGACTTCTACTTCAATTTCTCAAGTGAGGTCTTTGTTTCAGCTGAATCTAAACCAATTTATTAGATTAAGAAATCCACTTATTAGATTAAGAAAAACACTACTATGTCTACATTCACATATTATTTTAAAAACAGAACAGTAAATTAAAACAAAAGGAGTTGTAAATTTGAATAGACTTTTTTTAAGCATGAAAATGTCTTGTAGAAAGTTTCAACTGTTGAAAAAGAACATTCATAAAATTAAGTTGTGTATTATCTGTCAAACTCAATAAACGAATCATGTTTTTAAAAGATTCTCTATACCTCAACCTTGCATATCAAATCATTATTTTCTGGCCCTAATGACTTCCAAGTTATTTAAAATTATAGAGGGATAGAACAAAATGCTTTCTAAGTCTGGTCAAATACTTCTGAATTTCAACTAAGGACAAATAAGTACATTACCAGCATAAAATGCAGAGAATACATCAAATGTTCCAAAGCCTTAAAAAGAAAACATTGCCATATTGTATACAAAATTTTCAAGGGTAATTTTAAGGTAAGCAAAGCAAAAAGTGTCACACTAGGGCCTCTTTCTTTAAGAATGGATAAAGTGGTTTCCACAAAATATTCTTTATCTTAAAGTCAGTCATGAAAGTACATTTATTAGAAGCCAAAGGGCTCTGCCAAAATATTTCTTAAGCTTTTATCTTCAGTCATGAATGGAGATTCAAAATTACTTTAAAATTACTCCTTTATTTTAAAAATGTGATACTTATAGACAAAATCCTGAAGTCTATGACACACTATTATTAATAATGCAGAATAATTTCATACCATGACTTTTCACCAAGTTTGCTTGTTAGTGATTGGGTAGTAAATTCTTTTCCTACTATCCTCCCCACTACTACAATGAGATTCAAACCTACATCCCCATCAAAATGGATAAATTAAAAGGACTAACACCATCCAATTACAGGTGAGAATGTGGAGTAACCAGAACTCTACTTACTACTGGGGGGAGTATAAAGAGTCATAACCACTTTGTAAAACTATTTAATAATATCTACTAAAGTTGAATGTATGCATATTCAAACACACAGCAATTCTGATTCTAGACATACTCAACAGAAATGACAGATACAAGAAATGTTTATAGCAGCTTTATCCATAATAGCCCAAATTTGCAGCCAATTTTAAAGGCTATTAATGGTAGAATAAATTAACATATTGTAGTATATTTACACAATAGGATGTTACACAGCAATGGACCACCATCAATTAATATTACACAAATCAATACAGCATTAAGTGAAAGAAGCCACATCTCCCCATCAAAATGAGCACATACTGAATGATTCCATTTATTTAAAATTCAGGAACTAGCAGACCTAATCTATGGTGTAAGAGGCTGGAACAGTAGTTTGCCTTTGTTGAAAGAAGAATTGACATTTCTACATGTAACAAAATATTCAAAAAGCTGTGCACTTAACTATATGTAAGTAATGCTTCAATAAAAAAAATAAATAAAAATTCAGATATCTTTTTCTATTCTTTCAGCTTATTAGACCTGTCCTGCTTTGATATTTTCTCAGTCTATATCCTTTTAATCTCTTCTATACCTGGCTACTTCTGATTCATTCATCAACAATGATGATAATTATAGTGATAATTACCAATAACATTAATGAAAAGAGCAATAAAGCAACCAATATCCATTTGTAAGAACACCTGTCATAAGATACTATGCTAGATGCTTTATTTTCTAATCTTTAAAACAATGCCACAAAAAAAAAAACCCACAAATATGAACTATATTTTATATAATTGAAAAAATTGGGGCTCACAGATATGTAACTTGACTAATGTCAATAAGTGACAGTATCAGAGCTGATTAAAACTTAGGTCTAACTTTGAAATCCATGCGCTTTCTAGAATGCCAATGTGCCCCTCAAGACCCAAGGCCACTTCTTCTGGGAGGCCTTGCTTTGATTTGTAGGCATAGTTAGCTATCCCTTTCTCTGAGACACACAACACTTCATACATATTTGTACTACTTTATCACAATATACTTCAATTATTTGTTTTCATTTAAATGTTCCATACTTGACTGTGAGTTCCTCAAAAGTAGGGTCTAATCCTTACTCATCCTTTCAAATACAAAAATTTGATAAACTGATCTAAAAATAAAAATAGACTCTACTTTTTCTTATAAGGTTTTTATATATGTGAAATACAGCACATCTTCAGAAAAGTGCATAAAACATAAATGTGTAATTTAATGTATACAGTTAACATCTGCATAACCACTACCCAAATCAAGAAATAGGAAACTGTCAATATCCCTTAAGATCCACCCTCCACCCCATCCCTCAGCAGATATAGATAATAAACAGAAACTGGGGCGGGGGGGGGGGAGAAGAGATTGTACTATAGTGTCACTATGACTACTTCGGCAGGGGGCACTATTTCTATATTATAGCCCATGATAAAGAAAAAAAGCCCATACCAATATATTTCTTAAGGTAGAAGTGACCAAAAAAAAAAAAATTCCTAAGGAAAAAAAAGTATTGTGCTTAAAGCAGACGGACAAAGTTATCTTTAAATATCACTAATGTAGAACCTCTCCTTCTCTAATGATGTTAGATAAAAACAAATGCACCTAAAAATTTTTTTTTCGGTACAGTGAAATGACCAAGAAGAAATTTATCTTTTACTTTTACCTTAAAAAAATACGTGAAAAGCCACTTCAAGAACTTAATTTCATCCTACTTCTTAGCTTTTACAATTAAACATATTTAAAGAGCTTCTGATCATGTCTGGCCTGGCTGTGATACAATTGGTTATATTAATTAGAATATATAAGCATCTCTATAAATATGATTTTCTCTATTTCGAGAATTAGAAAACAAAGCTAACCATTTAGTTTCCCAAACTGATCAATGTATTCTTTGACAAGATAAACTGACAATTCTGCCTTACCTAATTAAGTAAATATCAAACTTTTAAGAAGTAAAGTTCTCTATTTTTTATTTTGGTTATATGATTATTCTTTATTATTCAGTAGACTCAGGAATGAAGATCAGCAAACATGCTAGTGAGCTTGCTGGTTTACAAAAAAGAAGAAGGAGACAGACAAATACAGAAGTGCAAGTCACATTGTAAAAGCAATATTTAAAAGCAATATTTAACAACATTTTAAAGTTTCAGGATATTGTATTTTAAAAGCTACTTCTGAAAAAAGGTAAATACTAAAATTTATACCATTTTGAGAACAAAAGAAATAAGCATAATCGTAACCATGCTACACTAAAAAAGACTAAATATGGATTTTAATGCTTTTTAAAGCTTATACCACAGAGGCAACCATTCAGGACTATGGTTTCCAATTCTCAGAAACACAGTTAAAAAAGAAAATGAAGTCAATGAACTTAAAAAAATTTATTTAATTGCCCAGGTAACACCTTCTATTAGATGTTTCACTATCACAAAACAATGCACACATCATCAGTATGAATATTCACAAAAAGCCCAGAATAAAGGTTAATGTGAAAACAGAAAATGTAATTAAAATTTAACAAAATATAAGTGTCAGAAAAATATGTAAATGGTTAAAAGCAAGCACCAGTTTCAGTTGATATTTCTTTGCCATGAGTATTAAAAGACTATTTTTATTTAAAAAGAAAAATGTAACCTTAAAATAAGAGTAGATATTATTATGTAGCAGTTTAAAATTTTGAAAAGATCGTTTACATTTTAAAATATGTCCAAATATTTGTTACAATAAATCTTTTCAAACAATAAAAGATCAATTTATATCTACCTATCATTGATCAATTACTAAATGCCTAAAACATAGCTATCAAATACCTAATTTTATTTAATATTACTCAAAAAATAACATAACTTTTTTAGCAAATACTAATCATACACAAATACATCTAACAAGTAGTAAGACATTTTGAAAATTATACTTAATCAGAAAACTTCACTTTAGGTAGGATTTGAGCTATCAAAGCTTCGACTAAATATCAATTTTAATATAGTTACTATTCTGCAGCAAACAGCCAAATGAATATCAATATTAAATATCTGGGCTTCATTTGCAAAAATCCCAGAGTAATTAATTTACAGAATTTTACAATTATCTCCAGTCCAGAAAAGGCTTTAATTTTATCAAAGGGTCATACTACTTATTTCTATAATTAAAACACTATAAGCACTGAAGAGTTATACTTTACTGAATCATTAGTTCTCTAGTTTGAGCTTAAGAGACTGTGGCAGTTATTAAAACCTAACCTTTCATATAGAATTTTGTTTAAACTAAAGCAGTTTTAAGATGTTAAAATGTCTACTTTATTTTAATGAAAACTGCAAGTAATTAAGAAAAGAATGTAAAACTGAACAAACAAACCTGGCAACGAAGGAGAAAGTTCATTGTATCCTCCAAATGAAGCATTCCGGACAAGCTTTCGGCCATCAATTCGTGAAGGAAATAAAACAGACGAAACCACAGTACAGGAAGAAAATCTACGTTGTGAGCTCTCTTCTTTCATGGCTTAGAAGGTCTATTTAAGGTATATGCTCACCCAGAAGGCTAATTAGACCAGTATGGCAAAGACAGGCTTTTCTCTCACATCCAAATGTAGCAAAACCCACCAGCACAAACAAAGGACACACACATTAACAGCAAAGGACAACCAGAGACTGTCAAATCAGCAATAAACAGATAAAGACACTGACAGAGACGGCATTAAGCCATGCTGCTGGGTTTTTTTTTAAAAAATGAACTGATAAACAAGAAAGGCTATTCCACTAATATTTTACCATCTAGTAACGCCCCGCACTGAACTGCTGCTTTAGGAAAACAAAGCAAGATCAATAGAGATTCAGGATGAAGTAAAATCAGTTTCTTTTCTTTCCTCAAAAATGCGATCCTTTTCTCATATCTGTTTTTGTAGTATCCGCCATACTACCCACCTCCTCCAATTCTTTCCAGTTTTTGCTTACTTCAAAAATGGATATAAACATAACACTGTTTATCTTTCCTGAAGCCTCTAGATTTATATCTAATCTACTGCTTGCCTCAGCCATGATTAAAAATTCATAAGAAAAGATATTCTTACAAGTACAATTTTAATGGATTCAAACAGCTACAGCTGAAAGCAAACATTTAAGTTTTACCTCTACCAAGGGGATATATGAGTCATTAAGACAGGGTTAATTCAAATTAATCAACAGAGAAGCATAAGAAGACACTATAATAATGCTATATGCTCCAATATAGGTTCCCTTGAAACAGATATGAACTGCTACAGTTCTTCATTACATTTAAACTTTACAAAATATATAATCTACCAATAAGTATTTCCCACATACAATTTTCCTATTCAAAAAATGTACCTTTATTATCATAGTAACAAATGGAAATCTCTTTCTTTTCTAGATTAAAACTAAGTGACTGGTATGATCCCACATTATTAAATCTAACAGTAAATATCTATAGCTAAAATGTTATGTTATCTCTTTGCACCTAATCTTAAGATTCCAAAAATTCTTTCCTAGTTATATTAAAATCAATTTATCTTACTCTACCTTAATTAAAGTTTAAAAGGTTTAGTCAGTTGTTTTCTTTACATATCCTAGATTGGTTTTTTTCCCCTCACCACAGTTCTTACTTTCAACCTGGAAATACACCCACTTAGCTGGACTGCAACTAATTCAGTTACAACTGACCTAATGGTTCATTTTTATAAGTACTTTAATATAAGATCTCAGTTTCTTTCCTCATTATACATACACTTCAAGGCTGATTCTCCACTCACACACAACAGTATTCCATATGGTCTAAGACTTTCTCTTTACTAAAAAGGACACTTAAAAATAAGCACTCAATTTTCTGTAAATAACATATTCTTTCTTGGGAAAAGGCATTTTAAAATCAATTAGTGATAAAAATAAGTTTATGGTTGATACCCACAAATACAATATTTTTTTTTGCTTATCTCCATGTTATGAAATATAAATTAGCATTAATTATAGACAATAGAGAAATAAATATAATTAATTCATGAAATGGTGCTTGCCTCGCAAAGCATAAAGAACATAATGCAAAAGGCATTATAGTATAATGGTTAAGCAGGATTTAAAATTAAACTATCTAGGTTCAAATCCTAGATCTATCTTAGCTGAATGCATTTGAGCCATTAACTTGATTTCTCTGGGTCTCTGTTTCCTCATCTATAAAATACTAATAATATTACCTATGTTATGGGATTGTTATAAGAATCAAATTGGATAACATGTAAAATCTAGGTAGGTTCCAGGTTAAAATAGCACAATGAAGACAATGACCTGTGTTCCTTCCTAAAAATCAACTAAAATTACAGAAAACGGTGTTTTAAAAAATCATAAAACAAGTTATAGTATATATCCCATAAGTATGTATACAGGACAGCGTACATCAAAAACATAGAGTTTGACACTGGCAAGCATAAGATAAGCAAGTAGTCACTGACTTACAAATCCAAGAAAGCCAAAACACAAACCAGCGGTGGTAAAAACTGAGAACCAACCCTACGTATACCAAAGAATTTTGTGTATAATTCACAGCACCAAGTTCCTCTAGATCAGAAATCTGATAAGCTACTGACACTAACAATAATACTGAAATCAGGACAAAAATATAAACAATGCCTTCAAAATTGGAAGTAAAATGACTTCCAATTTAGGATTCTATACCCAGCCAAACTATCAATTACATAAGATAAAGTTATTTTTAGACATGCAAGATCTCAAAAATTTACTATCCATGTATATTTTTAAAGAATTCACTAGAGTAGCCCTACTTATCTAGGAGGTTCCACAACAGAATTAGGCCTAATGGCACTAAAACATCCTCTCTTTGAAATGAATTAACTTTTTCTGTCATGCATCCATAACGGCTCTCACCATGCACCAGATCTTTGGGAGAGCTGAAAAAATATTCACTTAAATTATTTTTCACAGTTCTTACTTTCATCACTGGACTCCAGTTGAGAAAGGCTGTACTAAAATATATATACTCTACCAAAAAATGATAGCAAATTAAGAATGCATGGGATACAGGAAAAATGGCACCCAACATAAAACAACTGTTATCACCAAAAAGTCCTTTACTACTGTATGTATGTATGTATGTATGTATGTATGTATGTATGTATGTATGTAATGGTGACACTGGTTAAGGAAATTTATAAGTTTCAGCTGTACTGTTTAACAGTAAGTTATCTATATATTTACAGCGTGTTCACCTCCCATAGTTAGATTTCTTTCTGTCACCACATTTTTGACCCCCTTACTCCATCTACCTCCCTCCTCCCCTCACCCCTTACCCTCTGGTAACCACTAGTCTATTCCATGTCCATGAGTCTCTGTTTGTTTGTCCTGTTCATTTGTTGCTTTTGGGTTTATATCGCACATATAAGTGATATTATGTGATTTTCAATTTTTTCAGTCTAGCTTATTTTGCTTAGCATGATTATCCTGAGGTCCATCCACGTTGTCGCAAATGTTAGTATTTCATCTCTTCTTATGGCTAAGTAATATTGTATTGTAACACCTCTTCTTAACCTAAGGACAAATTGTTTGGGTGAGCTTTGGGAAAATTCTTTTCTGACCTTGGATTGTCTTGACAGTATGCTAATGAAGTTTCTTTTCTTTTCCCCATACCCTAATGTTTGGATAAGCTAAGGATACTTACAATACATTGACCGGTTCTCCTTTGTTTTTTTTTAAGACGTTATTTCTTAGAGGAGTTCTAGATTCACAGCAAAGGTGAGAAGGTATAGAGGTTTCCCATAAAGCCCCACTTCCACACATGCATGCTTCCCCCTTTAAAAATTTCCCCACCAGAGTGGTATATTACAACTGATGAACCTACACTAACATATCAAAATCACCCAAAGTCCACAGCTAACCTTAGGGTTCATTTTGGTATGGTACATTCTAATGGGTTTAGACATATAATGGCATGTATCCATCATTTAAGTATCACATAGAGTATTTTCAGTGCCCTAAAAATCTTCCATGTTCTGTGTATTCATTCTTCTCTCCTCTTTAACTCCTGGAAACAACTGATCACTTTACTGTCTCCACAGTTTTGCCTTTACCATAATGGTCATGTAGGTGAAATCACACAGTATGAAGCCTTTTCAGATTGGTTTCCTTCATTTTGTAATATATATTTAAGGTTTCTCCATGGCTTGATAGCTCATTTCTTTTTAGCCCCAAATAATATTCCATTGTCTCAATGCATCACAATTTATTTATCCATTTAGCTACTGAAGAATATCCTGGTTACTTCTAAGTTTTGGCAATACAAAATACTATACACATCCTTGTGCAAGTATTTTGTGTAGACATGTTTTTAACTCCCTTGGAGTATGACTGCTGGATCATATGGTAAGAATACTGCTTTCTAAGAAACCATCAAATTGTTTTTGAAAGTGGCTGTACCATTGTGCATTCCCATCAGCAACGAATTAAGAATTTTTGCTGATCCACAAAGCTGTCAGTGTTCTGGATTTTGGCCATTCTCATTGTAGCTTTAATTCTGTATTTCTTTTCATATGCTTATTTGCCATCTGTATATCTCCCTTAGAACTCCATCTTTCCTATCTCATCTGAATGGTGGTGAAATAAATATGGTACCCATATTTACATACACTTTAAAAGCTTCAATTAACATTCTTTAAAGACTTAAAAATAGTTGGTAAACTCAAAATACTTGATTAAAATACTTGGTAAACTAAAAAAAGCCTAACTTCAATTACAACCATTAGAAACAACACTAGGAGCTAATATTTCTGGGAACTAGATCTGGTTCAATTATTATCTACCACCTGCCTTGCCTCTACATCATAATATTAAAAAGATAAATATAAATATGCATGTGAGCATTTATAGATGTATGTATACATATATATGTAGATATATATGTATCTACATATATATATACACTATATAGATATATATCTACATATATATCTACATATATATATAGTGATCAATGTAAAGTGTTTTGTAAATGTAAAATAATCATTATAACAAATTTTTCAAGTCTATAATCAAATTCAAAGAAAACCCACATATTACAATCATCTTAACACAGGATATTACAAACTAGTAGACATCAACGTCACAAGGAAAAACACAAATACTCTCTTCTTCAATAATAAAACACTTTTAGAAAACAAATTTTTAAAGGCAGCTGCTAATTTAAAACCAAAATCTAGACTTGTTACTATAAAGAACCAAAGTTCTATTTTTTCTTAATCCCTTCACCATTTTCACCCAGCACAAAAATCTATTTCTAAAATATTTTATGTATCTCTTGTGATTTCAATTTAATTTCAGAATTACATATAATCACTATAGATTTTATATTAATTTTAATGCCAGACTAAGGTTCAAACTATGCTCAAAGCCTGATTTATCTCTTAAAGATCTACAGCATAATTACATTTACTGTGTCATGCTGGTTATATTCAACTACTATAAAGTTTATAGCAAGGCTGAGTATTCTTAAAACACATCTGGGTTAACATCTGAACTAACCATTTCTCCCATTTTACATTATATAATCTATGTATGAAAACAAGTAATAATTACAAAAATAGAATGTTGCCAGGTCATTAAAATAGTTTTGAAAGTCATGTGAGACATTTATACTAGAAACAGATTTGGACCTACAGATAAAATACTTATTTAAAAATGCTTTTCAAAATTCAAGTCACTACTTATTGGCAAATTGAAAAATCAATTTAGTGGGTTACACATAGCATTTTTAAAAAAAATGGAATAGGCCAGGATAGGATTAGAGTACATCATACTCTGATATTAAAGGGCAAGTTGTTTCATAAATCTCATTTTAGGCCTTTTATGTAAATACGTGTGTGTGTGTGTGTGTGTGTGTGTGTGTGTGTACATATATTTAGGATAGTGACATAAAACATATGAGTCATGGCCAAAATTGGAAAAGATGATGTACACAATATTATTTCTTTTGAAATTCCCTAATATTAAAAAGAAATAATTATAAAACTTCATTACCAGCTTGCCACTGAAGAGACCAACTACATATATTATCTCTGGTAGAGTGGCTCTTTCCATAGTGGACTGGCAGACATTTGAGCAGAGGCAAAATCACAAAAGGCCATTAAAAAAAAGATTCTCTAGGTGTTCCTGCTATATGTCCAAAGAAAATACCCAGCCTTAATTTCTCTTTTTATAGAGCCTAAAGATTAGGACTGGAGGAGGCATCTCACTGTAATATTTAGAACACTAATGAGATCTCTGGACAAATTCCAGATCATCTCTATTTTAAAAACAGATGAATTTCAAACAGCTGATATTTTGAAATAATCTAATTTGGCAGTTGGAAAAATCCATTTAAATTCTATAAAGTTCTATATGTGCACTCATGATAAATACATTGCTTTAAACTGGGATGAAAGTATTATAAGACCTATACATTTGTCTCAAATTCCAAAATAATAAAACTAGGCTTTAGGAGATTTAAATATCCTTAAAGCAGGAAAAAGAGTTGGAAAAAGATCAAAATACTGAAAACAAAATCAACCAACAAGAATTTAAGAAAGTACTATGTCTGAACATGAAAAGACCACTACCTATAAATGAGAAATATCTGAAGATGGTACTACAAAAATTCAGTAGTAAGTTCCTTTATATAACACAATTCAAATAAGAACATATTTCACACATTGGAGTAGCCAATGCTTGGCAAGCAAGTCTATTTACAATCTTTCAAAGAATATATATATTGAGATAAGTGATAATGACCTTTGCTTCAAAATAGAAAACAACAATAAATCTCTCCATCAATTTCCATTCTCCAACATGGCAAAGTTGTTTCTTAGCTATAAGTGGTAAAATCTCAATGATTATATGGCTTGAAAAATATACAAAAAAATCTTGTTATCCTACATTTCCTTAGAAAGTAACTCATTCTCAACATATTCTTAATATGAAAACACATGCAAATATGCATATAAAATTTAAAAGATGGCTTATGATAATTTTAGGCTGAACAGCATTGTTGTCTGTATGCCCATATTCTCTGCAATCAGTATGATAGTACTTTCCTTTGGATGATAAGTTCTTTATAATTATGTGTATATTATATAACCATTCATACAATAAAAATTTAGTGAGCAGCTATTATGTGTTAGGAATTATGTTAAGAACAGATAGCTAAGAACATAATAGTCCCAGTTTCTGCTATTATTTCAATATGTGTGTGTAAATGCATGTTCATTAAAAGTTGATTGAAACTCAGAGTCTATTCCAACCAAGTACACGTTAAATGAGGTGCTCAGGATTATAGGGCTGTTCACAGAAATTATTTAACTAAAAATGTACTAAACTAGTAATACCTATGAATGTAACCACCATAATACTACCTTATAATTATACAGTTACATTTTTTCAAAAGTGTTTTCACATACATTCTCAATAGAGTCAAACAACAACATGACATACAAAACGAGCAGTATCCTAGATAAGGTAACCAGGCTCTGAGAGACATCTGCTTAATGTCACATAGTAAACGAGAACAGAGCCCAAAATTAAAATCCGGCCATGGGAATAGTGTTTGCTTTTCCTGCTCCTCCTCATTCTCCCTCCCTAAGCCTGTCAATACAAATGCCAGAATCAAGCAGTTTTGTTGGAAGGTAAGACTCAAAGACCAGCGATAAAAAAGATGGTCTCAGGCAACAACAGGGTCTGTGCTAGAAAAGGAGAAAATGTGGGACATCTAGATGATAATGAAGAAGAAAGGGAAGCCTATAGAACACAAGCCTTTGCATGTAAGGACAGTTTGTAAATCAAGGACTCAACTCAAAATTTAAGAAACATCTATGTTTCAAGGATTCTTCTACTAGAAAGCTGTGCAAGTACTATGTTAGGAAAAAAGCTACAGGTCTCTTTCTGTATAACTAGGTTCTTAAAAAAACAACAACAACAAATCCCCACTATACCCATTTGAATCTCTTCGTGTTCTAAAACTAGTAAATAACACTAATCTATGGTTCTTAGATTTGAATTTCGTGGACCAATAACACCACTCTCCCGCACACACACAAATTGTGACTTGCTATCAGAGTTTTCATCTTGATAAGACATTTTTTAAAAACCTGTAATTCACAATCTCCATCTATTCATAAAGGAACATTAAAGATTATACAGCAGAAAGACTACAGTCTCATAATAAAGGACAGTCTTTTATACTGAAGGAATTTCAGCTAATGACAAACTCAAAACAGTATACTTATTTTTCTCCTCTAGTTATAAAACTAAAAAAGAACCACAGGGACCAGCATCAACTTCAGTCCCCAGACTATACCATAAAAAAAAAGAGAGATGCATTTATTCTCCATATGTATACATAACAGTGTATATAACATGTACATTTTAAACATAATTAATAAAAATGGAAACCTAGCTAATGACCATCAACTTAAAAACAGTATTACAAGTACTTTTGAAGGTTCCCATGTGTGCCTGATCCCACCATCCTCCTCCCTTTTAACCAGTTAACCATTATCTCAAATTCTGTTTTACTCATTCCATTGTTTCATTATGTATTTAACCCCACACAATGTATTGATTCATTTTCTAGGATATACTAAGGAGTATAAAACCTAAGGAGTATAACAACTAGGGATTAGGGTGTGCTTATCTTCAACTTTACTGTGTAATGCCAAACTGTTTTCCATAATGGTTCTACTGACATTCTTCTTCCGCCAGCAGTAAATGAGAATTCCTGTTATTTCACATCCTCACTGACACTTGTAATTGTCAGACTTTAAAATTATTTCAATTTGGTGGGTGTGAAATGGTAACTCATTATTGTATTAATTTACCTTTGACTGTTTCCTAATACTGTTATGCATCTTTTCATACTTAGTGGCCACACGTTACCTCTTCTGTAAATAGCTATTCGTGACGTTTGGTCATATTTCTAGAGGGTTTTGGTCTTTTTGGCTGATCCATAGGAGTACATCGCTTTTCTTGGATATTAATTCTTTGTCAGTTACATGCATTTCAATCTGTTTCTTCCCTATTTTTATGATATCTTTTGATGAACAGATGTTCTTGATTTCAACAATGCAGAAGGTCAATGTTCTTTTCAATTTGGGATGTGTGTGTATGTGTGTGTCTTGTTAAACCCTTTCTTTCCCCAAAGATATAAAAATATTTTTCTATATTTTGTAAAGCTTAAAACCTTTCACATTTAAACAGTAATTGATTTTGTAAATAGTGAGAGGTATCTATTTTCATTTTTTTCTCATATAGGTAAACTAATTTCCCCAAAATCATTCACTGAGTATTATGTCATAAATTGAGTTTTCATATATGCTTGGGTCTGTTTTTAAGTCTCTGTTGTGTTTCATTTATCTCTTTGTCTATTTCAGCACCAACACCTCCCACCTCATTTACTAGAGCATTATAGTAAAACTAAGTAACCCCCAACCCTTGCCTGGTTCTGCTGCTTCAGGAGTGTCTTCACTCCTTTTTGCCCTTTGTTCACCCTAGAGAGTTAAGGGTGACCTTATCAAGTACCATGAAAAAATCCTATTGAGATATAGATTCAAAACACAATGAACACATAAAATCAATTTGAGAAATGACAGGCTAATAATATTGAACTTCCTAATTGGAAACATGGTATATTTCTTCATTTACTGAGATTATATAATGTTATACTTTTCTATGTAAAAATATTTCACATTTCTTGTTAGATTTATTGGTCTTTTTAGTTGATATGGTTGATGTGTACCTTATTTCCTGTTATTTTAAGTGTTATTTTTTTTAATTTCATTTTTCTAATCATTTGTTACTGTTACATAGAACTGTAGTTAATATATATCCAGTAACTTCTTATTAATTTAAATGATTTATCTGTGAGTCTATATAAATAATTATACTCACTACAAAAAAGAAAAACTCTCTTTTGGTTTTGATTTCTTTTTTACCTTATTTACTGGCTAAATTTCAAGAGCAATGTTGAAATGAAATGTAGATGGTGCACACCTTTTTCTTATTCCTTATTCTCATTTGACAAGGTTAAGAAATTTCCCTTCTTTTCTTAATTTGCTAAGAGTTTTTTTTTTTTTTATCGTGAAGGATGTTAAAATTTTCAGTTTATTAGTAGGATCACAACATAGTTTTTCTTCTTTAATCTGTTGAAGTGTTAAATGACAATTATAGCTTTTCTAATATCAAACATATCATTGCATTTCTGGAATAACCCCAATGTGGTTATAATGTATTTTAAAAATATATTTTGCTTGCTTCAGTTTGCTAATAATTTTTTTAGAATTGCTGCATCTAAGTTTATGAGAAAGAATGTCTTGTAACTTTTCTCTCTTATAATGTCCTTGTCTGCTTTTCAAATACAAGCCTAATATTTAAGGAATATTTCTTTTTCCATTTCGTCAGTTCTATGATGCCATCAACTACTTTCAGAGATGTCATAAAATATGAGGGAGACAAAGAGCCTGATAGCAATTTTAACATGTGTAACATTTAACCCAGTTCAGATATATTATAAAGTGTTTAACAATGGCCAACAGAGATTGTAAAACACCATCAATTAAAGATGCAACCCAATTTCAGAAATGTTAAAATGGGGGACTGCCTTTCAGAATTAATAAAATATAGTATTAATGTGAGGATGAAATTATTTTTTTCTCTAAATATTTGGCAATACTTGCTTGTAAACTTATCTGGGTTTCGTGTCTTTGTAAAATGTATATTACTAATTAGATTACAAAAATCACTAGAATTTTCTATTACTGAGTCAATTTAAAAAATAATCTTTCTAGAAATTTTCTCAATTCACCTAATTTTTCAAATTTATTGGCTTTAAGTTATTTATTTTTTAAACATCTGCTTCTTTTAGTTGTGTCCCCTTTTTATTCCTAATAATGTCTATTTCTTTTTTTTTCCCCCTTACTCTTGCCAAAGGTTTGATAATTATCAACTTTTTCGAACAACCAACTTTTTCTTTCTGGATATTTTAAACTATCCCTATTTTCTTATCTTTATTACTTCCTTCCTTCTATCTACTTTGGGTTTATTCTATTATTTTTCTAAATTAAATGCTTACTTCATTACTTTTCAGTCTTCCTTCTTGTCAAGTATCAACATTAAACTACTATTTTTAGATTTCCTGTTTGGGAATTGTGAGGCCTTCTTAATTGGATGGTTGGTGTCTTTCATCAATTCTGAAAGGTTCTTAGCATGATCTCTTCTAATATTGCCTCTAACTCCATTACATTATATTCTGAAACTTATAACTCCAATCGGTGCAGACTTTGGTCTGGATGGTAAGTAGTTTGTGCAGATTCTGATAGCGGCTTGTTACCCCATGTGTTTATTGATTTTTCCACGTTCTTGTCAGCATTTGGTATTGTCAGTGTTTTGAATTTTAGCCAGTTTAATAGGGGCATAATGATATCTCATTTTTTACTGATTTTTAATTATGAGCTCATATTTAATTCTTTGAGGTCTATGTTTAAAATACTCTCCCTCTAAAGAGGATCTGTGCCTACTCTTCCAAGTACCTGAGAACACTAATATAACCCAATATCATTTTAAACTATACTGGGAGGTGTTTTTGTTTTTGCCACAGAACTAGTATGAATTCTGGCCCCATACCTACATAAGTATGTATTTGGGCTTCTCAAGAACTAGTCCCTCTCTCCCCTGATTCTACGTAGACATGAGACCAACATAGATAAATACACCACAACTTACGCTGTGGGCATGTTTTCCAGTTTGTTTGTTTACTTCATCCTGTAGTAAAATTTGCGCATGTTCAAAGTTACAAGAACCAAAGGAAGTGGAAACAACCAAAGCCCTTCCTGTGTGAGTACTGTTTATCTTCTCTCAGAAAATATGCAAATGTGACTTGGTAAGTTAATAAACTGATAAACTGATCTTATCTTGCCATATAGTGATCAAAAATACAGAAAGGTTGCTTCTACATGCCTCAAATAGAAAAGAAAAACTGTAGCAGTCAATTCTATAGGTGAAACTCTTACCACTCTTGCTAAAGAGATATCAACCTCTCACACACGTTGGAAACAAATGGGGGAAATACCAGCAGAAAAGAGCTGAGAAACTAGTGCATGTAATATCTGATAATTTTTTAATATTATCTTAAGTAAAAAGAGTATGTATATGATGTTTATGGGGAAAAAGCATTCTCAATATTCATTCACCTTACTGCTTTGTTAAAGAAGCAATGAATAAGGATAAGACAGTTCCTTTCATCTTAGTAAAAGTGCTTAAAACAAAGCTTAATTATTCATTCTCACTTTTCAATAAATGCTTTCAAAGTATTTCAGTTTCCCTTTAGAAGCACAGGACTGGTTGAAGAACATAGATATTGTAACAGTTCAGAAGAGAAATTTAGAAAAATATTTTACTCTTATTTCCTTAATTTGCCAAATATTATAATCTTTTATTATTTAATAGGTACTTTCATAGCTTTATGAAACAAGTATCCAAACTCAAGGAATTTCAAAACAGAAACAAACTGTCTTAAGAAATAACTTCAGAAATCTAACATATTGAGGAATCAAAAACTCCGAAGAAAATTAGCATGAACTCTATACTAATTCTAAAGAAAACAACCTATGGCTATAAACCAAAGCACAGCATTTAGGATAAAAGAATTAAAAACTGTGGGGTTGGGTTAGAAGGATAAATTCAAGTTCTCTTTCAGTAAAATAATTTTCATGAAATATAACACACATATTAAAGAATACATTTATTATGTATTCCACACACATATGGTCTCATATTTGTTCAGAACTGATCTTACAAATGTCTTACCAAGGAAGAAAGAATTGCTTCGGTTCATGGAGGAAACAGACTTCTAGGTTTCCGTTTGTCTGTGAACCACCTTAATGAAGGTACCTGTTAGTCACCTGAGATTATAACAGCAATGTCTACAACTGTCACCCTGGAGAATCTGGTACATCTTCACATTAGTAAACTCTCTGCCAAAGAAAACTCTCTTTTACTTTGAAGTTTTCTATTAAGTTGTAATATAGACCTATCATGTCATGTTTAATGCTGCCAGAGCATTCAAGGTGAGGGGACTTTTCAGGTTTAATAGAATTTACTAAGAGATAAAAGAAACATAGTACTAAATGTAAACATCTGAATTCAAACCTAGATAAACAAAGCATGGTCTAAATTAATTTTAATAAAACTAATTAAACAGGTAAAACTTTCAGTTTCAAAAGTTTTTAAACTTTAAACATTTAAAAATTAGTTTGCAATGAACTCATTTAAATTCTGGCAAAGCAACATTTCATATTCTCTCAAAAACCACTATAATTTAAGACTCTTAAAAAATAAAAGCATGCAAATTAGTTTTTTTACGACCAAAGAATGAAAAGGTAGTTACAAGATAAATCATATTAACTCATCAAGCTATGACAACAATCTCAAAAATGATCCAGAGGGAATAGAGTATCTATCCATGAGATGAGCTATAATTGAGTCTCTAGGCTCCCCTGGCATTGTTTTTATTCAAAAGTGGAGGGGAAAAGGAGACAACAAACCTAATTAATCTACATCTTTCTTTCTTGAAAAAAAAACAAAACAAAACAAAACAAAACAGAAATACATTAAGCTCAAACAAGTCACCATAAAACAAATACCATCCTATTTAAGAAACTGTAATAATATTTAAGTTAAAATTATTTTGAAGTAAACTGATACTTAGTCTTTGACTAAGGGAAAAAGTCTGGTGAATACACAATTTTTGGAATAATCTGATTTATCACCATAATCTAAACATATAACAAATAAAAGATTATCTTGATGTGTGGGTGCTTTAGGAAGGAGAGTCAGAGTCTCGCTGTTCCTCCAAAAAAAAAAAGAAAAAAGAAAAGAAAATCCTAAAATAACGGAAGGAAACCACACTGCAAAAAAACAAAATTAAGATTGCTTTTAAGGGATAATGACCTACATTAACTTGGTATGAATCAATAAGTATGAAAGAGACAGCCAGAAAACAGCAACAATGAGAATCCTTGACATTTTAAAGCAATAGCAAAATACATTTCTAACACCATAGCATCTGTATTAATAAAACAAAACAACACAAACACAGTTGACACTGCAATTCACTCCAGTTAGTGGAGTACTTAAAACTATGGGCTTTGACAGTCCTGAGTTTGAAATCTGCCTCTGATATTTACCAGTTTTGTGAATTTGAACAAATTTCTTAACATCCCTAATCCTGTTTTCTCACTTGTAAAGCAGACATAGTAACTTTGCTTATATCTTGTGGGGCTGTTCAAGAGTTACATATAAATTTGCACATATGACTTTTAGTATGACAGCAAAACTTAGTAAGGGCCCAGTAAATGATAGCTATTAGTATGAATCCAACAAATATCACCTAAACAAATACCATTATTTTCCTGCTGCATGGTCATCTCTCTCTTTAGCCAACTCAGGACTCTCTCTTTAGCCAACACAGGAACAATACTGCATGTGAGATTCATGTTAGAGAATAGGCTCCCAGCACTTGAAGATCACCTTCAAAATTGTATTTATTCATTAAAAAATGAGATTGTCAGTTTCACAAGGGCAGAGACCAGCACATAACAGGAGCTCAATAAAGACGTTTATTCGCTTATTAAACACAAAAGTTCCTATTATGTTCCAGATGCTACGCCAGGCATGGGAAATTTTTTTTGAGAGAGAAATGTCTAAACACTATGCTGTACACTTGAAACATATAAAATAATACTGAGTCTCGATTGTAACTGAAAAATTTTTTGAAAAGAAGAAAAAAAAAAGACAAATCTGCCCTGAGAAGCTTAATGACAAAGATATTTACTCCCTACAACTTTCTTCCTTTTATACCAACCCTAAATTATTTTATCAAGTCAGTATTCATCTGTTAGGGAGAGCCCTTGCCTTGGCCCCCACAGCCACTTACACAATGCCTTTAACTGCCCACTGATTCTGACATTTCCCCCTACAAATCCTATCCCCTCCATCAAAGCAATTCACCAAGCTCATCTATTAAATCTCTACTTCCTGGCCAACATCTCACTCTGCCACTCATTCTTCTCTTGACTACACCTGCTAACGCCTAATCTTATGGGAGAAAACCCCACACTAAGGTAGATTGATACCAACGTGAACCGAGGCCTAAACGCTCTACTGATTTTGTATCTCTCTACTGATTTTGTCCTGTCAATTTTTGAACATGCTCAAATATCTCCTATCTTAAAACAAATCTCCTTTTCGCCCAATGTCTTTCTCTAGGTACTATATACTTTCCTCCCTTTCAAGGGCATTATACATAAAAGAGTTTGCTATCCTAACTGTCTCCAATTCCTTATCTTTCCAACTCCTCATCCTATTGCCAATCTAGCTTCTGCCTTCATCACTATCTCCAAAACTGATTTCACAAAAGTTAGCAATGATATCTATCCTGTCAACAGACAATTTTTCAGTTGTTTTAATTGGCTTGATTTTGAGCTGTATATAAAACTATAGGTCACTCCCCCCACCTTCATAAAACCCTCTGTTTTATTATTCTTGGATACAACACTCCTTAACAAATCTCCTTTCTCAGTCCCTTCTCCATCAGATCCTTAAATGTTGACATTTCTTAGGGCTCTATTCCAACTCTCTACTTTTCTCAAGCTACAATTCTTCTCAAACTTTTCACAACTCACAATGAGAAATTTTACATAAGATGTAAAAATGTGTGTGTGTGTGTGTATACACATGAGTATGACAAAAATTTTACTAATCAGATAAGCGCTGATATTTTTATCCTATTCTATTTCATTTAAAAAAAATGTCTGAGAACCACCAAACTGATCTACATGATTGTTTTAACTCTCTGTCTTCAATTATTCTATTTATGCTAATGACTTCCAAATCTACATATTCAGTGCAGATGTGTCTGTTAAATCTTAAACTCATAAAACTAATTTCTCCATGTGGGTAACTCTAAAGTACTTCAAACTCACCATTTCCAAAATTGGAGTTCTCAGCATCTTTACCCCACACATAGTCTTCCTTCATAGTTCCTTATGTAAACTACTGAATTAGTTTCTTAAACAAACATCTAGGAGTCATTGCTAATTCTTCCTTCTCTCTTTCCACTATCACCCCCACCCAATCAATCACTAATCCCTAACAAATTTTCCTCTAAATATATCTCCACTTTTTTTTTTATTCCCACCATTGTCACTCTCATCCAGACTGTATTCACTTCACCTAGATAGCACCGTCTAGTAATGAGTCTTCTCATATACTGTATTCTTCCAAATTAATAAATTCGATTCTAATCACTTTGTTGCTTATTATTACAGTTATCTAGTACTCTGCAATAAACACTGCAAACTTAATGGTTTTAAATACGAAAGTTATTTGCTTACAATTCTGCAACTTAGTAAGGTGGGGGTGGGAGTGGGGAAGACCTGTCACCAATCCACACAGCATCCACTGGAACACCCAATCTGGCTTCTTCAATCACATGTCTGGTACATTAGCTGAGATCACTAGAACAGCTAGTGGTTGGCCAATCTGAGCATCCATACAACCTGGTAGTGTCTGGATAGTGAGACTTTTTACATGGACACTGGCTTCCTCCAATATGCAAAAGCAGGAGTTAGCAGGTCTTTTTAATGCCTTGTCTCAAAAGTCCTTCAATGTCAATTCCACCACATTCGATTGGTCATAGCAATCACATGGCCAGTGTGGATTCAATGGGGGTAGAGATGAAGAAGGAATAAAACTCTATTTCTTGGTGGGCAAGTTGACACAAAGAAAAAGAGTATGTAAAATAAAAGATAATGTTGCAGTGGCTTTGAAAATGAAATAATATAGTGCCCTTAATTTGCATTCCTTCCATATGCAACATATACTTCATGCCCTGCCATCACCCCCACCCCCACCAAAATATCCTATTACAGCACTGGCTGTAAGGCCAGGATCTTGTTAGCTTGAATCAGATGTAAGTGCAGACGGTACTTCTTTGGTTTAGTTCTTCATATACAACTCCTTAGATACAGCTTCTCTTAAACCAAAATCCCAACACCTCAAAAGATAACTTATCTGCCTCACTACAGTAAGCCAGGAATAGAATTGCAATAGACATTTGCATTCAAAAGGTATAAAGAATAGGGAGTTACACAGAAGCACATAACAGTGCCATAGCAATTATGAAATCTGCTCAGCACATGTCATCAGCAACTTGATTAGAGCACAGTTCTATTCCCCGAAAATATTCTCTGTGGCACTTGACTCTGCCCTCTGGGCTCCTGGCTCCATCCTCTGAGTTACCTCCTATTTCATTAGAAATAGTCCATGTTTGTAACAGTGCAGTTTTCTCAGCCTGCTGCCTGCCCATACAAGATTGGGATTCCCCATACACACAAAAGCTCTTTGAACTATGTTTATCCTTTTCTGTTTTTAGTAATGGTGCTTTTATAAAAACTTTGTAAAAAGTGTGTGGGTTTCCCATAAATTTGATTGAAATTAACTTCATTAGACAGTTGCCACATCCACAAATCTCTTTGATACAGGCCACTCTCTACTCTGGGACAGCAGACTTAGGAGCCTTAGAAGCTTTTTTGGACTAGCTGAGACTTTCTTAAAAAGTATGCATTTAAGACTTCCTTTGTCTAGCTGAAAAGCTCTAAGAGGCATTCTTAAATCTTTCTGAGGTCTCAACAAATAATTTTATAGGAGTACTCTTGATCTGGTACTTTTCTGAGGCCATTTTTTACTGACAAAACCCTGGGATTTGAGAAGTATTAGATAAACTAAAGTAAGGGAGAGCACAATCCACAGTGAAAGATCAGAATAAATAAAAGCACAGTTTCACTGGGGAGTAATGAAGAAAACCATTTAGCTGGGTTCATGATAAGGTGAAACATAAAATGAAATTGGAAAGACAGAGTAAAATCAGATGTACTAAGAGCTCTGACTACCAGATCATGGAATTTTCAATTTATGCTCTCAACTGCCAGTTTCTACTTGCTGGTCTAAAGGTTGCTATATCAGATACACTCGAAGAGCTTTATAAATATGCACACTCACCCTAGAGATTTTAAAAAGTTGGGAGTAGAATCTGTATCTAAGCAAAGCTCCCAAGTGATTCTCAGACACAACTGGACTTAGGAGCCACTGCTTTAGGCAATAGTCGGTTGCTGACTTTTTGAGAATGGGAATAACATAAATGCAGGCATCTAATGAAGCTTCCAGTTACAAACTTGAATAACAAAAAATGGTATTTTCATTTGTAATTTTCTATTTCTCTTTATTCATATTATTTCCCTCAGAGACCCATTTCATAGGACTCATGTATTCTTTGGCCATATACATCTAAAAGAACCCCAGTCTCATCATAATCTCACTTTAACACATAACAATAATTTTGTTTGGCTGGGTTGTTTGTCAAGGACGATAAACCTGGTATATTAGAGAGCAAGGTCCTAACAGAAATTAGGAGGCTGTGGAACTATGTTATGTAGGTATGAAATCATAAGCACGTGACCTGAGGTGGTGATAGTAGAAATGAAAATGAAGAGATCAAGAGCCTTGATACTGTTAGCATTTCTAGAAGAAATCACAAAAAGTGTTGAGTGTCAGATCTTTTACCAAGCAGCCCTAAGACAATGAAAATCTCTTCTTCAAAGAAATATTTCAGTAAAAACGTAAAAAGAATGAAGAATTATAAAATCACCATTTTTAAAAATTTATGTGTATGTGCGTGTGTGTGTGTGTATATATATATACACATACACATTTTTTTTTAATGCCTACAGCACCTGGTCTTCCTAGGTGGTCTCTCTTCCAAGTACTAACCAGGACTGACCCTGCTTAGCTTCTGAGATCAGACAAGATCACACTTGTTCAGGGTGTCATGGCCATAGACTGAAAAATCATCATTTTTTTAAACTCTAGTGTTTTAACTAATTCAATGATTATCAAATGGTATTTACATCTTTAAGTGAAAACAATACTCAAGGCAGCAATCAAAATAAATTGAAAAAGTTAAACAAGCTCTAGGGACACTGACCCAATTTCTTAAAAAAGTCAAAAGCACAACAGAAAATAAAAGTAAATAAGGAGACTCTTCAGAATTAAAAAAGACATAATGACATAACAACTAAATACTATGTATGAAGCTTACTTGGATCCTGGTTTCAGTAAATCTATTATAAAGAGATTTGGGGACAATTGGGGACATTTGAAAATAAACTAGGTGTTAGGTTAGATTAAGTAATTATCAATAATTTTGTTAGATGCAATAAAGGTTTTATGGTCATATAAAAAGTGTTCTAATTTTTAGAGATGCACTTAGTATTCTGGGATACAACATCATGAGGTCTATAATTTACTCTGAGTATTCCAGCCCCATGCTTAAATAAATGAAACATATAACAAAAGGTTAATAATTTCTTAAATCTACATAATGGGTATATTAGTGTTCAGTGTACTATTCTCTCAAATTCCCTGCTTCCGTAAAACTGTTCTTGATAGATAAAAATGAGGGTAAATTATTAGTAACTCTTCTGTTGTTTCATTAAGTTCTAAGTTAAAGAATTCCTCTGAATATTCTAGTACACAGATACATGAATCAGATGAATCATATGTATTTCAGTTAAAATGGTGGTACACAGAATGGAAAGCCAGGCAAGCTGCATCCTTTCTGAATTTCATCCTAATGATGCTTATACCAGTGTGTATCATATATCCACTTTCAGGCTTTAAAAAAGCATTTTGGCAACAAAAATGTTAACTTTCCAAAACTGTATTCAACATCTCAGCAATAAATGTTAACATAGTACTTATTTTTATATTTATATAGTTTTTCCAGTTCCAAAAATGTTATATAAAAATGTTTCCGTGTAACACAATTAGAAAAAACATTGTCTACTGAAATAAAGTAGAAAATGATCATGTAACTATTTACTAGTTAATTCTCATTTTGAGTAATTAAAACCTAATTTCAAGGATAATTTATAAAGCAACACCAAAACCCAATTACATATAGACAGTATAAGGCTCTAAATTTAATTTTTAAAAATACTTGATAACTCAAGTATATGTATATTAGCTTTCAAACACCAAATATAAGTTCTTGGTTTTAAAAGCAGAAGTCTTTCCACCACAGCTATCAGTAGTACCCTGGAGAGTTCAAAGCACTCGATTAAAAAAACTTTAACTAAAAAGTAGAATCCAATATACAAAACTTATCAATTAAGAATTAGGAAGTGAGATGCATGATTTCCGGAATCCCCAAGACTCTTTTAGAGGGTCTGCAAGGTTAAAACTATTTCATCATATTTTTTCACTGAGTTGACATTTCCACTGATAGTACAAAAGCAATGTTGGGTAAAACTGCTGGCACCTTAGCACAAATCAAGCCAGAGGCATCAAACTGTAGTAGTAGTCATTGACTTCTTCACTACCATGGACCTGAAGTAAAAGGTCGGTTTCACTAATAAATGTCCTTGAGGAAGCAGTAAAAATTATCAATCTTAAATCCTGAGTACAGGTGTTCTTAATATTCTGTGTGGCAAAATGAGAAATATTTATACAGTACTTCTTTGTATTATATTTGAAAATGTATCAATAGTTGGTAGAACTGCATAACTCAGTAAGCAACTATTTTCCAAATGACTAATGAATAATGTTTCAAAATCGACTAATGAATAATGTTTCAAAATCACGCATGAGTAAAGAGCCAAAGTTTTAGATGAATGAATTTGAATTCAATAGTCTGAAAAGCTTATTGATATGGTTTCAGATTCTATATTGTAACCAACATTTAAGAAACTACCACTTGTCAAATTTTGGTGTAGTATGAAAGAAGAATATCCACAAATATATAATCTTCTCTTTCCTGACGACACATAAATGAGGCCAGATTTTATTCATATAGTACTTCAATCAAATCATCACATCACAACAGACTGCAGAAGCAGATATGAAAATCTAGACATATATTTTAAAGCTAGATGCTAAAGAGATTTGAAAAAACTATAAAACAATAGCTCTCAAACCAAAGATGATTTTTGTCCCTCAAGGGACATCTGGCAATGTCTAGAGATGTTTCTGGTTGTCATAACTGGGGAAAGTGCTACTGACATCAAGTGGGTAGAAGCCAGGGATGCTGCAAAACATCCTACAAAGCAGGACAGCTAACACAGGGAAGGATTATTCAGCCCAAGATATTAATAGTGCCTGTTGAGGATCCTGAGGGAAAAAAATACCACTCTTCTCGCTCATTTTTTTTTGGGGGGGGGGGAGGAATTAGTTATTTTCATAAAAATGTTATTCATATTCACATGTAATGGGTTTGTTATTGTAATATTAAATGACTTAATAAACAATTAAAAATTTCTTAGTTTTAATTCACAATACAGTAAATACCAATAGGTTAACTCATATAAACAAAAGCGCTTTGTGTATTTAACCATTTTTAGTAGTGTAAAGGAGTCCTGAGACCAAAAAGTTTGAGAATCACTGAATTTGAAGAATGGTATAACTAACCGAGAATGTTGGAGAATATAAGAGGAATTAAAAGACTCTAAGGGAAAATTTACTCATTTCAAGAGTATTATGGATGACCAAACAAGACAAACAAAAAACCACGTACCACCAAACAGTTCAAAAGAAAAAAGTTAATGATGGACCTAAAATGTCATTCTCTCCTAAAAAACAAACAAACAAAACAAACAAACAAACAAACAAACAAAAAAACCCCAGAACATTAAAACAACTTCTTACCCTGGCTATGAGGACTTGCTGGACTAAAAGATGGCTGATATAAATCTCTGGTTGGCGTTGGATAAGCTTCTTTCCCTTGGCGCTGACTCATCTTTCCTGGTGTCAGAAGTTGAGATTCGTCACTATTTGCTACCACAACTCAAGGAAAGAAGAGAAAAAGAATTAGTACTTCAGTCCTAGTTTACAGGATGGTATATTAATAACACCATGATTGAAATTACCTCAATGGTTATGTTCATGTTATTACCAACTCAATACTGTAATATATTTGCATAGTTTTATTTTCTTTTGAGTATTCTATCAATCCAAAAGGAATTGACAAGTATGCATGAGGAAAACTATACAAGTTTTAGACACTATAAAAATAAAAATACATATTCAACTGAGGATAAAAAGTACTCCAAAGTTTACTATACCTATTAACTCTATATTTGTCAATAGAACAGTAAGTAAAAGACAACATCATTTCACAGAAGAAATACAATGGTTAATAAACATGTGAAAAGGTATTCAACCTTATTAGTGATCAGAAAAAATATAAATTAGCAGCAGTATAAAATATTTTACATTCACTAGAATTTCTACTCTAATTTCTAATTTTCATGGATAGTTAGGTATAATTCCTGTGTTAGAGATGGGGAAACTTGAAATTCAGAGATTGCCTTGCCTAAGATTAAGTAATATAAGTAAGATTCTAACTCAGGACTATTTAGTTCCAAAGTCTGGCTCTTAAAATCTTACTGCCCGGATAATCAGTTTAAACAGTGTTTAAGGCTACAGTTCACCCGTTTGACTAAGCTACTAACAGAGAAAGGCAATGCCCAATTCCAGAGAAGAGAGAGAGAAAAGAGAAAAATACTCCATGAAGGAACAAGGCAAATGTGAGCAAGCCCAAAATGCCCAAGAATTGCCACATCCTTTCATTTTGTTTCTGTGCTTTCAGCCTACAAAAACTTTAGTTGTATTCGAGTGAAAATGATTCTATCTTCACTCTTAATTTTTAACAAAACCAGAACTTCATGTTCACATTTTTTATCACTACATCTTTTAAATAAATTGCTTTAACATGTTTTCAATTGTGCTGAAGTCTTCAAAATTTTTTTAACTCCTTAAATCTCAAAGTAAAAATTCAAAAACTCTTTCTCATCCAAGTAAAGACATAAAAAATTTATTTTCCCATCAAGACAATAAAAAAAGAATCTATACACTGACGACTCCTAAATTTATATCTCCTCCTAAACTCAAACTCACATATCCAATTGCCTACTTTATAATTGCCTCTGTTATTTAATAGGCATCTTGAATTTATTGAGAACATAATTCTTGATTCTGTCTATCCCCTAAAACCTCCCTCTTTTCCATCTTAGTAAGTCAAATCACTATTCCCCTCCACTTTCTCACACCAGTAACCTTAGATCTATTCTTCAATTTTTCTCTTTCTTTCACACTTCACATTCAATTTATCTCTGAGATCTTTATAGTCTACATTCACAATTTATTTGGAGTCGTCCTACTTCTCTCACTATCACAACTATTACCCTGTTCCAAGCCACCATTACCCTTCCTCTGGATCACAGCAGCAGTTTTCTGCCCAGTCTCCAGACTTACCACCTTGCTCCTTGCTTGTGTAGAGTTCATTCTCTATATGGAAGCCAAGCAATCTTTGTAAATCATAAATCAGATTTGCATCATGTAGTAATATCTTCAATGACTCTGTTATACTTGCAATAAATTCCATGGCTTAAAGATTCAACAATGTCTGACCCTCACTTATCTTTCCAACCTCATTCTCTACCACTCTCCTCTTTACTCACTTTGCTCCAGCCATAATGGCCTTCTTGGTATTCCTCAAAACATACCATCTTGCTACAGTCTGTGGGCCTTTATATCTCTTGCTCCCTCTATCTGAAACACTCCTACCCAAGATCTTCTCATTATTAACCCCTATCATCATTTGTTGTTTGTGTTCAAATGCCATCTCTTCAGAAAAGCCCTTCATGATACCTTTTGATAAATAAGTTATTTTTATATAGTACAATTTATCAATTATTTTTAATTTTTTTGCTACTGCCCACTCCACCACAGTTGTACTCTATCACTTTATTACAGTTCTTATCACTATCGGAAATTATATCATTTATTTGTTTATTGTTGGTCTTCTCCACTAATCCATAAATTTCGTGAGAGAATAAAGTTTTGTCTGCCTTATTTTCTCATAAGTCTTTGAGTCCTGGTATGGGTCTGGAATAGTAAAGGTGTTCCACAGAATTTTGTTGAATGAATCAATCAACAATGTTCATATTTTCATGAAACTTCATTTCATAAAGTATATGGTGGCTCCTTCAGTTATTAAATCAAAAATCCATTTAACTCCTATAAATTATTATTGAAATTAAACATGTACATTGCTGATGTAGAGAGAGACAAAAACCTAAACACAACAGAAAGCTCTTAGAAACAAACCCATGATTATGTGAAGCCTAGATATATAATAGGCAGAGAAAGAAAAGACTATTAAATTATTGATACTAGGAAAATTGGTTATCTGTATTAGAAAAGTAAGTCCCTACACTATTACCACAAAGAATAGTTTTATGAAAATTAAAGACAAAAATGTAAAAAACAAAACTTGAAAACTTTTAGAAGAAAATATAAGAGAATATCTTTATAAACTTGGGGTAAGAAATGATTCCTTTAGAAAGACAAAACAAAGCACTAACCATAAAAGACAGAATTGATACAATCAAAAGATACCACAAAGAAACTGGAAATAAAGACACAAGACAGAAGATACTTGCAACACATATAATAAAAGGTTAGTATCCAGAATGTTAAAAAAAAAAAAACAAAACTCATAAATCAATTACCAAAAAAAACCGACAATGCAATATAAAAATGAGGAGGTGCTTCAAAAAGAATAAAATACCAAGGAATAATTTAATAAAGGAGGTAAAAGATGTGTACAGTGGCCCCCCACTCCCAACTTGGTCAACCCGATCTGAAAATATTAAATGGAAAATTCTAGAAATAAACAATTTTAAATTGCATGTTGTTTTGGGTAGTATGATGAAATCTTATGCTGTCCCACTCTGTCCCACCTGGGACATGAATCATCCCTTTGTCCAGTATATCCATATTATGTACAATACAATAATGTATTTTGAGACCACATTCACATAAATTTTATTGCAGTATAGTTACAACTGTTCTGTTTTATTATTACTTATTGTTTTTAATCTCTTATGTGCCTAATTTATAAATTAAACTTTATCATAGGTACACATAAGAAAAAAACATAGTATATATAGGGTTTGGTACTATCTGCAGTTTCAGGCATCCACTGGGGGTCTTGGAATATATACTCTGTGGATAAGGGGAGATCACTGTACACTGAAAACTATAAGACATTAATGAAAAAAACTGAAGAAGACACAAATAAATGGGAAGATATTCTGTGCTGATAAACTGGAAAAATTAATATCGTTAAAATGTCCATACTATCCAAAGTAATCTAAAAAATCAATGTAATCTCTCTCAAAATTCTAATGGCATATTACAAAAATAGAACAAACAATCCTAAAATCTGTATGGAACCACATAAGACCCTGAATAGCTAAAGTGATCTTGAGAAAGAATAAAGTTGGAGTCATCATGTTCCCTAGTTTCAAACTGTATTACAAAGCTATGGGGGTGGGGGGAACTACAGTGTGGTATTAGAATAAACACAGACATACAGACCAATGGAAGAGACTAGAGAGCCTAGAAATAAATCCATATATACATATATATGGTCAATTAATTTATGACAAAGGAGCCAAGAATATACAATGGGGAAAAGGACAGTCTCTATAATAAATGGCTCTGGGAAAACTGGATAGCCACATGCAAACAAATGAATCTGAACCACTATCTTACACTATACACAAAAATTAACTCCAAATAAAAACTTGAATGTAAGACTTGAAACCATAAAACTCCTAGAGAAAAACAAAAGCAGTAAGCTCCTTACATCAGACTTGGTGATGATTTTTTGGATATGACACCAAAAGCAAAGGCAACAAAAGCAAAATTAAACAAACGGGACTACATTATACTGAAAAGCTGCTGCTGCACAGTGACAAAAATCAACAAGATAAAAAGGTAACTTACTGAAATGGAAAAAAATATTTTCAAATCACATATCTGATAAGCAGTTAATGGCCAAAATATATAAAGAACTCACACAACTCAATAGCAAAAAAAAACCTCCAAGCAATCCTATTTAAAAATTGAGAGTATCTAAATGGATATTCCACGCCCCCCCAAAAGACATATCGAATGCCAACAGATACATGAAAAGATGTTCAACATCACTAACAGAGAAATGCAAATCAAAACCATAGTGAGTTGTCGCCTCATACCTCTTAGAATGGCTATAATTAGGAAAACAAGAAATAAAGTGTTAGTGAGGACGTACAGAAAAAGGAACCCTGTGCATTGTTGATGGGAATGTAAATGGTGCAACCACTATGGAAAATAGTATTCAAGTTCCTATAAAAGTAGAACTATTATTCAGCAATTCTCTTTCTGGGCATTTATCCAAAGAAAATAAAAACACTAAGTTGAAAAATATATATGCACTCCCAGGTTCACTGCAGCATATTTACAATAGCCAAAATATGAAAATAAATATCCATCAGTGGATGAATGGATAAAAAAAATGTAGTACATATGTATAGTAGAATATTTTTCAGCCATAAAAAAGAATGAAATCCTAACGTTTGAGACAACATGGATGGAAGTTGAGGGCATTAAGCCAAGTGAAATATGTCAGACAGAGGACAAATGAGTAATGCTTACACTTAAATGCAGAATCTAAAGAGACTTGAAACAACAAAATGAGCTCAGAGATATGGAGGTTGCCAGAGATGGAGAGGTTGTGGGAGGGGGCAAAGTGCAAAATGAGTGAAGGAGGTAAAAAGGAGGTAACAAACTTTCAGTTATAAAATAAGTCATACAGATGCAATATACAACATGGTGACTATAGTTAGTAATACTGCACTGTATATTTGAAAGTTGCTGAGAGTAAATCTTAAAAATTCTCATCACAAGAAAAAATCATCTGTAACTAGGTATGGTGATGATGTTAACTAGAATTACAGTGGTGATCATTTTGCAATATATACAAATATCAAATCATTATGTTGTATACCTGAAACTAATATAATATTGTATGTCAATTATAATACAATAAAAATAATTTAATACACAAAATGAAAAATGGGGGGAGGACTTAAATGGTGATTTCATGGAAGAAGAAATGCAAATGTTCAATATACAAACAAAGGTGCACTCTCTTTAGTAATCAGGAAAATACAAATCAAGATCATAATGAAATAAATATTTTACACTCAGTAAAACTGACAAAAATTAATGTCTGACTGAAAAAGTTGAAAATCCCATGGTATCACTTATATGTGGGATATAAACCTAAAAGCAACAAATGAATAGGACAGAGACTCAGTGACATGGACAATGGAGGGTAGTGGGTAGGGGAGAAGAGAAGAGGTAGACAGGATAAAAGGGGTCAAATATATGGTAGCTGAAGGAAACTAGACTGTATAGATGTCAAATTATAATGTACACCTGAAAATTATATAATTATATTAACCAATGTTACCCCAATAAACTTAATAAAAAAATAATTACTGTCTGATAATAGCAAATAGATAAGAATGAGATCAATGAGACATTTTAAGCACTGTTGGTGGAATATAACCTGATACAAGCACCTTGGAAAACAATTTAGAACAGTCTTATAAAATTGAATTTCAGTACACCCTACAGGTCCAAGAAGTCCACTCTTAGCTTCATACCTAGAAACACTCTTCTATGTATGTACCAAGAAATAAGAATAAGAATGTTCATAGCAACACAGTTCATAGTAGCAAAAAACAAAACAATTTAAATATTTATTAATTGAAAATAAAATGAATAATATATTGTGTTATATGCAGATAATGGAATAGTATGCAGCACTGAAAAGGAAAGAATCCATAGCTATACCCAATAACGAGGCTGAATCTTGGAAAAAGATGTTAACTATAAAAAACAAGTCCTAGAAGATGACATATATCGTGATACTATTTTTATAAAATTAAAAGCCAAGCAAACCTTAGTGACATATATATGATTTAAAAATAATCAAAAAACACTATTTTTTTTAAAAAAGCAAAGAATGATAAACAAAATATATAAAATAGTCATCATCTCTGGGGATAGACACAGGGATTGAAGAGAGAAGCAGCACATAGATGGACAGGAAGTTTTTTTGTCTTTTTTTTTTTTTTTATATCAGTTTCAGGTATACAGCACAATGGTTAGAGATTTATATAATTTACAAAGTGATCCCCCAATTAGTCTAGTACCCATCTGGCACTATACATAGCCATTACAATATTATTGACTATATTCCCTATGCTGTACACTCCCTATCCCTGTTACTGTTTTGTAACTACTAATTTGTACTTCTTCATCTTTTTCACCAAAACCCTCAACCCCTCTCCCATCTGGCAATCACCAGTTTATTCTTTGTAAATGGGAGTCTGTTTTTGTTTCATTTGTTCATTTATTTTGTTCCTTAGATTCTACATACAAGTGAGATCATATGGCATTTGTCTTGCTCTGGCTGCCCTCTAGATCCTATCCAGGTCATTGCAAATGGTAAGATTTCATTTTTTATGGCTGATTAATATTCCATTGTATACATGGACTATAATTTCTTTATCCAGTCGTCTATTGATGGGCACTTAGGTTGCTTCCATATTTTGGCTGTTGCAACAGCACTGCAGTGAATACAGGGATGCATAAATCTTTACAAATTAGTGTTTTGGTTTTCTTCAGATAAATACCCAGAAGTGCAATTGCTGAGTCAAAAGGTAGTTGTAGTTTTAATTTTTTGAGGAATCTCCAAATTGTTTTCTATAGTGGCTGTACCAATTTGGATTCCCACCAACAGTGCACGAGGGTTCCTTTTTCTCCACATCCTCACCAACACTTGTTTTTTTACATGAGGTATTTTTAAGATTCAAGTTCTTAAGTGGTAAGTGCAACATGTAGTAACTGTATGACTATGCTTTATAATTTACGTATGCTACATTTTTTCATAGTATTAGTACATTTAAAGCTAACTTAAAATACATTATGAGAACTAATAAAATGAAAGCATGCAGTAGTATTCCATCAGTAAGATATAGGTATCTATGTCTTGAATGACTTTACTATATAACAAAGGAAACAGTCTAAAAAGTGTGAATATAGTTCTAGTCACCCCTTTGTAACTCCTCATTGAGGTACTACTGTTTATGATTTAATAACCTTGAAGTGAGAGGGTCCGCAGAAATAGCAAAATACATAATCTACTTCTTTAGAAAAAAACAGAAAACCTTATTTTTCTATTTTGTTTTCTCTCACCCCATTCACAAACATTAACAACTATAAAGACAAAAAACAGGCCTGTACAATATTAAAATCATTTTGATGTCCATCATTTGCGCTATAGTGGACTAATGAAATGTAAACTCAAGAAGGACAGTAACTTTATCTGTATCCCTTGGCATAAAACTGGCAATAAATATTTGCTAAATGACTGAATAGATGTTTCATGAAAGAATCATGCATGATTTCAGTGTAGTTTCTGACAAAACAATCAACTGCCTCACCTACTAACGATAGCATTACAGTGCCCTCTCCTGGTTGTACTTTGTAGTGGAAGTAAAGTAACCTACTTTGCTATTCATGTTGCTTTATTATCTATCTTAATTAAGTACAGTAGAAACCAATCACACTAGAATAATTAATAATAATATAATTAACATAACAGCTGAAACTTCTAAAGAGAATCATTTAAAATGAAAATATATCATTATTTTCTGACTTCAGCTCATCAATATAAAATCTGAAGACATTTACAAGCTTCAAAGTCTGGTGTATACCCTTAAACTAAGTGAAAACTAAGATAAAAATGAAGTAATTATTTTAGAGTTATAAATAATCCTAAATTTCCCCTTACAGATGGTATACCTTTTCTTAAATACGTAAATAATTTAAATATGTTAGTATACATAACATTATAACTTTTTCATTCAATAGTAGAGATCCTAATATTATAGAAAATTCACTTTCACTCTTACAGATATGTGGTCTCTAGGAAATAATTATATAGTCCCCTTTTAATAGCCAGAAGAATAGAAATAATAGCCGGCATACAATAGAAATTCATCTCGAATATATGTTGTATATTTCTATTTATACGTGCTTAAAACACATAACCAGAATAAATTCCTATTCCAAGTAAATATTAAAGACCCACATTTATAAAACCTAGTTCCTAAAATAGAACCATTTCAACTGATATTAAAAATTAAACTCCATTTGTAAAATTCAGCAGTGCCAATCAGTTCACTTTCACCAACATCTAAATATATATGAAATAAAATAACTGAAAAATCCATTGACAATATCTGCCAGGTATCATAAGTAAGGCTGAACAAGAAAACATAAAAATGTTTTGAGATCTGTATACTTCTTTCTACTTTAAATATTTCTGCTATTCTAATAATGCTGACTGTATAATAAACAATGTATTTAAAATAGTATGAACTGTTGCAGTTAAAACAGGAATTAGGATATTACTTTAAATCATCTCTATTTTCAGAAAAAAAATTACATATATATTATAACCGGTTTTGGATACAAATAGCTACTACTCTAGAACAAAGAATTTTACACCTGAAGGAAACCTTACTATTATCTTGCTCAGTCCCCCACTTTAGCCAATGGGGAGGAGGGAAATGAGCCCCAAAGCTGTGAACTGACTTGCAAATGTCAGATAACTATTTAGAAATAAATACTAAAACTTTCTAAATCAATACAATTCCCACACTGATCTTCAGTAAAGTTAGAATCTTTGTCTGATTCACAATGCAGAAATATTGCAATTATTTGGTTAAACTTCATTTCAGCAAACTGATAGTTTCATTCTGATTTTTGAAAACCAGTAGAAAACACACTGGACTAGTAACCAATTCTAATTCCCTGGATATTTCAATTCTTAGCTTCAGGCTTTTCATCTATAAAATTAATGCTTTTGGGGTGACTTCTGAAGTTCTTTTCACATCAGTAATGTTATGATTTTTAATATAAAAGTTGTCCCTGTCACAATGCTTTGAAATGATCTATTATTGGGTCTAACTCCCTTGCTAGGCTACAATGATCCTTAAAGGTAGGGCACATGTTTTATTCATTGTGTATCTGCCAAAACTAGCAGTGTCAGTCAAATAAAAAAATTTTTGGACATAAATTTAAAGATTACATCTTCTAAATTCCTAAGATAAAACATGTTTCACTTATGAAATCCCCAAAGTATAAATAAAAATTTTTTTCATAACCAAATTGTCATATAAAAATTCTGACTGAATAGCATTTCTCATTGTCATATGGCAGTAAATTTCCTATACTATGTCCAGCCTCAAAGTAGTCAGCTATGCTTTGTGATGACTGCAGAAAGGAATACTATCAAGAAGTCCTAAATTATGAATTAGGTAATTGGCTAAGTGAATTATCTATCTTTAGATGATCAAGATGTAAATATACAAAATACTATCAATCTCAGATGGACAATGACAACAGATTGGGGACTGAATGACCATTTGTTTTCTTTATTTTGTATTTCAATGCTTGAAAAGAAAAGCAGAAAATTTAATAATAAAAAACAGAAAATCATATGCCTTTCATAAGTACACATCAAAATATTATCATGTCTCCAAACATGCCATTCAAACTTTAGCTACTTACTTGATGGCCCAAGGACATCTTTGCTATCACCAAGAAGCTTTTAATGCAGGGTAATTGAGCAGCAAACAAATACAATCCAAACCAGGAAGAAGCAAAATGCATCAGGATTGAAGCAGCAGTGAAACAAAAGGACAAGGAAAATAGCATTAGTTTATAAGTTGAAAGCACATGCATATCAATCCTAATAATCACAATTCACAAGGAATTTCCTTTTCCACACTTAACAAGATCCTCCTGGCTTAGGCATTATCAAATAGTTGTTTTATTTTGGAAAATGAAGTCAGAAAGAGAAAAATGAAATCACCCAAATATTTCGTTTCGAAAATTACTCAAGTTAAAAATTACTTTTATGTATAATTCAAGATATAGGTTAGGAGTGGTAAAAAATATTTAGAAATATATAAGGGACAGCCAAGAGTTATTCATTCTTTACATTACAGTGGTTTAAAAATACATAATACTCATGCACTATTAAATATTAGTTCTGCATGCCATGAAAGCACTTAATACTACATAGAAACTCAGGCTATTTCTTCTACAAAGGAACATTTATGAGTGCTTATTATATGCCAAGCATTGAGCAAAAAGCATTACAAAGACATCAACAAAGCAGAACAATTATTTTTCTCAAATGGCAAAGAAAAAAAAGAGTAATACTAATTAGAACGATAAACTTTATTCAGACAAAATTTTCTTAGGACCTACTAAATATCAAGCATATCATCTGGAGCTACTGGCCTTTAGGAAGTTAGAAGACCCGATTCTTAAATGAATAACTTGCAATCAACTAATAAAAATTGCTAACCTTTAATAACTATTTTAACTAACATACAACATTACACTAAATGTCATCTATGGACAAGTGTTTTAGTCTCCCTTGTAGGTACAAAGTCCTCAGCTCTCCTTCATTTCAAATACCAACTATGGTAACATATCACAACTAAAATTAACAACAAAAACAAAAATTCCCACTTATTACATTATTGCTTGGTCTTATTTTAAAGGAATTAGAGATTCTTAATTGACTATAACCCAACAAAGGTAGCAATTGTTTGCTTTGGGCTTCTGTTGTCTCCTAGGAAAAACTCTTGGCCCTTTTACTTTTCTAAAGTGATAGTTATTTCACAATGCTTGATATTACGTTCTAATGCCTTTTAAAGGTATTTTCTCAGAAATAAATAAAGACATTTGCTCTATTTTTTTGTTGTTGCTTATTTAAGCTTACTCTTCTATAAAATGATTTCAGTTTCACAGGATAAGCTAAAAAAATACATCTTTAGTGACAATGAACTAATTGTGCTCAAGTCTTTATTACCATGTTAGAACAACTAGCTAGCATGTGGGAAGAGATTTAAGTATTTGCAGTAGGTGATCTCTAAAATGGCCCAGTGATTCATCCACTTCTTGGTGTATAATCCCCTCTCTTTGAGTGCATGCTTGACTTGCTCAAAGTACTTCTAATGAACAGAATGTAGCAGAAGAGAAGGGACGTCACTTCCGAGATTAGATTGTTAAAAAACTATGACTTCCACCTTGTTTACAGTCTCTGTTCTTTCTTTGATCACCCTGGGGAAAGCCAGCTCTGTATGCCCCTCACCTCCTAGCCATGAAGAGAAGGAACTGATGTCTGCCCGACAACCACTAAGTGAGCTTTGATGTGCATCCCTCACCACGATCCTCCCCAACCACCGCACACCCCCGCCCCATCCACCTAGTCTAGCTTTCAGATAAGACTGCAGCAGCCCTCCTCTGCAGTAACTTAGCTGAAACCATACAGAGATTCTGAGCCACAGACAACTGGCAAAACTGCTCTTGGATTCCTGACTCAAAGAAACTGTAAGATAATAATAAATGCTTATTGTTTTACACTTGATTTTAGAATGATTTATCACCAATAAATAAATAATAAATTGACAGAGACAACTGTGGAAAACTTTACTAGTGCTTTATAGACATCTTCTTTAAAACATCTTCCAGTATTGATATGGATAATTACTAGTTTCCCTAGATTTACCAGGAACTTCCTAGAGGAAAGCAATGGATCTAACCATTTGTACCTGGTTGGGAGTATTTAATTTCACAGGGCCAGTCACATTTAGAGATTTTTCAGTTGATAAGTTTACTTTCATGGTACAGTCCTGTTATACTCTCCAGTTTTGTTAACAGCACTATGTCAACATCTGTGCAGCTGTACTCCTTGTCTGTTTACTTCTTAGCATATATAGTAACTTCTCAATATTTGCTTCAAATGCTGGATTTCGATGTTATATCCTCAAGCATTTATTTATTTATTTGTTTGTTTGTTTGTTTGTTTTTATGCCTATGGCACTTGGTCTTTCTGGGTCTCCCATCCAAGTACTAACCAGGCCTGACCCTGCTTAACTTCTGAGATCAGACAGGATTGGGCTTGTTCAGGGTGGCATGGCCATAGACCCTCAAGCATTTCTGTGTCAAATAAACCTGATCCTATTGAAGTAATCCAATATTTTTTTCAGGTTGAGGCACTGAATAATAATCAAAATAAACAACACTGTTTATTCCTATCATTGATCCATCCATCTTTCCAAATATTTACTGAGTACCTACTATATATACAGGTATCATTTTAGGCATCATGGGATATAGTAATAAAACAGACAAAAATCCTGCTTTCATGTTAGTTCTGTTCTAGTGGGGGAGATGAACAATAACATAAGAAATAAAAATTTGTCATACATTATATAGTATAAATACTAAGGAAAAAAATAAGCAGAGAATGAGGACATACAAAATTTTAGGGAAGAGGGAGTTAAAATTTTAGATAGGGTTGCCTAACGTTTCACTACAGAGATGACTGAATAAAATGAAGTAAATGACCATAAGAACATAAAGACGAAGAGTATTCCAGGCAGAAGGAGGATCAAGTATAAAGAGGAGTGGTATGGGTGAAAGTTTTTAGAGTGTTTGGGAAATAGGTAAAAGGCCAAAGAGGCTGAAACACAATGCAGGTAGGAGAGGGATAAGAGATGAAGTCAAAGAAAATGCCTGCCAGATTGTGTAAAACTTTATAGGACCTAGTCAGGGCCTCGGTTTTATTCTGAATGAGATGGGGACCACTGGCTCATTCTGAGAAAAGGAGTGATGTAATCTGTTTTAACAGGTTTGCTCTGGCTGCTATGTTGAGACTAAATTAGAGGGACAAGGGTATAATCAGTTAGGAGGTTACCACAATAAACTAGGGGAGAGATGAAGGAGACCTGAATCAACGTGGTAGCAGTGAATGTGATGAGAAGTAGTTGAGCTGTGAATATATTTTTAAGATGGAGCCAAAAGGATTTCTAAATGGACCAAGTATGAGATAAAAGAAAGAGAGAGGAATCAAAATGATGTCAAGTATTGAGGTCTGAGCACCTGAAAGGATGGAATTGCCATTATCTGAGATGCAAAAAACAGTAAGAGGAGCTAATTTACAGGAAGAAATGTAAGCAGCTCAGTTTGGGACAAGTGAAGTTTGAAACGTCTGTTAGAAATCCAAGTTACAATGTCAAGTATCACTTGGACAAATACATCTGTACAGGGAAAGATTCAGGGTGGTAAGAAAATAGTATAAATTATGATATGTGAGAGTTAAGATATATGACCTAGTGGCTTAATCATAGTAGATTGAAAAAATGACACAGGATAAAAGAATGGGCACCATAAATCATATAATGAAAGAACAGAACCAAGAATCAAGCTGAAACTCTCCAACAAAAAGCAGAAACACAATGAAAAATAAGCATGGGTTCAGAAACCTTTCCCAGAAGGATGTGGATACAATGCACTATATTGAGATACAAATGATATCATCCTCCCAGAGCTGCTTGTAAGTTATGTTAATGAGAAATGGGATATAAGTAATTAAAGATTACATATTAATTTTACCAAGTAACTTATATCACTGAAGTCTTATGCACACGGTTAAACAAAACACTATTAACTTCTTATTCTTAACACTTTAGAATCTGAGTCCAATTTGTGCAGTTTCTTGTTATATAACACATGAATTAGACAATATGAAATAATTAATGTAGAAAGACTCCACACAAGTATGTTGTAAGATATTTAAAAAAAAAAAAAGCTAGCCACTCTTCTTGGCTTTTATTAGAGAGCCAAAATACAACTAGAATCTCAAAGAATCCAGAAACTTCTAAGCTTATTTGGAAAAAAAAACATTTAGATATGACAGACACATTTTCTCTATTTGAGTAATTTATCATGTTTACCGTTATTCCTTAGACAATGTCCACATGGTCACCTCAATAATTTATCATATAAATAAATTCTCTATTTTGGCTGAAGGTACGAGCTACAAATAGTAAAATAATAGTAACATTCCAGTATACTACCAATGTATTTTAATTGAAAGCAGGAAATACTGCCATTATCTAAATCTTATAAGGCTGATTTTAGTCTACAATTCTCAGAAAAAGAACATTATGCCAAAAATATATGGTTTTATTTTAATGTACTTCTAAATACTTGCTATGCCATGTATAATTAGCATAAAACTTGTAATCTTTAAGAAATATAAAGGAGTACATAAAAGTGCATAATCACGCCCTTTGTCCTGGGAAACTCCTCAGTCCTAAACAATCCAGGACAGATAGCCACCTGATAATACCGAAACAATCCCATGAGATCTATACAGTAGCTGGATCCCACTGCCTTTAGCATGGCACCTCCCTCTTAACATACATATTGATTTGACTTAAGTCATCTTTTGAGCTTAAGCAAAAACATAGAGTTTATCAAGCACTAATACGAGTACAATATAAAAATAAACTTTCAAATAGGTGGCACCTCTTCCCCCAGTAAAGATCAATCATACTTGTAGAAGCAATCCTGCTGCAGTTGGTTCTCAGAAGCCACAATTCAGAAGCAAGATTATATAAAGCATCTCAAGAGTGCTCTATTTAGTATTATCTTTGACCCTTAGAGTAAGAAACTCTAGGAAATGATATATAATGCAGCTGAGATCTGTTTGTTCTTTCAACAGGAGTTATCACTCTACATTTAAATGACTTTTTCATATTCCTGTAATTGTCTGTAAAATACACACATGTCCATTTTAGTCTTGTTTTACAAAAGAGATTTTAAGGAAATATTTTTCTGGGAACTAGAATTTATCAGTGTTAGAGAGAGAAAATAATCTTGCCAGCCAGGAAGTTATTTAAAAATAACCAAATCACAAGTTTGATCTCACTTTTGATTGTACTTCTAGGAATGTATACTAAGGTGATTATTCAAAATGTTCTATAAGATGTGGCCACTAATATATATCACATTATTTATAATAATCTAAAATAGTAATCTATTTAAAAGAGTATTAAATATTCACACAATGAAATGTTATGTAATCATTAAAGTTTTTATTTTCTGAAAAACATCCATTTTATATTAGCTTTTTAAAAAGTTTGTATGACTCTACTTTTATAAAATTTCATATGTAAGATATCCACATATGAACACACTTAGGAAAGATGTCACCAAAATATTAACAGTGGTTAGCTTTACAAAGCAGGATTTTATTCATTATATCTTTTGTATAATATGCCACATTGGTATTATTTTTGTAATCAAAAAAAGATTAAATCTCTTTACATTTTGGAAAACTAAATATATTTATTTTTAAACTGACCTTTTCAATCTATATTAGCTACTTTTCATGACAAAATCATCTATGTTTAATACAGCGAAAACACATTTTAAGAATCCAACTTGAAATCTTGAAAAAATATTAAAATGTTAACATTTCAAACATAGCACTATATATTACTCACTGTCTCTTGAACTTCAGCAACTTCTGAATATGGCAAGATCTAAAAAAAAAAAAAATTTTCTCAGGAGTGATTTAATCTCATATACCTGAATCTGAATCTAAGGAGCACCCAGTTTATCAAAAGAAGTGGTGCGTTAATCTTTTAAGAAGTAGCAAAAAAGAAAACAGAAAAAAAAAAAGTGCAATAGTAAATTTACATGAGAAACTAACTAAATCCTTTTAAAAAATCCTGAGGCTTCAGGAAATTCCATCAGTCTGCCAACCTATGAAGTCCTCTCTAGAATGTTCTAGGGATTTTTCACAGTCCATATCCTCCCTGAATGAATTTAATTCTATCAGCCTTTCACCAAACAAGCCCTCTCCTCCCTTGGTTTCTAATACTCCACTGCTCTGGCTTCCCTTCTATTTTCCTGTCTCTACTTTGTCCTCTCATTCAATAAGAAAGGGGCCATAATCAGCACTGAGACCGCAACTATTTGCTCTTTTTTCTGTAACTGCTTTTTTCCTGTAGATTCCATTCTTACTTGGTTTATTACCTTCATTTAGACAACTTCCAAGATTTTTCTTCAGACTGACCTTCATTCCAAAACTTCAATTCAAAACATTGCTACCTATATGTTTGGACATTATTGCAAATCAACTTCTGGTGTTAAAATTCTGTTAGCAAAGGAAGGGTTTTAAGCTTGTTTTAGAAAACATCTTTAGGTCAAAAACAGCACTCAGTAGCTTCCCTCTGAAACTAGATTCCATGCCAATTTGCCTAATTCTTTCAATGATAAGATCTTTCCTACAATCACTCAGTCCTAAACCCTTGATTGAGTCATCTGCAAAGAATTTCTTATATATAGTTCACTGGAACTTCTCTGTTTATTAGTTTAAATTCTCTTCTAGCAAAAAACAAGTCTTGCTCATCCAAAACATAACATTCTGCACACTTAATACAGACACGTAAAGAACTAATATAGACAAGAATCATGAAATATAAGTTCTAAGCCTAACTATAATATTCCCTAGGTAAACTTAAATATCTTAAATTTAGTATTCTTATTAGTTCATGAGATGTTACAGCCCTAAAATTCTGTTATACTAGCAATTAAACACAGAAAATTGCTTCAACACTAAGAACATCCTGAGTTGTGCTTAAAGAATATTCATATCTTCTTCCACTACTAATGCCCAAATTTAATTGTTAGAAATTCCCCTATCCTTTCTCTTAAATAATTCTATCCTTCATCAAAAACACTGTTAACAGATTCACCACTAGTTTTTGGTAATGGAGCACGTGTTATATTTCTTCCAGTACTGGTGGTCTCTTGCCATGATCATACAAACCTCCTTCATCAAGGTCTTCATGTGCAAGGAAAGGTCAAAATCAATCAACATGTCAATTGTCAGTTATAAGTAATGGCATGCATCTGGTGAGACTTCTAGTGAAGTGGTTATAAAAAAAAGTTGATTATCTACTGAAAAAATTAAATCTATGACCTTAGACTTTGACTTCATTAACATTCTTCTCTATATCTAACCTAACCATTCATAGTTACCTGGAAAGGTTATGAAATAACAGCACAACAGAAACCATGTTATCACATTATCATCATGCCAGGTTAGGTATAACAACTGGTTATATGAGATAGCTCACATACATAAATATTTCAGTGTATGATGCTTAATCTTATGACCTGTTTAAGTAATTTTGATTTTCAGGCTGAAGTAAGAGCTTATGTTACTTGGAATTTCATTTTGGTCAATTCTTCACACACGAGCCTACATCCTATATTTAATCGTGACCAGGATCTAAATTAACACTTATACACTGCACCACAAACACCTCTTTCCTTCTAGAGTTCTATTCTATTCTGAGTAGTATGTTATGTTGTTCAGAATCACGGCACAAATAGGACTGCTAATAATATTATGGAAACATCAACCTCCATGACTTATAATATCTACCACACATAAAAATACAGTTAGCAACTGCTCTTTATGTCTCAGCAACTACATGGTACCTAAATGCCAAAATATACACCCAAGATAGAAAAGTTAAAATTAATTAAAGGAGAAAAAAATTTTTGGTTAAATAAAAGATCATGTATTACATACTTTTCAAAGCATACAGTAGGTAATGCATAGAAAAACTTTAAAGGGATACTTTAAAAGGCTAGGTGTGACATAGATCAGTTTATAACAAACACTTTAGCCTTTATCTTCAATAACAAGAATATCAGAATTAGAGTATCTGTATTTAAATCCTAACATGACACACTGATTAGCTATATGATCTCAGGAAAATTACCCATCCCTTCATAGCCTCTAAAACAGAGTAACATGTATTTCACAGTATTATGGAGAGTATAAATGAAAAAGTGTGGGAGACAGCAAGATGAGGTCAGGGCACATAATAAATGTGAAAAAATGTTCTTTCTCCACACAAATGTAGTGACCCAAACGTGGAAAGCAAAGACATCTACGGAAAAATGCAAGGTCCAGAAGGGACATTTTTTCTATTCTGCTACTACTACCCTACAAGTTTTAAATGCCTTTTACCTAGATTATACAACTGCATTTTAACTTATTCCCTGGGCTAACCGCCTCTATTTCTATAGTTCTCAACCTTAGCTGCACATTGAAATCACCTAGGAAACCTTAAAAAGTACTGATGTCTAAGTTTCACCCTCTGAGAATCTAATTCAATACAACAGGCTGCAGCCTAAGCCCTGGATTTTTCTAAACACTCCAGGTATCTCTAATATTTAGTTGGTTGCCCCTCCAATATTCCATAATTCTGCTAAGATAATTTCCCCAAGCCACAACTCTGAACAGGTTGTTTCTCTGCTCAAAAAAAATTCAATCATTTGGCATTACCTTAAAAACAACAATCCCAAACTATGAAATCTGTTTAATCTGATTCTAACATAGATGAAGTAAATGATTAAGGTTTGGCCTCTGTAGAAAAAATGAATCCCAGTTCTGCCACTTACTAGTAGTGTGACCCTGACCCTTACTTATCTTTCTGTGTTCTCATCCACTAAATGGGGGTAATAATACCATCTCATAGGCTTATGTGAAGCAAATATTATATGAGTCTAACTTCAAAGCACTAGGAACAGCTCCTGGCACATGACAAAAATTTAATAAATGTTAGCTTACTTTCTCTAGCCTTATTTTCTACTAATTCCCCTAAAACAGTAAATATTGCTTGTGATACCTAAAACCTGCTCTGAAAATAGTCATAAACCTAGCAAGGTACTATGTGCATAAATGTATATTCAGTGAGGGTAGGTTAGTTTATTAAACTAAAATGTTTGACCAAAATTAAATTTTGTGTTTACGTCATATACATACCTATCATATACATACACATACATAAATATGAATTCATCTGTACATATATATAAGGATTTGTTCCCTCTCCCAAGCTCTTTCTGGCTCCACTGCTACTGTTTTTTCACAATATTAAATCTAAGGTGATTTCTGAAGTCACTGTAAGTTAATGAAGATGTACTAAAATGACCCTGTGGTCTGGATCAAAAGTCTTCATTGCTCTACTCTCACTGGAGAGTTGGAAAGGTAAAATTTTTCTTGAACTTTTAATTAAATTTTATCTTCATGTACCTCCAACATGCTAAAATAAAATCTTAATCCTTCTCAAAAAAAACTCTTTCTGAGGTTTTATGTAACTCTTATTTTTTTTAAACAGTAGGAAGAAATTTATTTTAAGATTCTAATGCACATAATTTTAATTAAGAGTTAAATGTAGAGCTGTGGGTGTCTTGACTTTAATTATATCCTAACTAGGTACACCTGCATGTCTTAAAACTAAGAAGGAAACAGCAAATGATAATGCTTATGAAAAATCTTTAATCCATACTCTAAAAAACTGAATGATAGCATTATTTACAGATCCTGAAAGAAAAATCAATCTTTAAAGCTGGTTTTCCTCAAGTCTGGCAAAACAAATAGCTTTTTACTGGGTAAATGACAATCTATGTACTTGAGAGTTACCTTAATAGTTCTACTTCTGATCATTAAATTGTGGGCATGTCATAGTTGGCAATGATCTTAATATGAATAAACTGTCCAACAGTGCTAGAATCTCTTTGCAGCTACGACCTCAGCCATTCTACAAGCAGAGAACACAAGCCAAAAAGAAAGTAACCAATTTCTTTTGCAAATGGGAACTGAGTTACTTACTATTAACTAATACCCTCCCCTAAACCTATTCCTAATATTGGATGAGTGGGGAGCAACCTTACAGCAGAAAGATAGTACCACAGATGGAGGAAAGGTCAGAAGGCTGGGGTTAGCAGGGAAATTGGGAGGGATCTTTCTGTGCCCTTTTCTCTTTGTAATACTGGACAGAGCACTGCCCATGCTATATTTACTACCAGTGCAGAAAATGATTTAATACCAACCAGAGGCATTAAATAATTTTAAACATTTTTGTTTTTAAACTGTACACGTGTTCAGCTGCAGTATGCACGTAAGTACAGGCAAAGGGGCTGACCACTTTCTTCCACTGCCCTTTCTCCCAAATGACCTAAGTGATTACAACTAAAGAAACAGTTTGTGTTAAAGAACAAAAACACAAAAAAGTCCCTTAAGAAACAGAACATACGAATGGAAGGGGCAAATGAGGAATGATAAAGCAATGATTTTAACAAGAGATTCTCTATCCTAAGACATGTATTCCCCATACTGATCAAAAGAGTCCCTGAGCTCTTACCTTTCTATCTAGGACAGTATGGGACAGGCAGTTAATATTCCTAACAGAATTATTTCCAAGAAAGTAGAAGCTCGCAAACAAAAATAATTACTATCTAAGGATCCCAAGTGCTGTGAAAGAAAACAAATTCAACAATCTCAGTAGAAGGAGCAAAAATTAGTGAACCAAACTTATAAAACTTAAAATAACCATAATAAATATATTCAAAAAGATATAGGGGGATATTATAAACATGAAGCATAACCAACCAATCATAAAACAGCTAATAATAGTAGGTATAAAAATATGATGTGAAATAAAGTACACAGCAAGCTTGAACAGCAAAAAAATATATATATGATACAATAATAAATTAGTGAGCTAGAAGAGTAATGAAGGAATTTAACAAGAAGGCATAAGGAAAGGGAGAGATGGAAAATATAGAAGAAAAGTTAAGAGATGGAAGATAGAAGCAAAAGTGTCACATTCACAAAAAAGGAGACCCAAGAAGAGGGCATGACAGAGATTTAAAATAAAAAATATATTAAATCTTAAGTAAACCTGAAACCTACACAAAATGGATAAATTTCTGGAAAAATATGAAAAGCTATAGACTCCCGCAACTCTCACCACCAGACATACATACGCAAAACCATAGGCTCAGCTGTATAAGGACTGAAGAAAAAAATTATTTGCAGATGAATCAGACAAAATATCGATGCTAATAAAAACAAAATAAGTCGGCACTCAACAGATTTCTGTTAAATGCCAATATGAGAAAAGAAACAAACACATAAAACTCCTTGAAGGTATAGTTTATGTCTTAATGCTAGATACAATTATGAAATAGGCAAATTTTATCTTGGTCATCACTCCCTCATTCTAACCCCATCACCTTCTGGGTCCCTCCATGCTTATTAGGTAAGTATAAATTATTCTTCTTTAAAGTGTTAGTTGCTGAAAGTTTAAAAGAGCAATTAAACTTTTGAGTCTCCAGATTTCTTTACATTTCTAGAAATTACTGAGAACTTGAAAGAGCTGTTGTTTATGTGGATTATGTTACCTTACATAATGCAAGAGATTTTGTAGATGTGATTAAATTAAGGACCCTGAGATAGGACAGTTATTCTGGATTATCTGAGTGGGCTCAACATAATCACAAGGGTCCTTATAAGAGGTAGGCAAGAAGGTCAGAGTTAGTAGGTGACATAACAACAAAAGCCAGAGGCTGAAGTGATAGAAGAAAGGGACCAGGAGCCAATGAATGAATGCAACCTCTAGACACTAATAAAAGCAAGGAAATGCATTCTACCTTCAGATCCTACAGGAAGAACACAACATATTGCTTTTAGACTTCTGATCTAAAACTGAAAGGTGTTAAATTTGTGTTGTTTCAAGGCACTAAGTGTGTGGTAAATTGTTACAGCAAAAATAGGAAACTAGTATAATGACTAATGGTGAAATTTAACAGAGAAACCAGTTCAAGTACAATGATTTCAGCTGTCTTTTGAGACACTGAGTTACATATATGTGTTCATGCCAAGGCTGGATGACCAACTATTGGGGAATACTGTAGATAGAATTCTTATATTAAGCAGATCATCAAACTAAATAATCTCTAAATTTCCCACAAAGACTAAAGGGGAAAAGTAGCCACAGGACTGAGAAGTTTGCAAAAGGCTCTGCTGATAGCATAATTATTGTTAAATGAGAAGAAAAGCAAATAGGCCTTTACCAAGGGAATCCTGAATATTTAGGCATTAGCCAAACACTTAACAGGCAGGTCTCAAAGAATATTCAAATAATAGATGAGATATGCACCAAATTTCGTGGCCCTCAAACTTTGACTAAGGCCTATTTGTTAAAGATGAGACAAGAAACTTCAAAGCCCTTCTCCATCACTGTCACTTTCCAGAGGGTGGAGAGACAGGAATCTATGAAAATCACCAAGTGCCATTGTACAACAATATTGTGAGATTAGTAGTTAGCATGTGGATAATTTGTAATTGACTTGCATGCATAACTATCTTATAGGCCAATTACTGGGAAACTGTACACCAAAAATACTGTCATTACAAATATGCTATGACTAACAACACACAATATTCTAAATCAATAATGATGAAGCTAAACTAACAGTATTTTTAACAAAAAAAATAGCAACATCTAAACACTGTGACCCACTCAAAATAATACTTGACATTACCAAAAATTAGGGTAATCCATTAATATGCATGCCCATATACAGCTGTACAATGTTGCTAAATGGTATATATAGTAGCCACACTTCTTAGAATATGATTTAAAGCTTTCAATACACTCTAATAACATAATCAGTTTTACTTTATGAGCACCAAATCACAATAATCGTAAAAAACTTACCTTAGTAAGTACCTAAAAATCAAAGTTTCAGGAAGTTGGATCATCTCTAGGCCCATAAGGAAGACACTCATTTAATACATTCTGAGAATCACTGAACTAAATCATCTTTGCACTTTCTTTGACTTCAGAAAACCTTTGATTCAAAGTACCCAATTTAAATGGAATTTCAAGAAAGACTTCCTTAATTCAGAGCCCCTATTAATACTACAAAGATTTACACATATCTTAAAAATTTTTACTCTCTTCTAAAAAATCATTTATACAATCATTTTTTAATACAACAAAAAATTTTGACCTCTAATAGACCTTATAAAGCAGTTTTCTCTGGTAACAGAAATAATATATAAGATATTCAAAAGATATGACTTTCCTTAAGGTAAGGAACAAATTTTTTTATCTAAAATGATAGTTACTTATTTGGTCTACCTTAATCTATTAATAAAAATGACTCCTATATTTTAAGCATTTCTCAGTGGTTAATTTCTAAAGTGATATAAATTCTGGACCGTTACAAAATATTTTAAGACATATTAAATGTACACTTGTGTCCTGAAGTACATTAGTGCCATGTATAGGATTCAATCCATATTTTTCAGTATTTACCACCTAAGACAAAAAACACTACCACAAAAATAGAACTATAGGCAACTGGAATAATGAATGAGCAAATTAATTTTTAAAAGACAGAAAAAGTAATATGTGAAAGAAGAAAATTAAATGAATAGACATCAAAGTCAAACTGAGTCCAAGCTTTTACAACTTTACACCAGGACTACTATAACAGTCTCTTACTTAATATTCTTATCTCTCACTCTTCCCAATCATTTTATATCCTGCTTTCCTGATTCATCTTATCCAATTACATAAAAATATTCAACGACATATCACTGCCTACAGAGTCAAGTTCAAAACCCCTGTCTAGCACTTAAAGCCTTCCATAAATTTGGTCTCTATCTGCCACATCAATCATTATTCCTGTAAACACCACTCCTTTCAATCTACCTTAATCAATTTTTCTACTCTTTTTTCCTTAAATAAACCCTGAGTAATTAATTTCTCATTTAGTCTTGCCTCTTGCTATTATTCTCCCTTCCTAGAATGTTCCTCCTATTTGTTTCAATCCTACGATCCCTATTAACCTGTGCTATTCAAAGTTTATGTTCTCTTAAGAAAGCTTTTCTAACTCCCCCCACTGTACAACTGCCCAGTTTTCACAACTTGTAAACTATGCCTTATGTTCCTCATTTAACACTTATTAAATGCTATTGTTTTATCAATCTGCCCCTCTATTTAGTCTTCCCAAAATAAATGTAATTCAGACAGACTTCAATTTATATCTCTCAGCTTCCCCTTCATCTGTCTCAGTACTTTGTACAAAGGCTGCATCCAAAAAAAGTTTACTGATAATATTTTAAAAACCACTGCATGCAATAAGATTTTTTAAAAATACTACTACCTCATAATGACACACTATTTTATATTTTCAAAGAACTTTCTAGTTTTAATAGATCATACTGTCCCTATCAAGTAGGAAAGATGAGTACTTCTGCCTATATATTTTTATTGAAATAGAATATTTGCCTCAATATTTTAGGTAGAAAAACTGAGAATGAGAGAAAGTATAAAGCCAAAATTACAGAATAGCCTCGGCTTTTTTCAGTGTGTTTTATTGTCTCTCCTGCCTTCTAATTATTTACCTTTTTAGAGAGAAAGCTTAATATCAATACTTATATTAATAACAATAATAGCTTTTATTTATTGGATGTTTACAATGTGTATAGCTTTGTAATAGGCACTTTCTAAATATCTCAATTAAAACTCAAAACAACTCTGGGACATAAATATTACTATTATTTTTATTTATATGATGAGGAAACTGGAAACCCGGAGAATTTAATTAATTACCCAGATCATACAACTAAGCGACAGAGCTCAGATTTTACTAAATGTCTACAGAGTCCATGTTCTCATTCCACTTACCTTAAATCTAAACAGTAACTAGCTCAGGCCATGCAGTTCAAAGGTGATATTTTATAAATAAGTAACTCAAAAGTAGACCTCAAGATTAGTTTCAAGTACAGAATAGTTCAGTAGCTCATACTAAAATTATTGGTATTCTCTCTAAAATGAGTTATTTCACATAAGAAACTTAATGAACAAGAATAAAAAGAGTGCTCTCACTGTATGTTAAATAACTTGCTCCAACTCTCAGTATCAAAAAAATTTAGGGTAAAAATGATTAAAACTTTATTAATATAGTATAGGTATTCTAGTATGGAATTTAATACTATCCAATTAAATATTTATTTTAAACAGTAACAAATTTTAAGCAATTCTATTCAGAAATACAGATACACAGTCAAAACCTTACTGGAAAAGTAGAGATAGACCTCAGTTCCACCACTTAAGCTGTGAGCTCATAGAAAAGATAATAAACCTCCCCAAGTCTATTTCCCTATCTATAAAAATAAGAATAAACAAATATGTACCTTTAATGGCTGTTATGAGGATAGTCTGACAAAGTATACACTTAGGAAACAGCAATTGTTGCTATTACTGGCATTTTTATTACCACTGAGAGATTAAAAATATTTCAGCTAAAAGTACTTAAGAAAAGTCCATTAGCTTTAAATAAGAAGCTATTTATAGAAAAGTAAACATCATAGTCTAAGACAAGGCTTTAATCTTAACTTTTTTTCTGAAATTATAGTAAAAATAAAAAAACCTACCATCAGTTTTCCACTTATAATCACAACAATAATGTTCATAAATCAAGTTATTTCCATGTCCATTTTATTCTCTACTAAATTTTAAAGTTTAACTTTTTTTTGACCATTTAAGAAACTAAAACAAATTTTGAACCAGAAATTCAAGAAAGAGTGAGATCAAGTTAATGCAGGTAAGCAAAACAGTATTTTGCTATTAATCATTAGACCATTCCTACATTTGAGCCTGAACAAAGGACATTCATTAAGTTAAAATTTACAAACACCTCAATATAATAGTAACTCTCAACTTCATAGCAATGTGAAAGAAAAAATGGCCCCTGCATTATTCCAACAATATAAATTTGTCAAAGAATCTTCTATCTAACAAATCATAGAGCTACAAGCTGACAACATTTTACAGTAGCACCCCTTTCTTTAGGTAACAGAAATATTCCTAATAAAAAATCTATAAACAAATAAATTAATGGAATCTCTCAAAATGCAAAAGAATTGAAACAAAATTATCATGGAACAAAAAAAAAATTTTACAATAATAAATTATCATTTAGTCTACACTACAAGTAGATTTTATTTTTTACTTATTGGATAAGATATACTTAACTGCTACCCCTACTTATTTAATTTCAGAATATAATTCAATCACAATCACAAATCTTTAATTAAATCTTTATACTTTTATAGAAAGAATATATGTGGTAACTGCTCTTAATTCTTAATTATTTTAACTGTTTCATTCCCTCTGCCTGCTCACAGCTGCACATGGTGTGAGATTTGGAGATATTTTTAACACCTCCTGATTTCACTAAGACAATAAGTTTTTTTTGGGAAAAACATAAACACAAACTATTATACTGGTATTTCTTCCACTATTTATCTATGAAGGAAAGAGAAGAGGAAGGGGAGATGAGGCAGAAATATGAGAAAACTGGCTGGGTTATACACCCACAGGATTTTAACTATCTGTAACTTTCATATCATCAGGAGTAAATAGTATTGTTTTAAAATGCTTTAAGTTTGTTTTAAATACATTTTAAAATAAAATCATGGCTTACATCATACACTTTACAGCCGTAGATGATAGCTGTATTATTATGCTGTATTTGAACCACTCACCGAAGTTCGGTCAGGTTCTCCATCTGCCAAACTTGCCTCCATAGTGAAAGAAGAAGGTTTATGCTTCTCTTTCCATTAATGTTTAGCCATCCTGTAAATCTGGAAATCCTAAAAGAAGAAAATCATATGTATTAGGACTGGCATAAAACTGTGATAAATGGAAAATAAAGCACTAAGTACATTAGGAGGGAGAATCATTTTAGACTGAGGTTACTGGGAAATCCAACAATAAAAATAAAACAGATTTTGACATAGCCTTGAAGAACAATAAAGGTTCAGAGAAAAACAAAAGGAGAAAATATTCCAAGTGAAGATAAATAGGAAGAACAAGGTTAAAGACATAAGATCGTTCAAAATTTGAAAAGATGCTTAAATCTGCTTTTAATTAATGAAATAAAGTTAGATTCTTTTTCTTTTCATTACATTGGCAAAAACTACAAAGTGTAGAAATATCCAACATTGGTAAGAATGTAGGAAAACTAGTATTCTTATACACTTTTGTGATAAGAATATAAACCATAACAATTTTTTGGAGGACAATTTAAAATGCATGAGCTTTCATCCAGCAATTTCAAGGCTAGGAATTATCTCATACATATACAAATGCACAAAAATATATAAACACATCCAATAAAGTAATAGATATGATAGGAAAAACTGGACACAACCTTAATGTCCATAATTAAGAGCTTAAATTATAGTACAGATAAAAAATGAAATATCATGCAACAATTTTTTAATGAGGTAGATCTGTATATACTAAACTGGAAAGAAGACAATATATTAAGTGGAAAAGGCAAAAAACCAGGATGTTATATATAAAATAGTCTTTGTGTTTCTGTATTTTTCAATTTTTACAATGAACATGTACTACGTTTATATCTTTTTATTTTGAAGTCTTAAAAAGTATGTCTTCATCACAAGACTTTTTCATTAGAACTTTTAAATTAACAAACCTCTAAGCTGAACTCCTAGAGTAACTATACATGTGTATATATATTCAGAAGTCTCTAATATCCTCTCTAAAAATTCTTCCTTAAATCAGCTAACAAAACCAAAACCAACACATCAGTAGACAGACTTCCAGTCATTTCTTCGAGTTTCAAAAACATTTCTTTTTTCTGCAAGTATAAAAGGCTGTGCTGACATCTAAATGCTGGTGAAAATACTTTTTAATTGGGCTTTCAATTGGGCTTGTCATTTGGTTTCTTTGATATAATCAGTGGGATTAGCCCAAGCTAAACTGACTTTCAATTTATGAACCTTATGTACATTTCCTCACTGTATGTGTTACAATGCATTGTAATTATTTGTTCTCATGATCCAAATCTCTTCAAGGACAGAGAATGTGTTTTATTGATCTGTCTATCCAGCACCAAGTTTATGGTAGACATTTAATAAACATTTGTTAGCACTGAATTAATACTGTCAATTCAGTTATATATATGAATAAATAATAATTCAAAATAGTAGATGATACAAAAACTATATAACTATTGCTATAATCCAAGAAAGAGACAATGGTAGCTTGTGCCAGAACAGTAGCAGGGGATATGGTGAATACTGTCAAATTCTTTAAATATTTTGAACATAGAGTCAAATTTGCCAGTGAACCAGATATAGGTGTGAATTTTTAAAGAGAAAAGAAATGGGAACCTAGAAGGTTTCTGCCCTAAACAACTGGAAGAATGAAATTGCCATTAACAGATATGGGGTACATTGTGGGAAGACCTGGAGAGGGAAGGGATGAGTATCAGAAGTGCCTTTCGGACATATTCATTTTGAGATACCAGTTAGATATCTGAATAGAAATATCAAGGAAGCAGTTGTACTGGCAGATGTGAGATTGAGGAGAATTTAAAACCGTAAGACTGGATGAGATCTCCTTGGGAATCTGTGCAGAAAAAACAGATGACTGAGTTCAGAAACCTAGGGTATTTCAATATTAAAAGATCAATATAGATGAATCCCAATTTTTGGTTTTCAATTTTCAGAATGACTATTATACAATTACTTTATGTAAAGACAAAATTAGTCTACATGCAAAGCAAAGAACATACATAAAAATAAAAATTGAATTATAACATGACTAATTTAAAAAGGGAATAGGGAAAGGAAAGATCAAATTAAGGATAAGTGCCCTAAATTCCTCATCTTTGATAACAGGGAGTTAAGAGACACTGCTGATATGTCACGAAACACGTTTTTAGTATTTTCTCTGAAGCCAAGACTAGAACTAAAAAGATATAACAACAAATCTTAGAGAGAGAGGGTGATTGGATGCTTAAGGTATAAGCACGCTAATTTCTCCATTATTCAGAGGTGAAAGTCGAAAGATGTTTAAAATGATAATAAATCTGGGGATAGGAAAAGAATTTAATTTAAACAGTAATTTTTTAAAAAATTTAATAGTACCTGGCTCTAGTGAGTAGGTTTGAGGAAAATAAGGGCAGTCTTTTCTGCCACTTTAATTTTTAAAACACTATGTTGCTTCTATAATCAAAAAAGAATGTCTAGTAATTTTTTTGTAAGAGTACAGTGTATCACAACCCTGAAGACTTGTTTCTTCAAACTGTCAAACTAAAGGAGGCCTGCATCCTAATTTAAACATAATTACTAGTTTAATTCAAAGTTTAAAGAAGACTATGTTCCCTCTTTTGTTATCAGTACTCTAGACATTGTTTAGGAACTGGAACATCACCATCTACACTTTAACTTGCAAAGTTCCTTGAGAAAGTAAATTTTATAAAAAATCTTCTCTTCTCTATTTTGGGCTTAGTTATTTCAGTCACAGAGAAAAGGAAGGAGCATCTACTAAGCAAGGCCAACGTCTTTACCACATGTTTAATCATAAAAACCTTATGATGCTGCAACAAGTTGTATATGATTAGTTTGTGGCTTCCTATCTTACAAGATGCCCCAGAAGTTTTTCAGTTTTTTTGTTAAATACATATGTAACAAAAACAAAAATGCTCAAAAGCAAGAGTGCTCATCAGTGAACATACCACCTTCTAAAGTATAATATCTTATCACTGGAAACTGATAAACTCAATAATCTTAATCTCACTGCCAATTTGACCAAAAAAAAAAAGAAAAAGAAAAAGAAAAATCAGATTGCAAATAAGAACTTGGTTAAGCTAGTCTAAACTAATCTATAGTATTTAAACTAATCTATAATATTTAGGTCAAATCCTAAAGAAAAGCCTAATATAATGAGAAATTATATTAGACTGTTCCCAAAAAGCAAGCTAGCATCAAAATCTTATTCATAACTAATCTGAAAGAAAAACAAATCTGTGACTGCTTGATAAAGTAGTCTGTTTACCCAAATAGATTTCATCAAAATTACTACAAAACAGCATTGTATATATGCTTCTTAGAGTATTATAATATTTTGGGGCATCCAAATACTTTTTACATCCTCAGATAAGGCAAATTCATTACTTAAAGATGCACTGTTTCAGATACATATATATAAACATATATATGTACAAATCATCCATTCAAGTGACAACCATTACAAATAAAAAATGCAGAGGAAAAAAAAAGATTTTCTTGATCTTTTGCTTTATAAAATATACTCTATTTATGTAGACTACAGCCAAAACAATATCATCAGCACTTTGCCCAGGGGAAATACAACAGGTAACTTAGTGTTAGCCTAAGTTCAGTGAAAAACAAGAAATCACTTCTATCAAATTTCTGGCAAGGTATGAAACAAATTCCACTTCCTAATATCTCTGGATCAAGCACTAATATACATTATTCATAAAATTTATGGTTTATAAATCTTAATACATATTGTTGCTCCACCATCAGTTATATGTCCTTTGTAGGGCTCAAAAGACATTCATCAAATATTTATTTATATCTTGTCACATAAAAGACACTGTTCTAGATTCTAGACATAGAAAATGATAAACATCATTCCTGTCCTAGCCAAGAGAGTAAAATAAACTGGTTAGTATACGATGATGTAATGAGCCTTATGACAAAGGTATGTAGCCACATGATGTTACCCATAGCAGTATATATGGATATTAAACCCAGATTCTGGAGGTAGTAGAATGAGACTATCCCCTCTCCCCCCACCTACAAAACCCCTGCAAAGCCTCGTTTATATTAAATATAAACAAATTAACTATCAGAAGAATATACAAGTAAACCTAACTAGGATTAATTAATGCAGAAACTTTCATACATATTTAGAATTGAAGGGCTTCCTTAACCAATGCAGTCTATTCTGAACTTAGGTTTACATGTTTGAGATTCATCTATCTGGTTTTACATCTAGTCACAAACAAAACTTTATCTCCTAATAGATATATAATTCTACAAAAGAATAAAGAACAACTGACATAATCTCAAATAAATTGCTATATAGTTTATAATTTTTCTAAGAAATATGTGTGGGAAAGGAATAGATTAGAAAGGTAATTTCCTAGCTTGAAATTAAACTTTAGTCACAGCTAAATTCTAACATATATAAAAAACACTGGACATTTTGCAGAGCGGATACAGAGAAAAAAGAATTTATGACAGAACATAATTCAAAGTAATAAAAGTTTCCCTAAAGGTATCAAGGCAGAAAGGTACATAACACCCCTCTTACTATACATTCATATTTCCCCTTTGAAACCTCAAGGAAAAAAAATCATTCCAAAGTGAAATAAATAGCTCTATGTGTTTTAAAAGAAATAGCAAAATTGCACATAGAAATAACCAACCCAGTAGCAACCAGACCCCAGCACCAAGTCTGTGGTCTCTAAATATCACTTTTCATTAAAAGACACCAGGGCTTCTTGGAGAAATGGCATATTCCAAGTCTAAGACAATAAATGTATAAGGTGAACCTAGAGTATCTTGCATTCCAGTATCCTGCATTTCTAAGCAAAAAGGCTATCAAAGACTACTGGAGTCATATAATGAAGAGGCAGGAATCAACTTGAAGGGGTTCCTAAGAGCCAAAGATGGAACAACTTTGCAGAGAAAATTTGTATCTATAAAAGGTAGCTTGAAAATCAAAGAGCTAATCAGCTATTTCAAAAAATCTGAAAGAGAAGCAAATTAAGCCTAAAAAGTAAAAGGAAGGAAACAACAGAAATAAATGACATAAAAAACTAAAATACAAGAGAGAAAATCAACAAAGTCAAAAGTTAGTTCTTTGAGAACAATAAAATCGACAAATGCCAGGCAAGACTAAGGAAGGAAAAAAAGACAGCAGAAATAAACAATAGTATGATTGATAAAGGAGACACCACAACAAAGCCTCCAAACATTAAAAATATCCTAAAAGGAAATTATAGATAACTCTATACCAGTAAATTTGACAACTTACAAGAAACAGACAAATTCCGAGAAAAATCCAACTTACTGAAACTTCTATAAGAAGAAACAGAAATTCAGAATAGCCCTATAAATCCATGATAAAAAAAACTTTCCAACAAAGAAAATTCCCTTTGTAAATTACTTTACTAGTGAATTTTACCCAAAACGGAAGTGAGGGAGAGACATAAATCTAACACAGATTTTTCCAGAAAAGCAAAAAATGAAGAAATACTACCCAACTAGTTTTATAAGGCCAGCATTGCCTTTATATAAAACTAGACAAGGACATTTGAAGACAATAAATTATGACTCAAGACATGGATCTCAAAATCCTAAACAGAGTATCTGAAAGCCAAATCTAGTAATATGCAAAAAAGATCACCATCATAATCAAATTAATTTTGTCTGTTTAAAAAAAAATCAATCTATATAACCCACCATATTATAATAAAGGAGAAAAAGCACATGTTTATTGTAATAGAGGCTGAAAAAATTTTGATAAAATTTAGACCTACTCATGATAAAAACTCTTACCAAAGTATAAAGAGAACCACCCTAATCAAATAAAACTTACATAAAACATCACACTTAATGTGAAATGTTGAATGCTTTCAAAGGTAGAAAAGGATTTCTTAAACACAAAGCACTAGCCATAAACACAAAAACTGATAAACTACATGAAAAAGAACGTCATCAAAAGACATCATAAAACCAGTGAAAAGGCAAGCAGCGTGTACGAGAGAGTCACCATACGTATTAAAGACAAATGACTCATATTCCAGACTAGTATAAAGAACTCCTATAAATCAAAAAGACATGTAACCTAATAGCAAAAATGAGGAAGAGACTTGAACAGGCGTTTCACAAAAGCAGACATGCAAATGACCAATAAGCGCATGATATGGAGTTCTAAAACCACACAGATGCTACTACGAACCCCTAAGAATAACAGGAATTAAGAAGATTGACAATACCAAGTATTGGTAAGACACAGAAGAATAAAAATTCACACTGATATTTGGGAGTAGTGAATTAGTATAACCACTATGGAAAAACAGCTATTTATCTTTCCTCTAAAGTTGGAGATAAGAAGACTCAAAGATAACACAGCGATTACACTTTCAGATTTATATACCAATATTTGAAAAAATGCATTCACAATTACACCAAGAAATATGTGCAAAAATATTCATAGCAATATTATTTGTAAAAGCCAAAATCTAGAATGGGGCATGTTCATCAACAATAGAAGATATAAACAACTGTGGTAATTTCAAACAATAGAATATGATACAGCAAAAGAAAAACTACAATTATATGACTTGCTCTCATCAACAAAATATTATCTTACATAACAGTATAACATAATCCGATTCACATTCAAAAATAATTTCAGTAGCAGAGATATTCAGATAATGGTTTATCTTTGAGGACAGATGGGGTAATGATTAGGATGGGTCACACGGTTTTGGAATGCTATCAGTGTTTTATTTCCTGAACTGGCTGATGTTTACACAAGGGTTAGCTTTGTAACAATACACAACTCGACATTTATTGTACATATGTATAAATGTGTTATCTTTACAATAAAAAATTAATCATTCTAAGGCAAAGTAATTTAAATAAGAGGTAGGTGGGGAATTGAGGTAAAAGCCCCTTTAGAGGTCTCTAACTCTAAATTTCTGATAAAATTAGTGGCCCACTAAATCTAATATAATATGTCATAATATACTAGATGATTGTTAAGAATTTTTTTTTATCACAGTGAGTTGATGCCTTAATTCTATTCACTGGATACAGGTAGAACCACTTTTTAAATATAGTAACCTTACACCACATAAGCTAAATTACTTGAGTAGAAGATAATTTTGATCTTCATACTCAATTCTACTACAGAATTAAAAGAACAAGGTAGGCAATAGAAAAACAGTTAAAGCTTAAAGTCTAATAAAATAATCATTTTCATCCTCTCGAATATGTTTCTGGAGATAATTATAATTTTAAAATTTCAGGTGAGGTCTTGAAAATATTTTATGCTAATTACCCAATATAGATAAAATTTTAATTAAAGATAGTGTTTTATAAACTATGCAAATGTTAAATACAAATGTTATCTATTTATTAATATATTCACTCATTTATATTCTTTTATCACCTGGTACTTCAATGAATTAAGACTAGTAATTAATACCTCTGTAATTGTATATATAGATATAGTAAAACAGGTTATATTTGCTGAGATAGATGACAGTGGTATATTTCAAATATTTGGCTTCAAAAACCTAAAAATTAAAATGACATACAAAGTGCTTATTAGTCTCATAAAAACTAACAGAAACAAGAATCACAGTTTTCCCTTTCACTTGCCACCCACACACCATCCTATAAAACATCTCAGTGGAAACAACTTTAAACAAAAGGCTACAAGACACAAAACATGGGTAATTTAATTATTTTGAAAAGTTCTGTTATGAACTCCTTGCCATAAACACATATTCCAAATTTTTTAAATGAATGAACTTGAAATATATATGCTAATATCATACTAGTTCTAAAAAGGAACAGACAAGAGCAAATGGACCCCATTTCTCCTTTGGTGCAGTGTTGTTTCCTGCTCTGTGCACTCAGAGTGCTTCTATTACAGAACTAATCACCCTGTATTTCTAAATATTTGTCCATCTGCTTCCCCCATTTAGATCCAAAGCTCCATGATGACAGTTTATACAAATTAACGAGTGTCTCATATGTGCCAAGTATTATGCTATTCTTTGGAGAACCAAAGTGCAGAAAATATACATGACCCATGACCTCATGGACTTTATGAGGTTATGAGAAGCTTCTCATAGCAAGTGATGCTTCAAGTTGAGACCTAAAGGATGACGAGTGGCACTTAGCTAAACAAAGAAGGGCAAGAAACACTTTTCAAGCAGAGAATATACATAAGCCCAAGGTGAGAAAGGCACTCCTATATTCTTCTGTAGTTCCAGTAGCACTATATACTACATAGCAGATATATTACATTAGTATTAATGAGATGGGAGAGGAGGTGTGAGTGGGTGGAAGAATGGAAGAGAAAAATTTAAGTCAACCTAAGATCAGCCCAATTTTATCCAACTCTGTATATTTTGAATTTGATAATTCACATTTAAAAGATATTTAATTAGACCTTTGTAAGAAATGAAAACGAGGATTTCATTAACCAATGTCACCATAAAAAATTCTTTAAAAATGATTTTTTAAAAATGAGAAATGAAAATGACTGGTGAGGGTCTACTCGGTAACTGCTTCTTAGTCACAATAAAGTCATGTAGAAAAGAAGCAATTAGAGCATGTAAAATTTTGATGTTCCTTTACTCTAGAACAAGAAAGTTCTCAAAAAATATGTTTCACAGAAAGAGAAAATTATTTTTTTTTCCATCACTTTACTTATCTACTATTTTCTTCCTAAAAGCATTTCTTCCACTTTAAGAATCCAGCAACAGGGTCCAAATGTCTTACACCAACCACATCAGCACTTAACATAGTGTGAATGATAATATCCTTAACTGTTCACAACACACACCTTGGGTTTTCGCAGTAGTCAAAACTGAATTCCTAATTATGCAAACGTGTTGTAAAGGAGTGTAAATAATAAGACTAATGTCTCTGCCTTCCAAAACAAGTGTATTAAAAAGTGGTATATGGCAAATGTGAAGAAATAGGAACCACCGCACATTGCTGCTGTGAATGTAAAATGGTATGAACACTGTGGAAAACAATGTAATGGTTCCTCAAGAAATTAAAAATAGAATGACCATATGTTACAGCAATTCCACTTCTAGATATATATCTAAAAAAAAAACCAGAAAGCAGAGACTTGAACAGATATTTGAACACCCATGTTCATAGCAGCATTATTCACAATAGCTAAAATGTAGAAGTGCCTGCTGATAGATGAATGAATAAGCAAAATGTGGCCTACAAATACAATGGAATATTATTCACCCTTTAGAAATAAGGAAATTCTGACACATGCTACAACAATGGATGAACTTCGAGAACATTATGCTAAGTAAAATAAGCAATTCACAAAAACACAAACACTGTACAATTTCATATATATAAGGTACCTAGAGTAGTCAAAACCAAAGAGGCAAAGTAGAATAGTAGTTGCTAGGAGCTGAAAGAAGGAGAAATAGGGAGTTACTGTTTAATGGTAGAGTTTCAGTTTTACAAGATGAAAAGAGTTCTGGGAATGAATGGTGATGATGATTATACGACAATATGTATATATACTTAACTGCACTAAACTGTACACATAAAAATGGTCAAGATGGTAAATTTTATGTAATGTGTATCTTAAAATTTTTTTTTAATTTCGAAGGGAAGAAATGGTGTGAATTTTTCCTATCTAGAAATACTATAATTAGAGATCAGATTCAAGACATATTGACTTTCTTCAACGATTACAAATTTGTCTGGTCTGTTTAGAAATAAATTGATTACAGTGGCACTGTAATCCCTTTCCATGATGCAGTAGTTAATCACACTGAATCATTTAAATCTAATGATATGTTTTATTTGTAACCAAAGACCCTGCCTTTCCTACAATAGGTTAAGTCTTAAATTTTTCAAGTAAGCTGGACTATAACTTAGCTGCTTCTTAAGTAGCTAAATTAAGTAGTTCTAAAAAGTACCTACATGAAATCCAATTATAACACCTGAAAAAAAAGTGATGTGTTTAAGATACAGGGACATGATCCTATGTTAATATTTGATTTAGTTGAACTTTAAAATGTCTACTTTCACACTGGAAACAAACAAACAAACAAAATTTTGAAAAAGTATAAAAGAGAAAAAGAAAAATTACAAAAGGAAAACTACAAAGTCAATAATCATAACATACTAAGAATCCCTTAAAGTATGTTAGCTCTTAAGACCTCATTCATTTACTGAACTAATCTTTTTCAGCACATACTATGTGCCAACCACTATTCTAGAAGCTTAATAAGAATCAGTCAGAATAAGTGACTATCCTTATTATTGTAAGGCTATATGAGGGGAAGTTACTGACCAGAAGGGGGCATGAGAGAGCTGGAAATGTAATATATCTTGACTTGGTAGCCACCTGGGTATATACATATGTAAATGCTGAGCTACACACTTGTGATTTGTGCATTTCAGTGTAATTTGTACATCAGTTTTGTGTGAAAGCTCATTCATGTTGCCTTCCATTGTTGCTAACATACATACTACTTCAATTTGATTTCAAAGACCCTTAAAACAAATTTCTGGCATAGCCAAAGAGTACTACAAGTCTAACTGTTTTAAATAACCTGAAAGGAGAGAAGAGATGCATATATTTAAAAATATTACCATTAATGGAAAATACTAAATGAAATCATTTGGTTTTATTCATCAATATATAGCTCAAAAGTATTGACTTAATGTTTTTCAAATACTTATTTCTCTGAAAGCCACATAAGTATGCTGCCAGATATTAACTTGACCATTTTTTCTCTATATCAGTTTCTCAATAAATCATTGGTGTCCCAATTTCACAATTTTTGTCATGTACTACCAACATAGTTATTTACTCAGTTTTTTTTTTTTACTTGCCTTTATCTTTAATTAGCTTTATCTAATAAACTCCATAAATTACTGGTTTGAGTCACAAGTTCCATTTTTTCTAATACACATATAACTCTTGAAATTAAATGTTCATCATATACCAGTTAAAGTCATCTCACACCACCATACCAATATGGGGAGACCTAGCCACATATTGTTTCATCCATTTGTCCATTCTCAAGGTACTTGCTTTCTATGTCCTGATATAAAGAATATTAGTAAAGCTCGTTTCAAGTCAATGCCTCTATTAAGAACTAGCAGTGGACCTTTAGAGAAACTATTTTATATCTCTGGACCTCAGTTGCCTCATAATTAAGATTATGAGGCTAAAAAGGCTATTACTAAGATTCCTTACAATTCTAATATTCTACAATATAACAGACAGGTTTACCACTTGTCTAAATATTGCTGACATAATCACTGCAATGTGAAAGAATATAAGTTGTATAAAGGTACCATCTCAACTTTAGGTTCATACAGTCTTCAACTTAGGTTCAGGACATGTCTTCAGAATAATACGTTAAGGAGAAAAAAACAATGTGAGGTAACTTAGAATAACCTCAACAAATCAATAAAACACATTATAGTTTTCTAAGTTTATGCAAATTAAGTTAAAAGCTTTTTACCCTACATGATCAGTAGTCAGCTCCTAAAAAAACAAAACAAAACAAAACAAAACAAAACAGTTCAAGTAGGTGATTAAAGCAATATTTACATATTTTAAATATTTTATTACAACTGAAATACAGATACATGCACACTCCCCTCCAATCTTCTGAGGGGAAAGGCAGTTTCATTGAGTATAGATATGCAAATTAAAGCTGAGCATCAGCTTTCTTGCCTAAACCACAGATATGATAGATTGCCTGGGGTCCCTAGTGTTAGTTCTTTAAAATGAAGCAAAACTTAAAAACACTTGCAAAGCCATCAATTTAGAAAATCCTCCTAAATGTTTATAGTTTTCTTATCCTTTCTAGTTAATCTTAGCCACACCAAATCCCAAAAGAGTCATTTGTACAGTCCCAGAAGAATGCCCACTGAAGAATGGGTTGCAGTGCGGAAGAACTCTGAACTTAGAAATCCCATTATTTTTTATAATAGGTGGTAAACAAACCCTCTCTTTCCTTGGGAGGAAGACACTGTCTCTGCATCCAAGGCTAGTCTCTATACAAACATCCTTGAAAACACAGTCCAGAAAGAAGGGCAGTTAGTGCTTTATTTGAAAGATACACAGAAACACCAACAAAGAATTGCCTTTACAACAGCCTGCTCACCCTTGAGTACTTCCCTAGATCCAACACACCTTGTAACATTTTACCTTGTACTATATATGTGTTATTGTTAATAATGGATCAAATCATCAGTGATTCACAAGCCAATCCTAAGAGCATTTTTGCAAATGTCTAGTGAGTTGTGTGATTAGCAAAATTTTTTCTATCTGCTTTTAAACAATTTGAAGAATCTTTTTGTACATGTATCACCCTGTGTCAAGTCCATTGTTAGTTACTGAATGCTTTCTGTATTGATGTTAACCATCACTCAAAAAGATTCAGGGACCAAAATAGTGGCATAGGAGCCTCCAGACTCCATCCTCTACAAAGATAACAATTAGATAGCTATCTGTGAACAGAATCAGTTTTGGGAGAGATCTGGAGTCCACTTAAGAAACTTCAGCAACACAATGGAACTAAAATAAGGAGAAATGCCACACAAAAAGGGAAGGAAAAGAGCTTCATTTTGCCTGTATCTCTCTCTCACACACACACACACACACACACACACACACACACACACACACACACTCACCCAGCATTGCTTAGCAGCAAGAGGGAACTCCCCAGCAAAGTTCTCCATACCAGGAAAAGGGAGAGCAAAGTGAACAATCAGCTTCCTCAGCCCTGACATACCTCACCAAGGACGTATTTCTATTTCACCGCATGCACAGAATGGCAAAGCTGAGACATATACTCATGGCTAGGAAGCAAGGGATACTGAGAGCAACCACGCAATGGAGGCAACCACAGTTCCCAGTGACTTGCTCTGCAGAGGACCGCAGCAACTCTCTACACTGGGAAAACCAGCAGCCAATCACTAACAGTAGATTTCATCAGCTTTTGCCCTAGAGGTATTTGCATTCAATTACACCAGCTGCCTGAGCCCCTCCCCGCTCCTTCCTCTCATCTGCCCCTACTGGAGTCTAGGGATCCACAACAGGAGCCAGCTCAGGCCTCTGCAGCTGCACAAGTACCAGCCTAGATATCCAATGCTATTAGCACACAGGACTAGCCTCTCCAGCTGTGTACTTGCCTGCCACTGGCCTGATACCTGGTATGATCCTCCACACTGTGTGCATTTTCAAGGGCAGACTGTGCAGCCATGGAAGAGCACACCAACAGCCAAGGCCACCATAGCTGCTTGCAGGCCTTATCTTCTGTCACTGACCTATACCACTGTGTTCACCTGCAGCTAGCCCCTCCAGCTATGCATTTGCATGCCCCTGGCCACCACTAGCCTTCACTGCCATGAACACATGGTGAGATGCAGCAGCCATAGTAGGACACATCTACAGCCAAGGCCCCCACAGCTGTCTGCCTGCCCTGATCCGCAGCACTACATGTGTGTTGGCAACCACACCTGCCACTACACAGGCACTTGCAGCTGGCTCCTGCAGCTGACTGTGTGCACACCATCAGTTTCAGCCACTATCACTACTTGCCCTGAACCCTAGCTGCTGGACCTGAAGGTGCTACTAAGGACCCCAAAAGCCCTGGAAGGCTCTGTGGATGCCCCACAGTAGCAGCCAAACACTACACAGTTCTTGATGTTGTGGACCCCAACAGCCTAAGCTAGTGAGCCACGCTGTCCCTTGAAAACCCAGTGCTGTCACACCCTCCACACCAGGCACCCTATATCAGTAGACTCAGGGTCATAGCTTGCTCCAACACGCCCCTACCTGCAGGTAAAAGTCTTTCCTTACCAAAGTCGGTCCATAAAGCCAAGAAGAGGTTGACTGCTTCTTCAACTGCACAGACCCCTACACAGGTTTATAAGGATTACAAAAAATTAGGGAAACATAACTCAACCAATAGAATACAGTATACCTCCAGTAACTGGCCCCAAAGAAATGAAGATCCCAGAATTAGCCAACAAAAAATTCAAAATAATAATTCTAAAGATGCTCAGAGAGCTACATGAGAACATGGACAAATAATTTAACAATATTAGGAACACAATACAGGAAGATGAGAAGTTCACCAAAGAGACAGAAAACATAAAAAGAACCAAACAATTTTTGTAGCTGAAGAATACAATAACTAAACCAAAAAATGCAATCATGAGTTTCAACAGCAGACTAGATCAAGTAAAGAAATAATCAGCGAGCTCAAATAAAGATCTTTTGAAATTCTCTAGTCAGAGAAGCAAAAAGAAAAAAGAAGCCCATGAGTCTATGACATACCAGTAAAAGAAATAAGGTACGTATCACTGAAGTCACAGAAGTCAAGAAGAAAGGGACAGAAAGCTTATTTAAAGAAATAATGGCTGAGACTTTCTCAAACTTGAGGAGAAGGTGTGGGCATCCAAGTTCATTAAGCTAATAGGTCACCCTCATATTTCAATTCAGAACAATCTTCTCAAAGACACATTATAATAAAATGGCCTAAAATCAAAGACAAAGAGAATTTTAAAAGTAGCAAGAGACAAAAAAAATTCTTACACACAAGGGAATCTCCATAAGTCTACCAGTAGATTTCTCAGCAGGGACCTTGCAGGGCAGGAGAGAAGAGAATGATGATATATACAAAGTGCTGAAAGAAACTGCTAACCAAAACTACTTTATCTAACAAAGCTGTCCATAAATGAAAGCAAAATAAAGAACTTTCAAAACAAACAAAAGCTGAGGGAGTTCTTCACCACTAGACATTCCTTATAAAAAATGCTGAGAGGAGTTCTTCAAGCTGAAACTAAAGGACACTAACTAGTAACATAAAAACTTATGAAAATAAACACACTAGTAAAGGAAAGTATATAGTCAGATTCAGAATATTCTCATACTGTGATATGGTGGTGTATTAACCACTTTACCATAAAGATTGAAGGACAAGTATTGAAAATAACTATAACTACAATAATTTGTAAATGGATAAACAATATAAAAAGATATAAAGGGTGACATCAAAAACAAAATGTGAGAAAGGTTAATAAATAAGCAGAGTCTTTTATAAGACCAAAGTTAAGTTGCTATCAGCTTAAAATGGACTGTTACATCTATAAAATGTCTCAAGTAAGCCTCAGGGTAATCACAAAACAAAAACCTACAGAAAGTACACACAAAATAAAGAGAAGGGAATCGAAATATACCACTATGGAATATCATCAATTCACAAAGAAAAAGAGCAAGAGAGGAAGAAGGGAACAAAGGAACAACAAAACAGCCAGAAAATTAACAAGATAGCAATAGTAAGTCTTTACCTATCAATAATTACTTTAAATGTAAATGTACTAAATGCTCAAATCAAAAGGCATAGAGCGGATGAATGGATAAAAAAAACAAGACCCAACTATATGTTACCTACAAGAGACTCACTTCAGCTTCAAGAACACATAGGCTCAAAGTGAAGGGATGGAAAAAGATACCTCATGCAAATGTAAACCAAAAGAGGGGAGGGGTAGCTATACCAGACAAGACAGACTGGAAGTCAAAAACTGAAACAACAGACAAAGAAGATCATTATATAATGATAAAGGGGTCAATTCATCAAGAGTATATAATAACTGTAAATATATATGCATCCAACATTGGAGTGACTATATATACTAAGCAACTACTAACAGATTTGAAAAGAGAAATAAACAGCAATATAAAATAGTATGGGACTTCAATATACCACTTACAACTATGGATAGATCATCCAGACAGAAAATCAGTTAGGAAGGATTGGACCGAACTATACTTTAAAGTAAGTAAACCTAACAGATATGTACAGAACATTCCATCCAACAGCAGCAGCAGAATATGCATTCTTTATAAGTGCACATGGAACATTCTCCATGAAAAATCAATCATATGTTAAGTTACAAAACAAGACTTAGCAAATTTTAAAAGAATGAAATCACACCTAATATCTCTTCTGACCACAATAGTATGAACATAGAAGTTAATAACAGGAAGAAAACTGGAAAATTTACAAATATGTGGAAATGAAACAACACATTCCTGAACAGCCAATGAGTCAAAGAAGAAATCAAAAGGAAAATCAAAAAATATCTTGAAATAAATGAAAATGGAAATACGAAATACCAAAACTTATGGGATGCAGCAAAAACAGTACTAAGAGGAAAGTTTATAGTGATAAATGCCTAGATTAAGAATAAGGAAAGATCTGAAATAAACAATCTAACTTTGAACCTTAAGGAACTAGAAAAACTAGAACAAACTGAGCCAAAAGTTAGCAAAAGGAAGAAGCTAAATGTCAGAACAGAAATGCATGAAATAGAGAACAGAAAAATGATAAAAAAGAACAACACAACTAAGAACTGGTTTTCTCAACAGATAAACAAAATTTACAAACTTTTAGCTAGGTTTACCAAGTAAAAGAGAAGACTCAAATAAAATGAAGAATGAAGAAAGAGGCATTACAACTAATACCACAGAAACACAAAGGATCATAAGAGACTATAATGAAAAATTATACATAAATTGGACAACCCATAAGGAATAAATTCCTGGAAAAATACAACCTACCAAGTCTGAATCATGAAAAAAAAAAAAACATAATCTTGACAAATAAGTATGAAGATCGAATCGAATATCAAAAATATCCAGAAAAGCTAGACACCTTCATGGATGAATTCTACCAAATATTTAAAGAATACCAACTCTTCTCAAACTTTTCCACTAACTGAAGAGAAGGAAATACTCCCAAACTCATTTCCTGTCAAGTTTCAGACTTAGTATTTAGACACTTAGCTTCTGGTACACTTTTGCTACTGCAGTCCCAATTTACCAACCTTCTCAACAATTATATAAATGTACCTCTGGGACCTAGAGTTGCTTACTACCAATGATAGTGAAGTAAAGGAAGAACACCACTTGCTAAATCCTTCTAGCCAGCTGAAAGGTACTTAGCATATTCCTTAATACAAACAATATCTGCTCTGGAAAATACAAAGCCCCTGTTGGTGATGACATCTCTGAAGGCCGAAACAAAAACAAATGAAAAACAAATATCAATAACACATACATAAACAAACAATGAGGGCAAAGAGTAAATTATGCAGAGATTTATTTTTCTATTTTCAAAATGATGTTGGGTTGAGTGATTTATGCTACTTTCAAAAATTATTATAAAAATAAAAGTGTGATATTGTCATGATATGTATGTGTATGTATGGATGTATATATGTGTACATGTATGTGTGTACGTGCGTATGTCAATGAAACAGAATAGAGAGTCCAGAAACAGACCACACCTATATGGTCAATTAATTTGCAACAAAAATGCCAAGGAAACCTAATGGGAAAGAAAAATATTTTCAATAAAAACTAGATAGTCATTAAAAGAAAAATAAAAAAACCCTTGACTCTTACAATAAATACAAAAATTAAGTTGAATCATAGACCAAATAAAAAAGCCAACACTTATAAAACTTCTAAAACATGAAAGAAAATCTTCACAAACTTGGGCTGGGCAAAAATTTCTTAGGGGAGTAAAAACAACAAACCATGAAAGAAAAAACTGGTATGCTGGACTTCATAAAAATGAAAAGCTTCTCCTCTTCAAAAACAGTGAAGAAAATGAACAGAAGTAAAGTAGGCAGAACACATACATCTGACAAAGAAGTAGGGTCCAAATTATATAAAGAACTCTTAAAAGTCAATAATCAGAAAACAAATTTTTTAAAAAGACAAGATTTAAACAATTACGCAAAAAACTGATACAAATGACCAATAAATCCATGAAAAGATGTTCAATACCACCTGTCATCAGTGTAATGCAAATGAAAAACCACAATGAGATACCACTATACAACCACTAAAATGGCTAAAACTATTTAAACTGACATAATATAAGTGCTGACGAAAACAAGGAGCAACTGAAATTCTCATATACTGTTGGTGGGAATGCAAAATAGCACAGCCACATCCAGAGATTTGACCAAGAAAAATGGAAAATGTCCAAAGATTTGTGTGTGGAATTTTCACAACAGCTTTACCTGTAATAGCCAAAAACTAAAAACAGGTCCAATTATCAACAGGTGAATGGATAAACGAATTATAGTATATTATTAATACAAAGGAACTATCTTTCCTTTTAATTGCCAGACAAAAGTACATAATCTACAATTCCATTTACATGAAATTCGAGATGAGACAAAAGCAATCTATAGTGGACACAACCCAGATCAGTTGTGCCTGGGGAAGAGTTGGGAGAGTGGAAAAGGAGAAACACTGAGTGGAAAAAAGCACAAGGGATTTGGGAAGAAACTGATGGAAATAAATGTTAACTTCATTGTGGTGGTAGTTACATGGGTGTATACATTTGTCAAAATGTATCAAGTTATATATTTTAAATGGGTGTACTTTACATAAATTACATCTGAATAAAGTAATCTTTTTTTTTTTTTTAAGTGACATTGGTAGGTTAAGTGGTAGAGAGCAAAAAAGACTACAGAGATAGGGAAACGCAGAATGACACTATACAGGCAAGTTTTTTTTAATTCATGAAAAATGTTCAAAATCTAGCACAACTGAAACTCATTATGTAACAGGGAATCTATTTAATTCCATCTGTAAAATGGGAATAACTCACAGGATAGCTGTGAAAATTAAATGAGAAGTTAACTATACTTGGTACATCACAGAAACACAATTTGGATTAGTTAAATCTGCATCTATCCATGTTGTGTTAAGGTAAAACCAAGAAAATAAGTTCCATGGAGTAAATCATGAACAAATCTCTAGAGAAAATAACTTCAGATGTCAGTTTTAAAAAGAGAAAAGGAAAGGCAGGAGGGTACTGCAGGTAGAGGGAATAGTAATGTGCAGAAGAATAGAGACAGAAAGGAGCAAGTTATGTGTAGGAGATGACAAAATTAGCATGCCTGTACCAACAAGTCTATATATGGGAGTAACAAAAGAATCGGGGTAATCTTCCCATGTGATGCAAATACTCATTTAAATTTTACAGTAGGATCCAGAATAGTAACTTCATCCAGTTGATGCTATAACATAAGCTAAACACATTCAACTATTTAAAACAGGAAAAAAAAAGTTCTGCTGAAAAAATATGAACACTTATAAACATCAGCTTCAGTCTCTTGGAGGTTAGCTATAGTTCCTTCCTCAAAAGAAAAAATAATTATTAAAATATAATTATAGCTAAGCCACATATGGACTTGCTGTTCAGCTGTCATTGCACTTCTGAAATTATGAAAGCCTTTACATTTTCCTGAATTTGAATTCTATAAGTGACTGCTATTTTGGAAAACAAGATATAAAAAATCTCCTCTGAGAACTATTCAGCTACAAGAATTATGTCATGGCATATTACTTAAAATGCTAGAATGCTAAAACTGTGTTTCAGGAGACCTAATGTGACCGAGATCAGGATACTTGAACATTTATAATTTTAAAGTGTTTTTACATGTATACATTTAAATGTGTTTAATAATAGAATGCAGCATTAGCATTTTTATGGCATTCAATTAAATTAATTCTTTATTAAGATGTTACATATTTAGTAAAGTGGTTCCTTTCTATATTTTATATATAGAACAGAAAAATATCATTTTAACATTTCATCTCTGGGAAGAGATAACCAAAATAGCTAGTAATAACTTAAGCTAATTTAGTTCACAGAATGAGAGAAATGTAAAGAAATACAGAATTAGATATACAACAAGAGATGAAATATTAAAAGATAATAATACTGACCTTTGAACAGAGTAGCAGCAATGTAGCTATGGTGAGGACAACAAAGCTACAGGATTAAATTAACTCAAGTCTCTTATTAAGAAAGGATGTTATGTAGTGACAGCTAACAAACAAGGTTCTATCTGTTCCATCTAACATCAGAGCAATATCCAGTTAGAGGCCTTGGCTCAGAGTAGAACATATAAAGACCAAATAATGAACTTATGTACTTTTGCTTTCTTGGGCCCATATGCTACAATCAATGTAATAGACGAAATATTTATGAACACATTAAAAAAATTATTGATGTTACAGCATTTGAAATCATAAATGATTTTCCATTTAAAATTTTCTCATGATACCATTCTTATACCATAAAATACTTTTCAAAGCCTTTCCTACATACATACACTAAAAAGAAGTTTCTATTTTAAGAAATATAAATTAGAAAAAAGTTTTAATAGTAAGATTAACAATAAAATTGTTAAGACCACTGCTTTTCATTTTTGTAGAAAGATTTTAGGAGGCTGATACTGCTAAAGATTATTTATTGTTTTTAAAATGAAGACAGTAAAATTTTTTACATCAAGTATCTTCAAAATGACTAAAGGGATGACAAACAAAATAAGAGGAGTCTCTGTAAGGATAATTGGAGGACTTTATCACCATAAATAACAATTTTATTTAGAGATGGGAAATTTGTTCGTAGTACATCTGCATTACTCAGATTAAAGCTTTGTGGAAGAGGTCCAAAACTGAAAGGAATGAGAAAGTCTCTTACTGAGAAGCCCTAAGAGCCACTATTGGATAAGTGTGTTGGGGAGTTGGGGTAGGGGATAGGTATAAAAAAAATATCCTGAATCTAACTTGCTGAGAGTGTGAAACATATTTTGGACTATCCACCTTAGAACCATGCCACCCGAGAGCCATGTATAGAAAAAAATATACACGTATCAACAAAAAGTAAATTTAAATTAAAGCTCTCCCTAGGCAAGCCACTGTTGAAGTCATTAGTTTTCTCAATTATTCTCCTTTATACTTTTTTGTATCTCTACCTTAATAAAATCTTACTTTTTTAAAAAAACACATTTTTAAAAAGTTTAAGCAAAAAAATAATCAAATGAAAAGGGCAGAGAAATTTAAAATATATAAAGGTGGCAAGAAAATATTAGAAAAATAAAAGCTAGAGATCTGAAATAATCTTTAGAAAAGAGTGTATGAAATATTAGTTGACAAAGAACATTACAGAAAAAGATAAAAACAACTAAAAATGAATAAAAATTAAAAGGAAAGAAGCAACTTAAGATAATGAAAGCAGGGAAACAAAAACCACCTTTTAATCAGTGTAACAATAGTAACGTCGCAATGCTAATTCAAAAGCTAAATACCTTCACTCAAAGATTCTTCAAACTAAGACTGCTTTGCCTTCTAAGGTTTGCCATGAAAACTACTTAGTAAATAATCTCAGGGTGGAAAGCCAAAGAACAGGAGAGCACAGTTCCTGGCCTCATACCAATGGTTCCCATCCCTAATGCCCTTGGCTTTTCTAAGACACTTATGTGAGAAGATGACACATTCCTTAAAGAATGTTGAGCAGGCTATATAAGTCTCATTTGTTTTACCTCCCATTAGCAGTAAATGAATACAACCAAACATAGACCCACTCACATACCATATCCCTCAAAAAGTGTGAATTTTCAGTCAGTCAAAATATTTAATCAGCTTTAAAAAAGCTTTTTTTTTTTTTTTTTTTTTTTTTGGTCAGTGCTATCCTAAAAACAGCAGGTAGGCCTAAAATGATGAGAAATAATTTTGAACCTTGTTTTTAACATGCTTTCTCCCCCCACTACTTTGTTTTTAACTTGGCAAGAACTTAACAGGTGGGTCAAGATAATCACTTTCCATACAAAATTCAAGGAAATGCATGCCCTTTGAAATCTCATTTAGCATTCCTAAATAAACTTTAGAGCTATCAGAAATCTTCAAATGAACTATCTCTAAATTTTATAGATGAAGAAACTAAACATGGATAGATTAAATAACTCACCCAATATCATAAAGCAAAAAGAGACCAGAACCCAAGTCTCTTAAGCCCCAGCCTAATGTTCTAAGACCAAAGTACAAAGTCAATAACTGAAATTATCAGGATTCAGCCTCTTAGATTTAAGATGAATTGACTGGTGAAAAAACTGCAAAATAGCATTACGTTATAATCCCAGTCCCGCTTTTTAAAAAAGCATACAGACAAGTATCTTCCTATCTATCTAAACATAGAAATATCTAGAGTACCAAACTGCTAATAAGTTGGGCTACTTTGGACATAAAGTGGGGTCTAGTAGCAACAGAAACTAACTTTATGAGATTCTACAGTTGTTGAATTTCACAGTGAGCAATTATGACATAAAAATCACATTTTTTTCTGATGAAATATTGCCATTTGCAACAACAACATGGATCTTGAGAGTATCATGCTAAATGAAAGAAATAAAGCAGAAGGAAAAGGACAAGAATCATATGATTTCGCTCATACCTGGGGCATAAAACAAAGTAACAAACAAACAAATAAAACAAACAAATTAATAGACACACACAACAGTATGGTGGTTACCAGAGAGAAAGGGATGTGGGAGGTGGAGGAAGAGGGTAAAGGGGGTCAAATATATGGTGACAGAAAGAGACCAGACTTGGGGTGGTGAGCCCATAATACAATATACAGATGTTATGTTATAGACTTGTACAACTGAAACTTATATAATGTTATTAATCAATGTTACCTCCCCAAAATTTAAATAAATAAGAAAAATCATTTTCTTTAAAAAAAATTTTAGACAAGCAAATACATATTTCACCCAGAAAAGAAAATGCATCTCAAAATGGCTTAAGTCTCAGTCTCCCTCCCTCCCTATTTCCTCCCCTCCCTACTTGTGTGCATGCATGCGCATGCACATGCACACACACGCTACTCCAAAAATAGTACTATGTAATTAGGGCTGACCTTGAAATTATCTTAATTTGTCTTCACATTAATGTGGTCTTTCCTTATAAATAACATAACATTAATGTGTTAAAATAAATATAACTCGGGTAATTTTAAAAAGTAAAAATCTTAATCATAAAATGAATTTAAACACATTTTCCTTTGGATACATAATAGTAATAGAAAGTGAATTAAAGTATTTGTAATGAATGAGTATTTATTATTTAAAAATTATTTTTATATAAATGCATATTGCTAAAGTGGTTTTAAGCATGCTAAAAACAGCATTCTTGGTAGGTTAAACATCCCCCACCCACCTCCCGTAAGTTTAACTACCATTATACTATGACATTCCTTCCAAGACGGTAAAGACAATGCTAAACTTAAGCTCAGTCCTCTATGTAAATTATGAATTTCAGAATCAACAGGTCCAAACAATGAGATTTTTATTATATTATTCTCAAAAGACTCTTATGCTCATTAGCTGCCCCTCAGGTTATTTTGATTCCTCATAATTTTGGAATATTCAATATCTGTCCAAAGAATAAGGGATGTCTTCAGTAAATTATACTTCATTCACTCATTCTCTCCCCATTTCCCCCTCAACCTGCTCAAAGAGGATGCCTACCTCTGTAATCACACTAAAAATACTCACAGAACAATCATTCATAGCCAAATTTAACGCTTACTTTGCCATGCCCTTCTTCAAAGACTCTCTTGACCTGGTCCCTCTAGCCAATCCTTTTTTGATTCTTTCACTAGCTCCTTTCACTCTGGCCAGGACTTTGACACTAACATGTAGCAGAGTTCACTCTTTTAGAGCCTCTTTTCTTCTTCTCACTTTCAACTATCACCTTCATGCAGTTACTGCCTATCACCAGCCTAGAACTTTCTTCTACATTCAAAAAACATATATCTAATAACCTGCAGCAGAGGCTCAAAAACTTTAGCATCTATAAGAATCATCTAGAAGGCTTGTTCAAAATCAGACTTCTAAGCCCCATTCCCAAAGTTTCTGATTCAGTAGGTCTGGGTAGAACCCAAGAATCTGCATTTTTATTTCATTTAATTTTGAGATATTGCCAAACTTCCATCTATAGTGTTTATACCAATTTCCATGAACAGATAGCAGCAAAGTTAAGACAAGTGACAGTATGAAAGGAAAATTATATACTTACCTCATCCCATGCACAAAATTAAATTTTAAGTAGATTAAAGAACTAAATTACACCTGATCTTAGCCAAAAGGCCAAGAAGCAATAAAAACCTAATTTAAAAAACAAAAAAAAAACAAAAAAACATAAAACTATGTAAGTATTAGAAGCAACTATGGAATATATGACAAATTAAAAGCTGCTATATATACATAATTATATATATAGGATCAATATCCAGAATAAGCAACTCCAATGAATCAATAAAAAGAAAAAAATTACATGGACAAAGGGTATGGTCAGGGAGTTCACAGAAGACAGGTAGGTGTTCAACCTCACTAATAATCAGCAATGCAAAATACAACAAAGCAATAGCACTTTTAAATCAGATTGTTAAAAGTAATGAAATTATGCTATAAAAACAAGTGTTGGTTAGGTTTTGAGGAAGTGGGTGCTCTGATACATTGTTTGCAATGTGCCAGGCTCTTTTGCCAGTGCTCTCCATATATTTACTCATTTAACCCCCACGATGACTTTGAAGTGGGTCCAATTACAATCATTCTCATCTTACAGATGAGGAAACAGAAACAGATGGGTAAAGTGGCTTTTACCACGGTCACTCAGCTAGAAAGCAGATTTTAGTTTGTCATATATTCTATAGCTTCTAATACTTAACATAGTTTTGTGTTTTTTAATTTAGGTCTTTAATCTACTCAAACTTTAATTTTGTGCATGGGATGAGGTAAGGATATAACTTTATTTTTTCCAAACAAATAAATGTTTCCACACAAACTCATTTAGAACAGAATAATCTACCCAGGCTTCAGCACTTGCAGCCCCACTAAATCTACTCCCTCCCTTCCAGTGGTCAAAATGGGCCTCTTCCTGGGTCTTCAGGCCTTACCACCCTGCGGCATAGATGCTGACCAAGGCAGCGCTTGAAGACTTAGTCTGTATACTGTTGCATGGCAGCCTGAAATAGAAGGGTGGCAATTTAACTGGCCAACAGGTCCTTCAGATCATAGCTTCAGGGTAGTAGGTCACATGCTAGTCGTGCCTTCCAATCCCAGAAGGCTTTCAGAGCTGGGCAGTGTTGCAACAGGAAGGAGCAGATGCCCACGTGACCTTTCTCAGCAGTCTGATGTATACTGGTTGTGCCTTGTCATCTACCAGCTTGGGATTAAACTCAAGTGACAGCAGAAGCCGTGTGATCTCAGTGTGCCCACAGTAGCTGGCCCAGTGCAGGACACTGGCATCCCCATGTGTCTGGGTGTCACACTTACTCCCTCTTTCCAGCAGGAACTGTCATACAGCATAACGCCCACTGCCATAGTGTAGAGTGGTGCAACTGGCCAAGTCCAGGTTGACTACGGTCTGTTGCCTTCTGGATTAAATATTTCACTCGGCTCATGTCTCCATTCAGGGCTGCCGACCAGATACCCCTTTCAAAGTCCCTCTCATCCAGCGTCTGCTGCACACTGGATAACACAAGGGACTGGGTGCAGCAGTGGCTGTCAAGAGCAGCCATGCTGGCCTCAGCATCCAAGAATCTTAATTTCTAATAAGTTCCCAGGTGATATACACTTTGAGAACCACTGGCCTCTCTTAGAAAAGCCACAGGTGCCTTAATTTCAACACAACCTAATGGATCTTCCAGCATCTACCCTGACCACCTCCAAAACATTGTTTACACAGCATCCAGAGTGATCATTCTAAAACTGATCATTTCATGAGCCTTTATTTAAAATATTCTAATGGTTTCCAAGGGATCTTAAAACAAAAATCAAAATGGTTTATCGAATCTTGCATGACTCAGTCTTTGCCTATTACATCACACTGCTATCATTCTTTTTTTTTTTTTACACTCCAATGACAGTGAATGCTTTAAGTTTCTATAGCGAAAGCCAAGTTCCTTACTGTTTCAGGATATCTAAACAAGATGAGCTACCAGAAATCTTCTTTTTCACCTCAGTTCAAGTCATCTTGTCTCCCTACTCCCACTAGGTCAACAAATTCTTATCATCCCACATTTCTTATCACCTTCTACAATGGATTGTGCAATTAGCAGTTTATTCTCTGTTCCTTGCCCTTCCCACACACACAAAGCTCGAAGTGGTCACATCTATTCAGTTCCTACTGAATTTTCAGCCCCTTACATAGTGACTTGCACTCAGATTATCTGTTGAATTAAATATCTGTCTTGTGACATTAAATTATTTTGAAATCTCAAAAGGAAAGCTATTATTTAAAAGGGACTAGAGGTATCTTTTTAGTCTCTTTTAATACTTACAAATGAGGAAACATCATTATACTCCACCATCTGGGAATTTAAATTTAAAAAAATAATAGCTTCAAAAGATAAAATGAATTCTTCCTATCACAAATTCCTCTGCAACAAGATATATAGGTACATTATTGTTTATTCTGTACCAAAAGAGTACAGCACTGATATTCAAAAGCCATTCAGTAATAAGTGGATAAGACAGCCTAAGATAATTTTCGCAGAAAAAAATTCAATTTTTTAAACCTGCATTAAAGAGTACACTCAAGCTTAGCAACATAGGTGGTTATAATTCATGCTAGGAAATGGGATGGGGTAGCTGCCTGGAATTAAATCTAAACATAAATAACCACAAATTACATAATAAATGTGAATATAACCAAGAATTATTACGCATATAGCCAAGAACTAAATTACGTAAGCATAAGCTCTATAGATTCTATCTCCTTTAAAATGAAAATATGGCTAACTGTTGTCTATAAATCATTCACTATCTCTTTTTCTCTTAAGTGCATGCTAAATCAGCATAGCACCAGTGTTAAGTAGTAAACACAGAACAAGTATAACTATCTTTAGATGTAATGTTAACCAATATAGCAGGATTTACATACAAAAAAAAAGTTACCTTCATTCAGAGCAGTCATTTTTTAGAGACTGTTTCAAGTTGCCACCACACAAAACAATTTTGGAATTCCTCTTTTCTAATAACTTTCTTAGCGACCTTATAAATGGACATAAGATTAATAGGTTTTATCCCTTTGGTTACTGCTTATTTCTAACTAAAAATGGCATTCCTCATTTCGATCCTTAAGTTTATGTATTAGACTCAGTTCAGAATTACTTTACATTTTTTCTGAATATCAAATGTGTTCTCAAAAGATGTTATTTGTCATCTTAGAAGGTAGGTAAAAGAATGAAGCTGAAGGCACGAAAGAAATGACAAAGGAATCGTTCCAAAAGAGTTTCTGAACAGAGACATTACTGAAATAAATTCAAGATAACTTTGAACACACCAACCATCTCTTGGAAAAATAAGTTCTAATATTTTTATTTAAAAACTGGTCACATTTCTACTTTGGGCATAATTCATAGGCCTGATCCCTGACTTCTGGTTTTCCTAAATAACAGGTGCTGTATGCAAAAGCACACTTACCAAAAACTGCAGACTAAGAAGTGGAACAAGTTTTAAGAATAAAACCTGGTGGTCTACTATAGGAACATATCATGGAGAAACAGTATAATATACTAAAAAGAACATGGCTTCAAAATGAGACAGGCCAAGGTTCAATTTCTTGCTTGGCCTCCTAGTAGCTACATGACTGAGCACATTACTTGAATACAGAGTCTATACAACATGAATAAGTCCATCTGTAAAATGGGAATAATACCATCTATTTCAGCACTATTATAAGGATTATGTCATATAAGATATTCTCTTACTGGAATTCTAGCCCCTAACATCTTCAAGGAATCCTAAGGCTATCTGTTCCAAACTCTCCATTTTACTAAGTCTCACAGAGATTACGTGGTTTGCCAAGGTCACACAGTTACTTCATAGGAAAGACAATACTTTTTCTGCCAGGCTCCTTATTTTCCCAGTACATCTGTTTACTAAGTCAGTTGGTGTTCATAATTCTATGTTGAACAAGCTTGTGACGGAGGGTTTCAAAGAGGGTTTCAGAGACGGTAAAAAATCAAGGCCACTTAAGGACAGTGCCTACAAATATGATACTGGCAATCATATAGTAATAATTTAGTCCTTTATATTATATATTTCCCTTAGATTATAAGTCTGTTTTCAAAGTTAGATATTTTAATTTACAGCTAAACTACCTGATTCTACATAAATTTTTCAGTTCTCTTAAAAGATCTTTTTCTAAGGAAAATATGATCCTTAACTCAAGATGCTATAAAAAAAAATGAACGTGTTTCTCATCGATTATGGTAACTGGTTACAATAAACAAAAAGAGTTACCCAGTTTCCTACAAGTAAAATTCATACCCATACTTAAGCCAAAGGTTCTTTATTAAGGATCAAAGTTTGAAATGCAAGCTCTAAAGTTAATTCAAGAAAAACTCAAGGACCTTTATTATTGACTTTCTTACTAAATCCCAAAAGCAATTTCTTCACATTTTGATACACATTAATAATGGCTTTCTGTCTTAAACATGAAAGAAAAATGAGCATCTGAGTGCCTCACTCTGGCCTAGATGCTTCTCGGTTTTGAATTCTAGGTATAAATTACCACAACCTAAGTTCTCATCATCTTTAATTTATCGTGTACGGAACCGAGACACATAATTACACTTCTTCTTGCCAATTCAATACTGATCTATGAGAATCAACCTAATTTTTAATACTTGAATTAAGAATGACTACCAAAAATGAGAAACTATGGAGATAACTGTTATATTGAAAGCTTGTCCCCAAAAAAAGAATTGTTCAATATACCAACTAAAAACACTTACAGAATATCAAAAAAGCATATATTTTCTGAATTTAATTAAAATCATAATTTGTCTCATAGTCACAAAAGTATCACTGATTATTTCATCTTTTGAGTTTGAAGAGGCTAATTACTACTACTGTGAACTAAAAAGAAGCCCCCAAAAATAAACAAATAAACAAATAAACAAGACCTTGCTAGTTAAAATGCTAAATATGTTAAGTAAACGATCTCTAAAATGAATCACTGTTTTACAGAGGAATGTTTTGTCGATAAAAGGGTATCGTTTTTTAAATTCCTACATCCTAATCATTGGGAAAATAAAGATATAAAAACAATAACTTTCCAAATAATCAAAGCTTTGAAGATAGCCAAAGTATTACTATAAATGATAAAGATTCTATTTTAAAATTTCAGGAACAGTGAGAAAAAGTACCAAAATCCATAAACATAATAGAAGCAATAAAGGATATTGTAATGAGACAGTCAAGAAGGAAATTAATCCTGACAACATATATCTGAAAGGGAAAATGCTTAAAACACATGAAAAAGGTATGGCAAGAGACATATAACCACTATCTAATCTAATCTCTGGATTATAAAATGAAGAGTTTCACAGAAAATAAAGTTCATAAAATAATCAGTAAATAGAGGTCAACAGCATTAGGAAATATTTAGGACTTTGACTTTCTCCACAGTAGGCAAATAAAGAAATTGCACAAGAGCTGATTTATTTTCTAAGCTTCTTTAAATTTCAAATAAGTATTTACTACGTAAATTCTCTAATCCTATATAATCAGGTCAAATCTGGGAGGTTAAGCCCTCCAAATCACAACATTTCTGATAGGATTTCAACTTTAAAATAGTCAGCATTTTTAAAATATGAATTGTAAAATTTCTGATTGCAGAAGAATTATTACTCTGATCATAAAAGACACACATTCCATAGCTGTAGAAGAACTAAAAAGTCTCATGAGAGAAGAACTAAACAAGATTAACAGAGACATGCAGAAGTGTCACAGAAGACAGGGGAAATAAATAAATTTAAATTTGTCCAAGATAATTTAAGTCAATAAATACGGAGCCTGAATATTCAGGAAAGAAGACTGGGAAAAAACAAGTTAAAGATAGTCTAGAACAATGCTGGGAAATTTTTATGATTATAAAATGAAAGGAGATGAAAATTGAGGCTTGCAATGAACTCATTAGTCAATCCAAGCTCAACATTTAAGGTACCAAAGATAATATGGCAGAAGAGAAGGAAAATAGAGAAAAAATATCAATAACTAATTAACCAAAGTAGCTATAACAATTAAGGCAGAGAATTAAATTTTTAAAACACTTCACTTGTCTAGACAGTTAAGAAACAAAAAATAACTAAAGACTTTTGAAGAATCAAAATGTCACAAGAGCCATCAGCTTAACGGTGACATGCCATTCCGTAGACCAAAGTCATTATTTTACGCACAATTCCAAATGGTCTCATTCAGTTTCAAAGTAGCAAATGGGAAATCGCAAGAGAATCACAATGACATGTGCAAGTTGGGGTAGATGACAACAGAAGAGCAAACAGAAAAACTAAGAAGCAAAAAAGAATTCAAAAAAATACAAGTTTTAGGGCCAACTGGCATAAAGATACAAACATCTACACAAATCAATAGTGAAGAACATCACTGTATTTTAATACAGTATCATGTCACAATTTCTATGAATAAACCTGAATTAACAAATAAACAGTTCAACAGTTCCATGCCATCTGTTAAAAAAGCTGGAAATGGACTCCAATAAAAGATGGTGGACTAAATATAAATTTTTCTGCCAGTTACTCCAGATATCCCATTGCAATATAAACAATTCATACAGAAAGAAAAAAAAATGCCATAGAAAAGAAATTAAAAATGGAGATGGGGTGGAGAGGGAATTCAACAAATTTCTGAAAGATGAAAACAGATATGAGACTGAATGATATAACTAGCAGAGAAAGCCATTTAGCCTAGTTAAACTTTTCAAGAGTGATGTAAAAGGGTGGGAACCCAAACGTCTGACAAAACCCTAGAAAAGCATGATTGCAAAGTAAATGGCACAGCAAAGGTTGGAAATAGGCTAAAAATAGAGAATTAAATATTACTTAACTGTATAAAGGACAACTACATTTCTCATCCCCCAACCCCAAGCAGCATCTAAATAACTGATATTTACCCCAAGGCAAAAAGATAGTTGGCTTTTCTCTAAAAAAAGTGAATGACTAACTAGAAAAAAGATAAACAGAGATGCCAGGACAGAGTAATAAATCCTTCTGTTCTGGCATTTAGATTGCCCACAACCTAGAAGTTAGCTCCCCTCCCTCTTACCTTAAAACAATGCTTGCCAATAGACAGGTCCTACTCTCTACTCTCCTGCCACTAAGTGTTGTGGCTAGAACTCCTACTCAAAAAAACAAACAAACAAACAAAAAACAAATAGGGGAAACAGTCCAAAAATAGGGTAGGAGGATGCCAGAAACCCAGTTTTTCTTTCTGAAACATGAATGGAAAACCAAGAATCGCCAGGTATATAAGGAGAACTCAGGAATGATTGCAAAAACAAACAAACAAACAAAAATTGACCAGTGGAGAAAAGAAGGTAATTGAGGAAATACAAGATATCTTTTAAAAATCTTCTTTACATATTCTGAGACTAAAGACAACATTATGACATAAAACAAACAAAAAGAAAAGAATTTGTAGGAAAAATAAATAAACAAGAAAATTCATAGATTACCCCCCAAAAAAAATCAGCCAAAAAATGAGGGGGGAAAAAATCTCCTAAACACAGAGCAAAGAAAAATCACAAAATATAAAAGTAAAAATAAGACAAGGTTCAATCCAAGAGAGAAAACATAGGCCTGCTGAAGAGCAAACAAGAAAGTGAAGGGAGGAAAATGTCAAAGACGTAAAAGAGAATTTCCTAGAGTGGAAGAAGAATCTGATTCAGACAATAAGGACAACTGAGTGCCTAGAACAAATAACCAAAACAAAAACCCTCTCTACACCTCATTATGACTTTCTAGCTGAAAGATAAAACAGAGAAGATACTTAAAGCCTTCAGACAAAATAAAGAAAAAAACACCTTAAAAGGATCATGATTTAGATGACATATGACTTCTATTCAGCAACTATGGATGCCAGAACACAACCATGCAATGCTTTCAGCATTTTAAAGGAAAATTATTTGCAACTGCAATATTGTACCCAGCCAAAATATCAGTTTAATGTGAGAACAGAATGAAGCCATTTTTGTACATAAATGAAAAATTTTGTCTCTCAAACACACTTTTTTGAGAATGTACTCCAGAATAAGATCAAGTACATAAAAAAAAAAAGGAAGTTCTATAATAGAATAGATCCAATTCAAGAGTACAGTGAAAGTTTCAGATAGAGACCTAAAAGGCAACTAATCCAAACAGACAGAATTACAGGCAACTCCAGATAAATAGGGAATAAAATGCAACAGGTACTATGCTGATAAGTGAGGTGGGGGTAGTTGAGACATTAGGATAAAAGCATTCATTACAAGAAAAGGGAGCAATTAGAAACAACAAGAAACCCAAAAAGTCATGTACAATTTTTTTTTTTAACTCAATAGCTACATTTTCAGCAATTGATAAACAAAATCTACTGGATCTTGATGTTATCAACATTTTTACTCAAGTGACCCAAGGACTGCTTAATACAATCTGCAGAAAAGAAATGATAATCTAAGCATACTACCTGGCCCAACATTAAATGACATTTACATACTCGAAATATTAAAACTACTAGTTTTCACCACTTAGAATTTATGGACATGACACCTGGAGTTACTTGGTCAGGGAGTAAAGGATATGTTTATCTATCTGATAAGTATGGCCACTAGTTTAGAAGGAAGAGAAAATGGAAAATGCCGATGTCTAGGTTGATAAATTAATAGAAGCATGGACCAACATGTCATAGAAACTAATGCATTCCATAAAAACAACATAGCTCTTTGTTGCATATTCATAAACAACCCCCCCCCCATGAACTCTACCCACCTCCTAAAAGAAAAAGTCCTTTAATTAAAGATAAAGTTCAGTTTAAAATAATTTCTTCCAGGTTAACTCAGTTTTTAAGACAGTGGTTCTCTTCTGGGGGTGATTTTGTCCCCCAGGGGACATTTGGCAATGTCTGGAGACATTTTTAGTTGTATAATTCTAGGAAGTGCTACTAGCATCTAATGGATAGAGGACAAAGATGCTACATTCTACAATGCACAGGACAGCCATTCACAACGAAGAATTATCTAGCCCAAAATGTCAATAGTGCCAACCTAAGAAACCATGCTATAAGGGAATTCTTCAGACTTTTGTAGAAAATTTGTTATAGTTTCTCTCTGCTCCTCATTCTATCATGATATCACGGTATTAGAGAAAAGCTTTCATAGGCACAGGGAGAGTTATGATTGGTCTGAACATAGACCCGTGGACTGTCCCCTGGGTACTCACTGGCCTCTGAGATTTGGCCATTGGTTCTCATAGAGTCATAATGGCATGTGCTGATGTGTATGTTGGAACACTGCCCACTGGACCGCCCCACCTCAGCTCCTGCTGACATGGATATTCTTAGGGCCTTAACGACCTCCTCTATGCAGCCCATGTTTCTTGTTAAGGCAACACTAGCTGCCTAATAAATAAACCTCCACGTTTTGGTAACTTCACACAATTAAAATTTCTTAGTAAAATTACAGTCTGGTGTGGGTGCTCCTGTTTGGTGCACATGGTAATTTAGGGACTCAAGATCCTTCCAATCTATGGCTCTGTCACTCTGTAAGAGCCCCAGCCTCTGCATCTGGCCTTTGGACGGGAAAAGAGAAGGTGGAGGAAGAACACCTGCTTTTTGGTCACCTCAACACAGAAGTTAAAACATCATCATTTCCATTCTCTTTCCGCTGGTGAAAAACAATTACATGGTCCCCCCTCGATGCAGGGAAGAAGGATGCGGATGGAGGAGAGATTGACTGAGAAATGTGTTCCTGGCTGAGCAACGACTTCCCAGTGTTAAGTACAGTACAACAAGAGGGAGCACAAACTTGGGTGCACTGAGCTGAACATGCCACAGCCACCTTCCCACAACCTCCATTGCATGGTTCCTCCCCTCACAGTAGTAGCCTCATGACAGTCTTGCTGGCTCTTACTCTAACTTCTATTTCCTTCACTAGGATAATATAATAAATTCCAGATCTCTTTTATATCACACAAGAACCAAGGAAAACTCAAGAGAACCAGGGTGCATCTCTGGGCTTTACTCTGCCTAAATATACCATTTTCTTCCCCCGAGGCCACCTCATGTCAGCATAGGGCCAGGTACAGGACAATAACCTGGTAAGTGGCTGTATAGGTTCTGTCTGGTTCCAGAGCCTGTGCTATTCTGCCACTCTATATTTCTAAAATAACAGATATTAAGAGACTCCTTCCATGATCATCACTGAGTATTTATAAAGCATCTACATCTTACAAAAGTGCCTAGGAACTATAAACTCCCCACTATGATGTACAGCACTGTTTTTCTTTACTTCTGGATTGCTGATCTCCAATGTTATTACAGTCAAAATAATAGGCAAAGTTATATGGTAAGCAAAGCTAGTCTTTAGAAGTCCCTCACCACCCTCTCCACTTGAGCAATGTACCTGTGCCCTCATGTCCAAGGTCCTCTTACCAAGCAATAACGTTATGTAGACTGGACTGCTCTTTTTCTAGATACACCATATTCCCACCCATCAGAACATACCTAAACAGGTTTCATAATTTCTGCAGGACCTGAGCCTTCTTTGTAAGAAACTATGTAATCTGACAAATTACTCCTGTGGCATTTGGCAGCCCCCAAACAAGTTATTTTAATGGTGGAAATTTCAGCAGGATATGGCTTAAATAAACTTTAATAGATTGGTCATGAAAAAAAAAAGGCTAGATCTCAATTAGATAGATTTGTACTCCTCAAATACACTACATAAAAACCATCCACACCAATTCTGTGCATCAATATTATCCTTTAAAAAAAGGTTTTTTTAGTATGAATTTTTAAAATTGTAACAATTCACCATAAAATACTATATCTACCATGTTCTCTGAAGTCAAAGGTCAAGTTAAACTTCAAATTCAATCCTTTTGGTGGGCTCCACCACCTACTACTTAATCTCTGGGTGCCTGAGGTTTAAAAAAAGGACAAGAAACTAGCTTTATTGGGGAAGGGGGAGTTTCATAGTGAGGAATAAATATAACGTATGTCAAGTGCTCTTAAAGTAGCACATAGTTAGGAGTCAAACATATTAGCTATTATTACTAGTATGACCAACCTCTCCTAAGACACCTTTGGGAACTTTAACAATCTCCGTCTGAATCTATGTTTAACAACCTTAAATCAAAAAGTGTCTCCTCTTTTTCTGAAGAGTCTTCAAACTCTAAAACCATTTTTTTTCTGTCCTTTGTTAATATGAAATATGGTAGGTAACTGGCTTCTTTATCATTTGAAGACTCGACACTCTTTTTAGTCTTTCTATAATAAAATTCCCTTCCAAATATACAAAGGACAGGCTGCTCCATGGATTATAAACACTACAAAGACTTCACAAAGTATAATGAAATTTTGAGATTCATAAAAGAACAAGCAGCTACTGGAACAAAAAGCTTAGACAAGAAATGATACAGAAGTCTATTAGCCTGCTCAAAAAATATTGAACTCTAAAATAAAGCACAGCAGGTAGAGAGATCCTTCATGGTTTAGAATCACTCAGATCACTATAAGCAGAGGATATTTTTGGTCACTTTTTTCTTTACCAGGAAAATCTTATTTCCTCACAACAATGAAAAGATAGCATGATAAGGACAATTTCTTCAAAAACAAATTCTGTACAAAAGAAATGCCTAAAGGCTGATTTTTCAGCCACAGACATCCACTTAAAGCTTTAAAAATCTGGGGCATCCACCATTCCTTGAGGTAATATTAAAAAGTAACACAAGCCTCATTTCTATCAAAAAAAAAAAAAAAATCCTATGTTTGATTGAAAGAAAACTAAGCATCTAAAGCTTTGAGACTGATAAATTTAAATATAACACCATGGGTCAACTCAAAGGTCAAATAGATATTAAAGTTCATGATATACCAAAATATTTTTTAGAGGTCTAAAGACAAAGAAATGCTTTAAATAATGTTTGTTCATTTCTTCTATGTGTGATATATTAAGGTAGGCAATTTCATATACATTATGTAACTTCATTCTCTCAACAACCATATGGGATAAATATTATCCTCCTTTTACAAATGAGAAAACTAAGGCCCAGTGATTTGCCCAAGGACACTTACTTCTATAAGATGCAATCGAAAATCTAATTCAAATTTTCTTAACCCCAGTTCAGTGCTCTTGCTTTTACTGTACCATTGTCACTTCCAAAACTCAAGTAATTCTAAATCTTAGCTTATATAAGGTGTGCCAATTTTCTTATCTGGGAGAGGTAAGTTATGAGAAAAAAATATATACTCATTTTACCAAAAAAGACTCACTGGGCTTAAGCTGATTACCTAGTTTGATTTAAATGCTTTGGTTCACGTTGTCTACCTCCTTAGAAAATCTGCTTATCTTCAGATATACAGCTTTCAGCAAGACCTAACTTAAGAATCACCTCCAAGAAATTTCTCCAGTGTAAATGACCTGCTCCCTGCCTCTCAAACCACCACCCTTCCTTTATCACTTTACTGTTTGTATCTAATTTGGACTACATTATCACACACTCCTCTTTGTTTTCCAGTCACATATCTGGAACTGCTTTTTTTTTCATTCAATAACTATCAAGCATTTGAAGGGTCAATGGTGAGCAAAATAGGTAAGGTTCTCGCTCTCATGGAGAGATTATATTGTTTGCAACTTTAACAAAGATAAAAATAATACACGCTATATAAAAGTATGATGTTTCAGGACAAGGACTCCTTTCCTACAAGATGTCTGAAGAAAGCCTGCAAACTTGATAACATTTTTCAGGAGGAAAAAGCCCTTCTCTCATGTCTTCCAGATGAGACCTTCAACTTCATGCCCTTCTGAATATAGATGAAGGGGTGGGGATCAAGGTAGGAGGAAAGTTAGATCTAAAAGCTCTCAGGGGTTTCCTACACACTGACATTAAACCGTCACACATTAGTCCACACATCTCTTCCTGTGTCCCATCCACAAGGAAACTACACTTCAGCTGTAAATACTTCAATCAAGCACCTCCATCAATCTCCTTACACCCAGCCACCTTCATTAATGAAGTACTCAGATGCTTTTTAATTTAACTTGCATTATTTGTAGGTCACATTCATTAGAATAAGCTAGGGCCTATGTCTTCTACTTTTGAATCCCCAACAATGGTCCAAGATCATTGCTATAAATGTGTTCAGCTTTGGATATGATAATATAAACATTAAAATATAATACTTCTTGTATTGCTATCAGGATAAGAATTTTCCAAAATAATACTATAAAACTACATCTAAGTATCAGTTCTTTATTTTGTCATTCACGCTTTAATACAAGTAACCTGCTCTTGAAGGATTATTTATAAACCAAACCAAGTTTAAAATGTACTAAGAGCACTCACTAATTAAAAAAATTCTGCAATCTGCCCTTTAAAAAAAAAGCCTTTTGTAATGCATATTTTGTAAATTCATAATTTTATTTTTTCTTAAATCAAAACAAACTAAAACATAATTGCATCACACAGAAGTGTATATTTTTCTCCATAATGTATTTTAAGGTTTTTTAATTCAAAATGAACAAAGAAACTAGACATTGTCAAATTTATAAGTGCCATAAATGTGTTAAAAGAAACATATTTGATTACCTCCAAAATTTAATAACATTCTAACTGAAAAAAATATAGCAGCATCTTCTCAGATTACAAATACAATAAATATTACAATACAATGAAAAAGAAATAAATCATGACCATTTTTAATTAAACAGGCATTTCTAAGCACCAGTGCACAATGTACTGCAGCTCAAACAGTTCACATGGAATTTGACCACAAGGACATAATCTCTATAATTAAAGACCTAAAAGGTAGTTCTTATGTTTCGTCTATTCCCTTGCCCAGTACTTTGAAAACAGGCATATTATAGTCATTCCATACATAGTCGCTATCAAAAAAGAGGTAACGAATATTTGAAATTAGTTGTACTTTCAATAGAGGACAAATTTCACACCCTTACTTTTCCTTCCCCAACCTGTTTTACAAAACTAGTATGGTCTTAACAATTTTATTGCAAAATAAGTTCTAGCAAGCATAGAAAATGACCATAGTCTCTCAGCATGATCAGTGTATATGACCGCTAATGGAATGGAAAAATCTTAACAAGCAATTCACCCATGTTCCTGCACAATCCTTGCTCTTCTTGTAATTCTAAGGAGTCAAAAACGGTTTTAAGTGATTATTTAAACGACCAAAAGAGGCACTAATTTGAGGCTAAGTTTCAGGGAAAGTTAATAAAAACTAATAACCCTACAATACACAGGGCATTCTAATACTACTCAGGTGTCATTTAAAGTCTCCCACTAGAAAGGCAGAAACTTCATTAAATGATGTATTTAAAGCATATATGCTTACATCATCGATTAGATAAGTTTTCTCATCTGTTTAAGTAGGAGCCCAAGTTAACCTATTATTTCAAACAGCATTTAGATAAAATGAAATTGAGCATGTTCTCCAGAGCAGATGTCTCTCATAAAGAAGAGTGTTAAATGACTTTTGTGAATGGAAAATCTGCAAATACATTTGCTTCGCCGATCCTGAGTGGGTGGGTGGTTCAATGAACCAAAGGCACGCTCCATGTGAAGCTCCTTGGAACCCGATTCCACTACTAAGAAATGGCTTTGAAAGAAACACTAAATTTAAAAGTACACCAAAGGCTTCGCTTTCCTCCTACGCTATAAGGCCACAGGAACTGAGGTTTAGAGGAAGCAATAGCACCGTGTCATTCGGCTCTGCAAGGGCGGGTGTGGTCTGCAGTGCACTGCACAATCTCCTCCGGTGCTGTCACAGGAAAACGGGAGCCTCGTCTTAACCGCACCAAGTGACAGCGCCAGCTCTCCAGGGCGCCGGAGCTTCCGGCGAGACCCCGCCGCCCGCCCAAACTTCGGGAGGAGGCAGATATTCTGGGCGGTCGAAATGCTGTGCTTGCCCCCACCCCCGCCGTGGCTTTGTAAGGGACAGACATACCTACTGTGGGCCCCAAAACACTGTGCCCCTGCCAGCCTCTGGAATCCCTCACTCCAAAGGGGGACAAAGAGAAAGTCCAGCGGCCCAAGCTCAGAACGTAGAGATTTGGAGGTGCAATCTCCTGCAGGGGTGCGAACCCGCCGCCGCCCTCCAACTCAGGCACCCGCGCGACACTCACCGGTGCGGAGCCTCCGAAGAGGCGGGGTGCAGGGGGCCGGTTCTTCTGGGGCTCTGCACGCGTCCGGTCCTACCCTAACTTCTCTCGGCCGCTGTCGCCAGCGACAGCTGGGGAACGAGCCCAGACCAAGGGCGCTGTCTCGCCGCCGCGGAGGCGCTGCCGGCTCTGCCCACAAGAGGCGCGGGACCCCGCCTTCGCTCCGTCTGCGGGGTACCGGTGGCAGCCAACGCCGCGGCGAAAGCCAACGCTGCAACCGCCGGGACTGCCGCTACCACTACCGCCCGTCCCGGAGAGCGTCGCGACCTAATGTTGTCATTCGCCGCGTCGCCGCCTCTCTGGGCACCTAGAGCCGCCAAGATCCTTCACATTCGTGCGCCCTCCCCCTCCGGCCCCGCCCCCCGGCTCGCGCGCTCGGGCCACACCCTCTCCCCGTCACGTGACCGCGGACGGAGGTGGCAGCGGTCGGGCCTCGCCTGACCAGCGGGCGCCAACCCCGCCGGAGCAACTGGCAACGCCTTCTTCTGCCAGTCTTATGGTCGCCGCGCCGCCTCCGCACACTCGAGGACGGTTGCAGGATGCGAGCCCACCGCCACCTGGCCCACGCTTAGGCGAGGCCTTTGGACCCGTCGTACTGGGCCCTGCCCAATCTTAGGAAACCACAACACTGCTCCCTGCTCAGGGCTCAGGACCCTACGCCCAGTCTGAGGCCAGAGCGTGGGACCTGCCTCCCCAGGTTTGGGTTTGGCCAAGGTTTTAGCCAAACAAAGGAACAAAGGCATAGTGGTGCCTGGCTTGAAAAGCAGTAACTACTGTTCCTATTTCTAGGAGCACGTTAATTGTGGCATTTGATTTACTGTTTTCTTCATTAGAGGTTTTTAGTTTTAAGGAAAGGATGGTGCATTTCAGTCACGCTGGGATCAAAATAGCCTAGCAAACTTATTTTCGTTCAGTCATGTTCAGGATGCTTCGTGCCAGTTTTACAGTCATTAAGTTTTACAATGTGTTAGGTTGGTGGCAGTCTAAACAGCAGAAATTTGCCAGTTCCTTCCATTTTAAAAATAAAGCCTAATTCTTTATTTTTTAAGTACCTTAACTTTTGGGCACAACTTTTTGCCTCCTTTTTAACCATAGTTGGAGGAGCTTTCCCTCAGCCCTGTTGACTAGAGGAAAAGAGTAAAATGCTAGTCACCAAAAGAACACAGAAATAAGGGAGGTGGAAAAGCAAAAAGATTGTAATCAAACCCTGCTAACAATAAAGACACATGAGAAAGCTTTCTGTAATAGCTCATCTCAGTTTGTAACTCATTTTTCCTGCCACCCCAGGACTAAAGAGTTTTTCTTAAGCATTTCTCATCTCCCCACATTTTTTTTTAACAAGACGTCAAAAAGCTTTCTGATCAGCAAGATATTTTGAAGTTAATAAGCAATAGAGTTTGGCCTATATAATTATTATTATATTACACTTGTTAATATTTGTCGTTGAAACTCTTAAGAAATGATGGGTCTTAAGACTCACCATTAGGTCATATCATCCAAGAAAGAAAAGAAACACTGCCAGTTAAGCTGCCATGCCACTGACTTTTTAAGATACGTCTTGAATTAAGACATGTTAAACTGTGAAAAACAATGAGTCTTAGTATCTATAAGATGTTATAATAAACTGGTGTTCCGATGAGGAAAAGATTTTACGGGTTCTGTTCTGAAGTCTGAGAGATGACACTTGTAGTTCAAATAAATGTGAGGGAAGTTTATTATTCTGTAAATGACATTATTTCAGCAAAGCTAGTAACTTCGGAGTTTGTCAACAAATTGGAAACTGTCTCTTATTTTCTAAAGCAGTTTTTTTCCAAACTGACTCAAAAATCAATTGAATTTTATCATGAAATAGGCTAGAATGGGATTGAATATAAAAGATCAGAATGCATATCTAGTAAGGGTAAGAATTGCTTTATGAAACTTTCAGTTATGGGAGAAGGTGAGAGTGTTTCTATGTTGTAATTTAAACTGTATTTCTTATTGTGTGTTACAGTCAAGTACGTTTGATAAAGAGTGTTCCTACAGCATAGATAACATGTGAAATATACCATCTGGGCTCTTTTTCTCTGGTGCTTTTCCTTTACTTTGGAATTGAGACAAGATTAGAAAAAGGAGGCAAATTGCCTTGCCTAATCCTCTTAGCCCCACTTTCTTATATTAGCTGTTGAAAATAAATATTCATTTATTGGAATAGGAAGTACTGTACTGGCAACAAGGAGGCCAAGGTTACATAGACTTAGCTGATTAGATGTGTGACTAGATTAATTACTCTCTGCATTTCAAGTTCTGATAAAAGTAGGGAGTTGGCTACATGCTCTTTAAGGAATGATACACAATCTTTTTCGCGAATAGATATATTCACATTTAAAACAAATAGCCATGGTATACCTAGGATTATCCAAATTCTTGTCAAAATAGCTGCAACTGCTTTTAGCCACACTCAAAAAAAAAAAAAAAAATCAGAATGCAGGTAAGTGAAAGTGTATATATTACAGGAAAACAAAACAAAGCATATCTTTCACTAAGCAATCTTCTGTATTTTAACTATTGCCAGTAATAATAGTACTTTGTTATGAATAGCTAATGATTTTGACATACCTCACAACTGATTGCAACAAAATGAGGTATCAATACACTAGAGTTGAAAAATATGTTTTTGAGATCCTTTCAAATCTACTACTCTATGATTCCAGATCATCCAATCTAGCATTTTCAATGTAATCACAACATAAACAGAAACTAATATGTGGTTCTGCACTACAACTGAAAAATATGTGGTAACTTTCATTTGCTTTGTTAAGAGATACCTTGGAAGTTTGCTACTCTTAAAATGATTTTAAGACTAATATTTTAAAATAAAACTTTATTATAACTATCCACTTTTAACTCCAATGAAAATTCATCTCTTTTGCCAATGTTTAATTAATTATTCATTTCTAAAAATAAGAAGGGATTTTTTTCCAAATCAGTTTAAGCACTAATAGGCGTGATAATCTTACCCACAGAATGTATTTCAACCCTGACCTAGAATGAGAGAGGTTTGGCTTGAGGGTTTTTTTCTTTTAGCCTATCCATTTAGATGCTTGTGTTGCCAAAGGTTGCTAATGAGGATTTTTCTCTAAGAAGATTGAGAGCAACCTCAGACATAAGTAAGATATTTAACATAACTTTGAAGACTGTGGGAGAGTGTATTATTACTCTTGGTCATGTCACTGGTCTCTAGCCAATGGTTTGTGAGCATATGTGACACATGATAACTGCTTTAAATCTGAGTGCAACATTCGGGTCAGTCTTAGTCTTTTGCTGCCTGCCACAAGAAAAGCACGCTCCAAATAGCATTTCTGAATAAGAAAATATGTGGAGCAGACCTAAAACTCACATTTACCCTGGAGCAGTTCTGCAGCAACTGATGTGCAACTACTAACAAGAGTAGAACATAAATATTTATTTTTCTAAGTCACAGAGATTTTTAAAATTGTTATATGTCATAGTTTCGCAAATCACCTAATGTGAATTTGAGCCAAAAGGGGAGTGGTTCAAAGGCTAAATGCACTATAGAATCAGAATATTTAAACTTCTACATAGTAAAATAAAATAATAGACATCTACAAAATATGTAGTAAATAACTAATATTTATATTAAAATGTAGTCTATAAAATCTACATATTTGCTTGCAAAATATTTGCTTATTGATTTTAAGTATTTCTATTTAGTATTACTTGTTTTAAAGAAATATCCCTCAAAGAAAGTTTGGATAATAAAAAAAATATAAAGAAGATTATAGGCTTCTGTTTATGGCATATTGTGGACCAGAGATCTAACTCAGTGATCACACTGAAAACAAAAATTCCGGAAAAAAAAGTTTTAAATCATATTAAGTATATAGCTGAACTGGAAATAAAGTAAGGAATTATTACGTCAAAAAATGAAATGAAAGCAAAAACCTAGAGAGTTGAGCAGAGCCTAAAAGCCAGTCTTTACCCCAAAGGCATTTTCCAAACCAATTAACGTAAGCTTTGGTTTTCATTGCCTTATAAGAGACAAAACTCACGACCTGCCCTACATACACAGAAAGCAGTGATTCTAAGGATTGTTCATTCAGTTTAAATATGTACTAGAAACAAACTTGCCCCTTACTAGCTAGCATACACACCCCTCCTTACAAAGAAAATGAACTGTCTTAAACCTTGGCACCTAGTGAACAGGGAAAAAAACTAAATTATATCTGAGAACTTGGAGTCACAATCTAGCTTTCACGCAAAAAATATAACTTGAATTCATACCATCTGTGTGATTCCAGATGTGTGATTAAACTGATAATTAAGAATTATTTTGACTGTTAGTGCTCTCAGATATCTGGCAAAAGTAAATACCAACCCTCTCTGGAAGAACTCATCTTCATCTTAAGCCTTACAGAAGGATTATAAAAAATTCTGAGGAAAATTAGCAGCTCACATTTTTTAAAAAATAACAAGCACAGAAGAAAACAAGACATTAGCGAGAAATCGTATAAACATAAGACTGCAGAAAGAGATTGAAAAGGACTTCAGATTCAGAAATTACCAGGCACAGACTATAAAGTAATTATCTAAAATATGAATAAAGGGATAAAAGACAAGCTTGAAAATATGTACAGAGAACAAGAAACTATAAAGAATGACTGAAGATATTTGAAAAAGCAACTTAAAGAAATGAAAAACATAGATTATTAAAATGTAAGACTCAGTGGGCAAGTTTATAGTCTATTTGACATAGCAGAAGTACAATCTAGTGAACCGGGAGTTAGAAATGAAGAAATTATCTGAAATGCAACAGAAAAATAAAAATAAGAGAAAAATATAAAAGAGACTTTGACATGGAAGACATTGTGAAATCTAAAATAAGTCTAATCATAGCTACAGAAGAATAAGAAAGAGATAATTGGGCAGAGGCAACATTTGACAAGATAATGACTGAGAACTTTTCCAGAATTGATGAAAGACTCCAACCCACAGACTTAAGAAGTCCCCCAAATCCCAAGCAAGCTAAAGAATAATAAGTCCATACTTAGATACATCATAATAAAACTATAGAGCACCAATAATAAACAAACAAAAAAAGCAGCAGAGGAAAAAAAAACACAGATTATCCTCAAAGCTTCTGGTAACTGATTTTTCATCAATAGCAACAGAAACCAGAGACAGAATAATATCTTCAACAGGCTAAAAGAAAATGACTGTCAGCTTAGAATTTAATACCCAGTAAAAAGATCTTTCAAGAATAAGGCCAAATAATGGCATGTTCAGGCAAGAAAAGCAAAGTTTGCTGCTAACATATTCTCACCAATAACAGGTCTAAAGAAATTTCTTTAGACAAAAATAAAGTGATCTCAAATGAAAGGTTTGAAAGTTGAGACTAGAGGGAGAGCATTGAAAATGGTAAATATTTACATAAACCCAAAAATCATTAATTATTCAAAATGTAATTGTTAAAATTATTTTAATATTTTAAAAAAACAACAATCACTCATATGACTAACATCAGAAAAGTTCATTAAAATTCTCACTTTATACCCACTACTACACCAACCTCATCAGACCAAGTATTACACCCATTTGTATTATTAATCTATGTGGTATATGCCTTTAAAAGCAAAAACACTAAACTTTTTTTTATTTTTTGTCTTCTTTTCTCATCCATACAGACAGAATTGTATTAATATTTTATTGGTACTTTTTAAAGAACTGTACTGGTAGAACATTTTCGGTATTTTCTTCATGATGACATCCTTATTTCAAATTTGCATAACTTGCCAATGAAGACGATTTATTAATAATCAGGCTAGAGAAATTAGTGTATATTTAGGAGACCATGATATAAAGTAATAAAAAGTAGAATTATATACTATTTTTCACAAAGCTATGAAGCATTAATGATTCCCACCATAGAAGTCTAAAAATGAAAGTTCGTCATAACGAATTATATAATTATGTATTCACAGGTTAAGGACAATTAAGTCTTATTTAAAAGTTCGGCCTACTCTTTCCGCCCACATCACCTATTCAAAATTAGGTGCATGCTATAACTTTTAACATCATCTCTGGAAATAGTTAGAAATTTATGTTCAGGCTGTAAGAATTGACTCAAGTTTTAATTCAGCTCAAGAGGGCATCCTAAACTCTAAATAAATTTTCAAAAGAGGAACCCATTTCTTTCTGATGGCTACACAAACTACCCATTCCCAGTTGTAGATATGTGTTTCATTTCAGTTTCATGACAGTGTATAAAAAGCCATTTATCACAATTATGTAAACATGGGAAACAGAACACATAATCCCTTAAATTTCCAAAGTTGTAACTATAATGCAAAGAAATAATACCTTACTTTTTCTTCCCAAGCATTACTCTTTCTTTCCCTCAACCATATGAGATTATTCACAACATACTTTTTACTAGAAAAAGTAGATAAAACCAAATCTTTAATTTTACTGCAGAATGTCCAATGACTTTCATGTCTTTATATCTTTTGACATATAAATGATTATATTTTACTGGTATAGGTTATTCCAGTTAACTTTGTCCAACCTGAATTTATATATTTATAAAGTTACTGAGAGGTCAGAATTAATTCAATTTATATAAGCCAGATCGTACATTAATTCTTTCAATTTAATAAGTTATCAGTTTTTACAGGTTCCGAGGCGCAGCCTATTGACAAAATAAGTTATCAAGTATCTGTAGGTTACTCCATCTCTTTCCTGAAATGAATGCAAAAACCAGCAAGAGGCCTTGCCCTATAAACTAGCAATGTTTCAAAACTGTCATTTCCATTCCTCTCTACTGGGAGTGAAGGTGCCATACACACAGCATTATCATATAGCAGCCATCTATCACACCTTCCAACAATGACAGGTTCTACCTAGATGCCTTCTGCCAGATCTCCTAGGTATTTTGTGTCTCTCTTATCCCTCCAGAAGACTGGCGCCCAGAGATGAAACTTGGAAAGAGAAGATACCCACTGTATATTCCAAAAGCCGTTTGCTGTGTTTCTATCAGGTTCATTCCTCTGTTTTGGGCCCTGTTGATACTTTCCCCTGATTGTTTTCAGTCAATTCCTGTGGGAGCCTTACTTTTGCCCTGTATTCTTATATGCACAGCTGAGACTAGACTCCCAATCTCATTCGCCCCATCGTTTCCTTTAACCCTTAATTCCTATAACACCCTCCTGGAAATGGACTGGAGTTGGCACACCCCTATTTAAGACTTCATCTTTGAATGTCAGCTCCTTTCCAGAGATGGCCAAAGGCTTCACCCCTGGTGGTACCACTTTGTTAATTACTTCCCACTAACTTCCTTTCTCTGTCAATCTAAAGCCTTGGACCTGATGTCATTTACACCTAACAATCCTTCCTTAAATTATTACAAAAGTTTTATACCATGTGACTACTATGTAAATACTATGTGAATTCTATAACCTAAACAAAGAATAAGGAAAACTCTAGAAGAAAATTACAGTTATTAAACAAATAAGGACAAGGAAAAACAGGGCACTCTCATAAATTTAAATAGACTCATTGGACATATCAATCAAATGTAATACATGAAACATTTTTAGGTTCTGATTCAAACAAGCCACTTTTATACAAATATATCAGTGAGAAAATCAAGGAAATTTTAATACTGGCTGGACATTACATAATATTAAGAAATTAAAATTAATTGTCTTAGTTATGATAATACATGCTTATGTTTTTTTAAATACCTAATTTCTTAGAGACACGTGCTCAACTATAACTGGGCTTCTGCTTTAGAAAAAAAAACTTCAAAATATGTTACTTTATTTTCACCATTTGTAGGTCAGATCCAGGGGAATGTACTCTATAACTATTACTTGTTATTTTCTACCCTTAACCAAATATAGCAATTATTTCCTCCTACCATGTCTATGCCTTTTTTTTTTTTTTTCAGTAAAAGTGTTCAATTCAAAAACAACTCATGCCACCTGTTATTTGCTTCAAACTTCTATTAAGGCCCTGTGGAAAGCTAACATCACATGACCTGTGGTAAATAAATCAGATCGAGCACATCGACATGCTCAAATTTATATAAAGCTTTCTGCAAATACAGATTACTCTAGATGCTAAGAAGCAGATGTACTGATCTCCTTGGCATTCACACGATTCCGTTACAAATAGAATTTGAACAGAATCTGAATGCACAACTGTCAAATTCATATAAAGTAGCAAAAAAATGTCAAGTAAAAGTTTAGACTTTGCCTCGAACAGCACTGACTGTTATCTGAAGAAGAATCGAAAGTCTTCTTGTTAACATTTTATTTCTTCAGTGCTAATATTTGACAAGAACTGAGTACTTTCGTTTCATGCATAGATGTTCCTGTTAAGGTTAGCAGTGATAATCCAGAAACTGTTATGAGTTAGTATTACTATTAAATCCAAAGAAAATCTCAGAATTACTTCAATCACTATTACTAGGTTCATTAATATTTGACTCACTAAAGTAGTATAATGTAGAGAGGTTGAGCTTCAGTTGTAAAGTTAGATAGATCTCAGTTCTAATCCTAGCCCTATCATTTACTAGCTATGTAATCTCATCAAGGTTCTTTTTTTCATCTGTGAAGTGGAGTTTTTTTTAAATCTATTTTTAAACGTTATTATAAGAATTAAAGAACTCAAAAAAATATAAACTATTATGATTACTATTTTGGAGAATATTACATTCTACACAATATTACTATTTTCACCCCGCTCAGTTGTAAGAAAATTTCACACAGAACATACACTCTACCAAGCTTCCACTGATACCAAGGCTTTTGCAGTAACTTCCCCAATTCTGAGAATTATAGAAGACATGGGAATAATCTCAGGTCATGAAAGAAGATTTATTTAAGAATTATACAATCCCCAATTCAAATATCAGGATCTCACATGTAATGTAAAAACAAATGCCACTTCTTTAGCAAACCGGAGCTGGACTCAATTTCAGAGTTGTGTTTTCCTTTTAAGTAGGATTTCCAAGCAGACCTTCTCTTGCAATACATGGAGTCAATACTCTAAGCCAATCCAGTCTCACCAGACTTATCGAGTACAATGAATTAAAGTGAAACAAAACTTGTCTCTAAGCACAATACATTTCCTTATTCTTCTGCCTACACAGTGTTACTTAGCAACCCAGAACACCTTATCTATGACTTTATAAATGTGAAAATGGCTTTTTCAAAGCCAGTATCTTTGAAAGATATTAGATGTAAAGATTTAATGAATTCAAGTTAAATATTGGGCTAGAATACTTACAAGTGGTGTAGTATATTTTTATATAGCATCTTTTATGCTATTTGATTGATGCACAATTTTTGATGTTTACACTGACAATCAAATTAATGATATGGCAGTCTCATCCCTTTATAAATTTGTGACTGGGAAGTAATTTGTATGGTATTACTTTGATACTATGCAGATGTCCAGTTCCCCTTCAAACATAAACTTCATGTTTTAACACCTATTGAAAACCCTTACATGAGTTAATTTCAATGAGGATTGCAGAATAATTCTAATTCCATCATTTCTTCTATATTTTTTCTTTGGTAAACTAGAGCTTGCCTTTATTACTTGGCACTACTTGATTACTCTGAAATATAGATTGAACAGGAAAAATAAACAAATAACGATTTTTTATTTTTAGTGACTAATTTTCATGGTAAAGATATTTTGGAAACTAATGGGAAAATCGGAATTCGAGTTTTATATAAGATGAATATTTCTTGACTTGGAAAAGTAAAGATTGTTAATTTTAAAAAAGTGAATTTTTAAAACTGCATATTGAATATTATTCTACTTTGGTTTAAAAATAAGTATATATTTATATGCATATGTAGGGAAAAATAAAGATATGAAAAGATATACAATAAACTGTTAACGGTGGTAATCTGGATAAAGAATATTAGAAAAAAAAATTCTATTTTGCTTATATATAGTTCCTGACTTTCTACCATGCACTTACTGCTTTTATAACGAAAGCTTATTATTTTTTTAATTGCTATTTCCTACTAAGTCTACAACATATAGCTTCTGAATCATCATCGACAGGAGCCCAGCTGGGAGGCTACCAGGGCACAAGCCTTGCTGGCTACTTGGCAAAGCCTCTTTGCCTGCTGATTTCTTTAACTTCTGCATAATTTACCCATGGCTCGTTAGGCCTCCCTGAGCACTAAACCCACATAGACTTCATTTTAGCGGTCATCACCAACTGGCAACTTCTTTGTATGTTTCTTGTTTGCCTATGGGCAGAAATTATCTTTTTCTTTTGTTTTTATGCTATCATATTCTCTTAGTTTTCTTCCTTCCTTTCTAATTCCTCAGTCTCCTTTGCAAGTTTATCTTTCTTTGCTATCTCTTTAATCGCTCCCAAATTCCATACTCGGCCTTCTCTTTTCACTCTACCTCTTCTTCCTAGAAAAAAGAGGAGAAAATGGGTCTTATGTTCTTATTCTTTTTAATCTATCAACTATATCTCTAGCCTAGTCCTCTCTCCTGAGCAACATAATTATACATAGAATAACTAATCATTGTAATCCCCAGTTAGACATTTCACAACAAATATATCCAAAACTTAAGTCATCTCTATTTATGCATTAATTTTCAATAATTATTGAGTACCTCCTTAGAGTCAAATTGTGCTAGTAGATGAATATATACTGTGATAAGTAAAATAGGGAAGGCTAGAAATTAAATTGAGGAAGTAAATAGAGGCCAGATCCTGTAGCAGGCTACATGGAACGTTAGTTTTAGACTTTATTCAGAGTGCAATGGGAAACCACTGGATTGTTTTTAGCAGATAAGTAACCTGACCAAATTTGCTTTTTAAAAAGATCACTGCAGCTTCTCTGTAGAAGGCTGGAAGAGGAAAAAATGGGAAGCAGAGAGACAGGATATTAGGGCTAAAGTCCAGGCAAGAGCTAAATGTGGCCTAAACTAGAATGGAGCTATGTTTTAGAAAAAGATTAGGTTTTGATGTTAGCTTGATTTGGGGGTTGAAGAAAAAGGGAAAATAGAGATAGATGCATAGATATGGATATCTCTCATATATATAGTTAATTCATTTTCTTTGTAAAACCATGACTAATACAACAACCTTAAAATTAATCTCTATAAAAAAAGATTAGGAAATGTTATTTTATTAAATTTTAGGTTAAGAACAAGATCCCGTGCAAACCCTATTTACTTTGATCTTAGAATGTCAAGTAAAATAGCAGAATTCTAGAATAACATACAGAAATAAGTCAATGTTTATTATTTTTTCTATAATACAAGAAGTTTTTAAAAACTCATTGTTTATAAAATATATAGACTTTTGCAAAAAACCTAGAGACCGAAAAAAACAACCAAACCAATCTCCTACAAATAGGCCTTAGACTGTGGTTTTATGATCTGTCTACTTAGGGGAGTGTTCTAATTATCTTCACAAATTCATTGTTGTGAGAATGTATTTCTAGGCATTAATTATCATTTCAGAAGGAATTCAGTTCTCCTACACAACAAAATGCTAAGTCTCCAATTTTAATTTGTTCTGTACATGATGCTGTCTCTGAAGTATTTAGTTGCCCCCTGCTGGTCACACAATTATAGAATTCCCAAGAATATGTAGTTCTCAGTAGATTGCGTATGATGAGACTTCTAAAAAGATGCATTGGTCTTTTTCATCAAATGAATTTATGGTGGACTTCTAGTGCTCAACTGACTTATGTAAGTTAACTCAGAATTATTCATAAACACAATCTTGTGTCATGTTTTATGTCTCTTCAAATCCTTTTGAAGTCATGTGGGAATTGAGAGGAGGAAACAAATCTTAAAAATGTTTTAAAATCTTAAAAATTATATTTTTATCCTGTCCCAGCTGAGACCTACCACTCTGGCTAATCTCAGACAAGACACTGGTTGATACCTACTTCCTCATCTATAATATTAAGTATAATTGACAGTTGATAAACCTCATTTTTAAAAGATAATTTGATAAGTTTTGGCATATGTAAACAACTGTAAAACTATCATTACAATCAAGATAGTGAAAATATTTATCACTCTCTAAGGTTTGTAAGTCCTTACTCCCATCTCCTGCCCCTCCCCCTCCTCTCCTACCCTCAAGTAACAACTGATGTGCTTTCTCTTACCATAAATGAGTTTGCATGTTCCAGAGAACATAAATTTTAAGCTCACTAGTTTTAGAGACTAAAATGAGATATGGAAAAATAAATTATTTTCAAACAGTAAAAACTTTTTTTTTTTTAGATTTCTTATCTTGAAGCCTGCAGCAGCAATTCGATACAGTGGTTGCAGGCCTTGACTCTAGAGTCAGCAGACATGAACTTGGGTTTTGGCTTTGTCATTTACTAGCTGTGTGACCTTGAGCAAGTTACTCAACATTCTAACTAGGGTTAACAGTTTCTTCATACTTGAGGGAAAGGATAATAATAGCATCTATCCTCATAAAGTTGTTGTGAAATTGCATGCAAAGCAATTAGCTCAGTGCTGAGTCTGTACATACAATACACTCAACCAAAATGGTAGCCACCTGTCTTTAGACATTTCAAAGAGCACCTACCCAGTGTTAACAAAAGGAAATGAGAACTCTGGTTTAATCTTAAAGCAATAATTATAGAAGTTTTGTGTGAGGATAAGAATAATTCACTGTGCTAGATGACTTTGACTTAAGTCCTTTTCTTAAGCACCCTGTTAGTTTTCCTTCTTAGCCAGATATGGTTTTCCTCATACCTCTTTTCCCAAATGTCATGGTTTTCCTGTCTCTGTGATTTCGCACCTGCCTCCCTACCCAAACATATGACCTGACAGTCATTTCATTTCATCTTTATGATTTGACAAATACCTTGGCCAAAGTAGTGAATGATAGTCACCACCTGAGGTGACAGACAACATGAAAACAGAGATAATGAAGAAACTGCTACTTTTGTGATAAATGTTCTTTGATGGTTTTCTTTTGTATTCAAATACTTCTGCTGCTCTTTTGTCAAACTCTGCCGAATTCACAATTGATAAGGGTCTCTCTCTACAACAGAAACTAATTGAGCTCCATTTGCCAGCCTTGCCCAATCTAGTATCCAGGGCAAATTCTGACTTTATAAAGGAGTTAAGTAAGATACTGTATCTTGGAATCCTTCTGTGTGCTTCCTCCCTTCCCCCACTCCCCCCCCACTTGAAGTTTTAGCATTGTCTCATTAAAGATAGCTTAGATAAATTATATGGAGAAGAGAAGTGGGGGCATAATTCTTCTGTGGGGAGGAGACCCTTCTGCTTAACATTCTTCTTATTTTGTAATGTGCCACTTATTCACTCCTTATACATTAACCACCCAGAAATTAGGGTCTGAGACAATAACTTCTGTGCAGGTAGTTGATTTTGGGAAGGGATCCCAGTGAATAAAAGTGGAGAATTTGGAAACTAAAACATAGAAGGAAGGAAAGTCAATTCAAGAGTATATTATCAATATAGACATTCCAGTAGGCAACTAGGCCTTGTTTTTTTCCTAGATCTTTGATTATTTGTTTAGAATTCATCTAGAATTGTCTGCCTGAGTGCAAAAGAGGGTAGCATTTATCCTCTAGTTTCCATCCCCCACTGTTCAATGTGGCAGATACATCCTAAGATAACTTCCAGTGATCCCTGCCTTCTGGTATTAATGCTGTTCTTTAAGCTCCTGAATGTAGATAGAGCCTGTGAATTACTTCCAACTAATAGAATATGACAAAGGTAATGGGATGTTAATCCCATAATTATATTACATTATATGGCAGATAGGATGGAATACATCTCTCCCATCATCATATTATCAAAGAATTCATCCTGCTAGTGGAATTGCTCTTTCTCATTTTCCTACTAGCTTTGAAGAAGTAAGCTGCCATTTTATAAACTGCTTATGGAGAGAATCATGTGGCAAGGAATTCAAGTGGCCTCTAGAAGCTGAGGACAGCCTTTGGCTGACAGCCAGCAAAACCTTTCTAAGCACTCAGTCCTACCACTACAAGAAAATTAATTCTGCTAACAACCTGAGAGAGTTTGGAAGCACATTGTTCTTCAGTCAAGCCTTCAGGTGGGAACACAGTCCAGCCAAAACATTTAATGCTCCTTGGGGAGAACCAACAGTGGAAACCCCAACTAAGCTGTTCTAGATTCTTGATCCACATAAACAGATAGTTAATGTGTATTGTTTTAAGCTACTAAGATTATGGGGTTTGTTACAAAGAAATAGAAAATTAATACAGATTTTGGTACCTAGAAATAGGGCACTGTTGTAACAGATTCCTAAAAATGTGTGTGTGCTTTTGGAACCGAGCAGTCAGTGGAGGCTAGAAGAATGGTAAAGAGCATGATAGAGAAAGTCTCAATCACCATGACCAGATTAGCAGTAGAAATATGGAGACCGAGGACACTGTTACTGAGAGCACAGAAAGAAGTGAGGAATGTGTTAATAGAAACTAGAGGAATGGGAATCTTTGTAATGTAATGGTAGAAAACTTAGTGAAACTGTCTCCTGCAATTATACTGAAAGCAAAACTTGTAAGTGATAAACTTGGGTACATAAGGAGATTTCCAAGTGAAGTGTTAAAGGTGATGACTGGTTTATTCTTACTACTTATAGTAAAATGAAAGAAACAAGAGACACTTTAAGGGAAGAACTATTAAACAAAAAGGGATCAAGACTTGATGATTTTGAAAATCTTCATCTTCCTCAGTTAGTAAAAAATACACTAACACTAGGAGATGGCTTTTGAACACTGTCAGGAAACCCATTTCTAGAGAAAATGCCCAGGGAATGGCTCCATAAACTTATGTTAAAACCTCAAAGAGTTCAAAATGTCAGGGTGTTTAGTCATACAAAGGGCCATCTCAAGAGATTAAGAGTATGTCTCAGACACTCTCTGTCAAACCACTGGGCCTCTATGAAGGTACTGTTCCTCAGCTTTAGGCTCTTAGCAGGAGCCAAAGATAGAGATGTGATTATTTTGAAACAATTTGTGTATTGTATAGTTTTTGTCTAATGAAGTACACCCCATTGAAATACATAAAGACCCAAAAAGTTCCTGAGAAATTTATTTCAACAGAAGCAATGCCAGCTTGAAATGAGGATGAAGAGAGTACAAAACAAAAGGAGCTTGTCAGACCCCCAAATTTTACTGGCAGGAAGTAGGTTGATAAACCTATTCACCTGTGAACATGTGCTACTTTCCATGAAAAAAGAAGGATGAGTCAGAAGGCTGAACCAAGAACCCAGAAGGCAGAGCCGAGAACAATGCAAGATTATTCTCAGTCCAAAGAAGATAATCAAATAACTCTCAACATTCACCCAGCTATATTTCAAAACTGCTATGGACCAAAGACTCCTTTTTACCTTCCATTTCCCCTCTTTCTTAACTAGAGTATCTACAGCTGTTATAGTTCATCTGTCCCATCATTGAATGTTGAATATGTTGGAGGAAGAAAACTTGTTTCTTCAGTGTCACAGGTTCCATAGATGAAGAGTAATTGCACTCAAGGACTATCTCTTTTTCTGAGGAGTGGACTTCCAAGTCATCCCAAGTGTTGTAGATGATGAATCACTGTGCCTTTTCTTAGTGGTAGGATGCTTCTCTCCCCTTATTCTCCCCTCCAATCTCCCACCAACACTCTATATTGGCTTAACCTAACTAAAAGCCAATTGGCAAAGTATACTGAGGATATAGTTTAAACTAGTCATGTCCTGTGATTCAAAGTAGAGCAAGGGAAGAGCTGGAAATGATGGTTCTGAAAGCAAAGTAATAAGTGACCACCACAGAGTCTAAATTTAGAGTGTTTCACACTTAGAAATTCACTACGACTCAGCCCCAATTTGTTCTATTTCTCATAAGAAAGATTTATTCCTCTTTCCCATCTCTATCCTGTTTTTGTTAGTGTCTTTTTACCTCTTTGGTCAATATTTACAATTCTCTTATTAACTTTGTCTGATCTAGAGGGCTATTGCCTACTATCAAGATATCAAGATTAATAATTAAACCATTTTTCCTTTTCATTACTGAATTCTCCTATAACAATAATATGGCCTTCTAGTTTTTAATGTCAACCCCTCCTTTTTACATAAACTATGTGTTCCATTTTCCTTGTCCTTTATCTCTCTTACTGTACTGTAGCCATGCACAACTAATTCAGGGAACTACAAACCATTTGAACTGACATACAAATGGATGTAGTCCCCAAGATCTAATCCAACTTATATCAGGGAAGCTCGCAGCAGACAGGAGACTAAACTTGGGATTATTTATGAGATCTCATTCCTTAAACCCTCTAAACATTACCCAATCTCTTCTTGGGGCTCCTTCACACAAATTTCATAAAACTACACTTTCTTTCTGTTTTCTGTATCTGTCCCATATTTACCAGTTTTGTCTCTTCTAAATCAAAATAAATACCCTAGTTCCTTGCAGCTCATACTTCCCATTCCCATTCTAGTGAATAATATAAATTGTGAATTTAGACCACCTGATCATCTAACTATAGTGAAAATAATTGTAGTGTTATTAACTAGAAAGGGTACCATTTAGAAGAACAAACCTAGGACCTCAGCACTCAAACTCACACGTTTTAACTATTGCCATTAAGCCCAGGTCCCCGTCTGTCTTTCAGAGGCTACCTTGAGATGGGAGCATGAGAACTCTGATCCAATAAAGCTAAAGTCTGTATCAGACATCAATAAGGGGATGCAGATAAATCTAACTTCATATGACTCTCAGATTCTCTGCTAGTTTGGCCCCAGACAGATTTGAAAAATTTCTGGACCAAGGAAACATAGCCACAAGGAAGCAATCCTCTGTTTCCCAATAGACCTAAGAAGGCTGTGGGTGTGGCTGCTGAGGACAGCGGTTCTTAAATGTTTGGTCTCAGGACCTATTTACACTCTTAAAATTATGGAGAATTCCAAAGAGCTTTTGTTTATGTGAATTGTATATATTGATATTTATCATATTGAAAATGAAAACTGATAATTTTTTAAAGTTTATTGATTCTTTAAAATTTTTTAATAATAAACCCATTATATTTAACATAAATCACACATATTTCATGAGAATTAACTGTATTTTCCAAAATAATTTAGTGAGAAGAGTAGTATTGGTTTTATATTTTTGCTAATCTCTTTAATATCTGACTTAATAGAGGATGCGATTCTTATATCTACTTCTGTATTCAATCTATTCTGTTACATTATTTTGATTGAAATAAATGTAGAAAATCCAGCCTTATATACATATGTAATTGGAAAAGGAAGGAGCATTTTAATAATTTTTTTAAAAGATAATTGTGAAAACTTGCCTTTAATATTGTGCCACCAAAACCTTACAACTTATAGTTTCTTAAAGGTGAGTAGCAATGTAGAATCTGAAACCATATGAAGGGACACATTTGTATACTAAAGTGTTAAAATTCATTGGTGTGTTGTGGTATATCTTGAACTTTGAATGGATCTTTTACCCATGCATTATTTCATAGCTCCATACTTTGGTCACTTGGAAAATATTGGTTCACTGAGCTATGGATATCTTCCAAATGCTGACACATTTTATTTTAAACTATCAAAAATTAATATTCATTAATATTGCCACTGATCTCATCAGAGAAGTCATTAAAAATTAGAAAATTGTCACATTCACAGGAGTGGATGCAAGTTTTCCAAAATTTTAAATTTTTCTTGGAAGCACAAATTTTATCCTTAGCAACAAATACTGTAAATTGTTTTCATTGAAGTAACAGACTTACCTCACTAAGTTTTTAGACAGTGTTTGCCAAATATCCAGGTGTGAATAACTATTGTTTGTCATTTTTTCAAGTAAAAGTAGTGTTCCATGTAAAAAGGGGCTTGTTCGACACACAACTAAATCACATAAACCCTTTTCCTCAAGACAATCATTGTGCTTTGGCATGTAGCAGGAATGCTTTATGCATTTTGCCTCACAGAATTTTTAAAAGTTAATAAAATTTAATAAAATCTAATAAAATTAAAGTTCAGATTTAATAAAATTAATAATTATTACTATTTTATCAAGCATATGTCTTAAATGAAACTCTTTTTTTTTTTTCCTGTGAGTATGTAGCAGTGAAGAATACAATGACTACTGGTATGGTTTGGTATCACTGCCTTGATTTCTGTTAAGGCAACAGCAGTTTTATCTACCATTGCTTTTGTATCATAGAACAAATGTCAACAACACAGTGAGAAAGGTAAAGTATCATAATATTATTGTGAAAATAGTTTCTACTTTGCAGATACTTGAAAGGTTCTCAGTGACTCCATAGAGTCTGCAGACCACATTTTGCAAATCACTGGTCAAGAGCAGACTCAGTCCTAAGGGGTAGCAATGCATTTTTTGTACAATTTGCCCCTCTGAGAAGCATTTGTGGTGTTAAACCAATGCTGGCCCATTGCTCTCTCACTGACCTTTTCTCATGATGATAATCATGACCCATCATATTCTGTTTTTAGTTCTAGCTCAGTTTTCCATTTCTAATCTTCCATTCTTCTTGCCAAAGAAAAGATTCCTTGCTTCTATTTTTATCTATCTAATCAAACCTGACACTAATCTTCTAATGATTCTGTTTTAATTCTTGATCTTGTTGCCAGCAATTAACCTGAAAGTGGGTCAGAATTTTATTTTGTTCATTTATTATTTCATTCATACATTGATTGATTTAATCAATGAAATAAATAAATTCCTTGATTTTAAAATGAATTTTCTGCAAATCTACTATTTCATTTGGTAGGGAGATGACATTTGCTTTTGACCTTAAAGAGTGACATGATTTGGACAAGTGAAATACGAGTGTAGTTTTTTCAAAGTATGAGAAATAATAATAGATTTATGGATAAAGAAGAAGAAGAAGAAGAAGAAGAAGAAGAAGAAGAAGAAGAAGAAGAAGAAGAAGAAGAAGAAGAAGAAGAAGAAGAAGAAGGGGAACTTCCTGGGGAAAGGCAAATAGGATACAGAGTAGAATAATTAAAGACAAGATGAGAAAGGCGGTGTAGGGTCATCTCGTGAAAGGTGTTGAATGCCTGGAGTTCATTTGGTGATCAGTGGGGAGCTACCAGAGACATTTGCGCAGAGGCAGCAACAATGAGGTGAAACAGGCTCAATAACCAAAGCATAATTTACTTAAGATTTATTTGGCAACTGTAGATGAAAAGAATTTAGTGGAGAAAAAAGACTTGAGGTAAGGAAACCAGGTTGGAGGCCTGAACTAGGGTGGCCTGAAATGCAAATGGGTGGGGATAGATTTTGAGAACAATGAGGAAGTAAGATCAGTAAGTGGTAGTGAGGGAGAAATGGTTGTCAAAAATTATTAGAGTTTCAGGCATGAGTTACTGGAAGAATGGTGATGCTATTCAAAGAAATCGGGAAGTCACAAAAAGAAAAGATTTGTATGAGGCAAGATAAGTTCAGTTCTCCACTTCTTAGGCATGCAAGTGCCTATACTCGAGGGGAACTAATTTTATAGCACTTACAAAAACTGGAACCCCACAGATATTTGAAGACTGTGGTTATAGCTGGACTGGCTTTATACTGTTTCCTAGAAATGAAATGTAAAGGGGAAAATGAAAAATGCAGTCAGTATTTTAATCATCTGCAGAGTTTTTCTCCAGACAAATCTAGCGGGGATCTATAGCTTTTCTGTGGTCCTTATAGTACAATGACAGTTCTTATAAATTCATATATATTTACTGAATGATTTGGTTTTATTTTATTTTATTTTATTTATTTATTTTTATTATTTATTTTTTTTAACCTACAGCACCTGGTATTCTTAGGTGGTCTCCCATCCAAGTACTAACTCCTAATTATGTACTAACGAGGCCCGACCCTGCTTAGCTTCTAAGATCAGATGAGATCGGGCATGTTCAGGGTAGCACAGCCATAGACTGACTTGTACGTGTTTATGTCAATTAATCCTCACAACAGCACTTAGATATTATTATCTGAATTTTCACAAGAGAAATCAAGGTGCAAAGAGGTTAAATAACTTTCCCTGAGGTCAAACAGGATGCAGTGGAATGACATTTGAAACCAGGTTCTGTGTAGTTTCAAAGTTCTTGTTTCTTCTACTCTTTATGGCTAAAGTATTTATTTGCCTTCCTCCCTTTTCCTTTTCACAGAATGAAAAGGCAACAGGGCCTTTTAATGCAGCCTTTTGGTCTTTACCATATGATCATAACCAGAGACTGATTTAATGCCTGCTTAGGAGATCTATCTTAGCAAGAGCTGGTGCTTAGGGGCTCTCTTTTTCCTTCCAGTTTTATTGAGATATAATGGACATATATCACTTTTAAGTTTAAAGAGTACAAAATAATGATTTTACTTGCATATATATAAAGCAACTATTACAATAAGTTTAGTTAGTATTCACCATCTCATGTGAATAAAACGTGAAAGCAAAAAAAGAAAAAATTGTTTTCGTTGTGATTAGATCTTTTAGGTTTTCCTCTCTTAATTTACAGCAACGTTCACTACTATCATCATGCTGTACATTATATCCTTCGTGCTTATTTATCTTGTCACTTCTGGTAATCATAAATTTGATCTCTTTCTATAAGTTTTTTTTTCTTTTTTTTTTTAATGATTTCACATGGAAGTGAGATCATATAGTATTTGTCTTTCTCTGTCTTATTTCACTTAGCATAATGCCCTCAAGTTTCATACATGTTGTCACAAAATGACAGGATTCCTTTGTTTCTTTATGGTTGAATACCATTCTATTACATGTCACAATTTCTTTATTCATTCATCTGTCAATGGGCACTTAGGTTTCCATATCTTGGAAATATTGTTGCTATGAACGCTGGGGGGCAGATATCTTTTCAATTACTGTTTTTATTTCTTTTGGATATATTCCCAGAAGTAGAATTGCTGGATCATCTAGTAGTTCCATTTTTAATTTTGGGGGGATCCTCCATACTGTTTTCCATAGTGGCTGCACCAGTTTACAATCTCACCAACAGTGTCTGTACCAGGGTTCCCTTTTCTCTGTATCCTTGCCAGCATTTCTCTCTCTTTTTTTTTTTGATGATGTCCATTCCAATAGGCATGAGGTGATTTTGATTTGTATTTTCCTAATGACTAACAACATTGAACATCTTTTTATGTACCTGTTGGCCTTTTACATATCTTCTTTAGAAAAATGTCTATTCAGGTCTTTTGCCCATTTTTAATTGAATTATTTGTATACTCTCTCTCTCTCTCTTTTTTTTTTTGCTATTGAGTTGTGTGAGTTTTTAAATATATGTTGAATATTAACCTCTTATCAGATATATATGGTTTGCAAATATTTTTTTCCCAGTCCATGATTGTCTTTTCATTCTGTTGATTGTTTCTTTTGCTGTCCAGAAAATTTTTAGTTTGATGAAGTTCCACTTATTTATTTTTTACTCTATTGCTTCTACTTTATGTGTCATACCCAAAGAATTATTGCCAAAACTCATGTCAAAGAGCTATTTCCCTATGTTTTCTTCGAGGAATTTTGTGGTTTCAGGTCTTATGTTTAAATTTTCGAGTTAACTTTTGTGAGTGTTATAAAGTAGGGGCCTAGTTTTATTCTTTTATATGTGACTATCCAATTTTTTCAGTGCCTCTTATTAAAGAGACTGTCTTTTCTTCATCAAAAGGGCTCTTCTCCTTGGGGCAAATACTATCCCCATTGGAATGACAATTCATATACCCATTTGAAAGAGAGAGAGATTCAGTAATAAAATTAATTTAATTGAAATGCATAACTTAAGAAGAATCGACATAACAGTTTTGAAATGTAGCTGTTGTTATTAAAAAATAATAAAGAGCTGGGTAAGTTCATATGAAACTACTTTAGATTTAGGAAAACAGCAGAGAACGCTTTTAGTATCAAGCCTGAGCATTCAGCTGTGAAGGTCTTCCTCTAAATACAGGAAGATAGAAGATGATGAGTCTCAGAAATGAACATGAGCAGAGATCCAATAAAGACATGCCTGTGCTACATCCTCACCATGTGCCACCTGGCACTTGGTGAGTGCTCAATGGATGTTAAGTCCTTTTCCCTTTTGCATTTTACAAAATGTTTTCACATATCTCATTTTGTTTACTCTGCAGATTAAAAAGAAAATCTCAAAGAATAAATTGTTATCATTCTCATTGCTACATAAGAATCTTTACTCCTTGAAGCTGAGAATGACTAGATGATTCTGCAGTTCAGTCACTCTAACCTGAGTCTTCTGCATTTCCATTCTCCCTATAGGAATTGATCATGTTTTCCTCTGACCACTGAGCTGTGACAATGAGAGAAAATCTTTCTGATAGGAAAGGTCTTCCCACTAGGAGTACAAACTGAACATGGATCCCATATAAGTAAAGACCCATGACACTTTTTGTATAACATCACTGAACTTTCTTCGTGCAGTAGCAGAGGACATTACTGTTAATCCCTTTATCCCACGGTTGAATGGGTGACTTTTTGTATTGTAAAAATATACACATTGTTTAATTTGAAAAAGTTTTCAAAGAAAGTCTCAAGGAAAGCTGAGACATAAGGTGGAGTTTCTATAATTGACAGCATTTGCATAAGTGAGAAAGATCTTTAATGGTTTATCAGACATAAAGAAAGGCAAAAGCATGGTGCGATCATGTCATACAAAGATCAGTCTGCCAACAGCAAGAAGGGAACTGAAAAGAGATAAGGTTAACTAGATCCTCAAAGTTCAGATGATAGAGGATATTAACCAGGAAGATTAAAAATTTTGACCATAACGTATTTAAGAAATATTTGGTTATTAAGAAGATAAGAAATTATTTATAAGTAAAGCCACATAAGCTTGCCTAAGACATGTTCTTGTGTCTTTATTTTAGGCTCCTTTATTCTGTGTAAAGGAAAGGAGAGGAAATCGTAATGACTGAGCCTCAGGAGAACCACAGCCCTCATGTTCTCTAAAGGAGAGTAGGAAGAGTGACCTCCAAAACCATACGGGTGAATTGTTCTTCCATCAGTCTCTGACAAGAATCCTAGGAACCAGGAAAGTTTCCTTACTATATTAAATTCAGAACCTTATAAAATTAGAACCCTGTTTATTATAATGGTTGAATAAGGCCTTCTAATCATCTTTATATAATCAAGTATAAAAAACAGAATGGCATTCTGGGTAAGCCAGAATATCTGCCAAATAAATTTAAAAGGACCTATATTGGACTTAATATCCATATCTTATACCTAATATTTATATTCTATTTGTTCATTCAATAAATATGAATTCCCTACTATTTACCAGGTACTGGGAATATAGGATTTATAAGACAGATATAAACCCTGACCTTATGGAAGTCTTCTGAGGAAAACAGGCATTAGATACATAATTACCTTCAGTTTTACCTGTATAACTTTGTAAAAAATAAACAAATATCTTCTGAGGTATTATGCTAGGTATAGAAGATACAAAAATAGCCATCCTCAACCAAGTGAAAGTTGCATCTACCTAGCTGTGACTGTATTACATTAGTAAAACATTTCCAACTATCACCTTAATACCCAATATTGCCATCTCCTTTACCTCCTAAGGTGATTCAATTCATCCCTTTTCTGTTTGAATCTTCATCTCAATCCACTTTCACCTATGATAAGAGTACTATCACCTTTTACCTCCGAAGGCTAATCGAAGAAGCCTATGAGTTCTTCCACTAAATGGAATGAGGTTCTGCCATATTGAACCTCAGCTGACATGAAACAGGCCTTTTCATTCCTGTTTCAGAAAGCAGAAAGCTGCATTTTCTTTGATCTGAGGGTTTATGGAAGCTGTAAAATCTGAAAATCCTGTTTTAGACTATGGCACAGTAGAGAACCGAACATAAAGCCCCTGATCCAATAGTATTATGTCTAGGACTTGTTCTTAAGTTTTAGCAAGAGACTTGGATTTTAAAAACTAAATTCCCTCATATTTATAGTTTAGGCCTCTTTAAGGCAATGTAACTAGAAGCAAAGATAAGCTGATCACACTGCCCTCCAAAGACATCAGAGGGACTATTTCTGAGTCATCAGACAAATGCAATAAGAACATACATCTCTCGAGTCCACCTGTCTAAAAATAAACTAGGAAAGTCTCAAAGCACATATTCCTCCACTGATGTGTATATAAAGCTTTTAGATTTCCGAGTCCTAATTTTGGAGCTATATAGTCATTTATCACATCTATTAGCTGACAATCATAATTATAAGAAATCCAAATGTCAGGGCTGGTAATGGTTTTACTAAGATTGCAACATTTTGAGATATATTACTTTTATGTAATAATTTAAAAATGGCTAACCTTCTAAAAATTCCCTTGGACTCTTCCAACTAAAAGAAAAGAAAAATATAAATAGCATTTCCTAAAAGATTCTATGGTCTCCAAAATTTAGAAATGTATATTTAAGTAAAATAATTTTTTAAAACAAATGTTTCATGGAATGCCTTCTTTTGTCAATTGATGGAATTGAGAGAAAAGACACATATGCATGGTATGCTGATAAACTGGTTTTCTGAAAAGCAAAATAAAACAAGTCTATGATTTGAAATCTTTGTTGATTTCTTTAGTATAAATACTTCTACCATGGCCAGTTTCAAGCTACCGACCTGAAATCACTAAACAGAGTTGGGAAGAGCTGTGCACAATTGGCTCTCAAAGCCTGTGTAAGTCAGCACCAGCACAGACTGTCTTTTATCCGAGGGGGAAATAAATATTAACTTATTTTCTGGTAAAGGGCCCAATGACTACATCTTCTCTGACATAGTTCCCAGAAAATCCAGTTTTTGAAATTATACTTATGTTTAGTTTTAATACTTTATAAAACCACAGATTCCTTTTCATAAGCCTTTCCAATGCTGCACGCTTTAATGTGATTTAGTTTTAAACATGGTAATCAATTTTCTCAATGAGAAATGTAGATAAAGATGCAACTGTTAGTAAGACAATGATATTAAAAAGATTTGTTACTCATCTTGGCAGTTTCTATTCCATTGGATGAGGTAATTTATAGTACTCTCTCCATGACTGTCCGTCCACCAGATGGCAGACATTTCACAGCAATCTGACAAGTAAGCCACATCATTTCTGCAAGGCTGAACAATAATTTTTGAAAATGCTAAAGGAAATAAAAGCACATTTGATTAAACAACAACAAATGTGGAGCACATATACAACTTGAATCGTACCCTTATTTTTACCCCTTGCAGCACACACCTCTCTTTGAGGTTCTAGAGAGTATTATCCAATTGCTCTTTCCTGATTCTTTCATTCATGGAAACATATGCATTTGAACATGACTAAAACTGAGTTTGTGATGTTTCCCTCCCCTCCAATTCAATTTTATTTTCAGCTTTTCTTTCCAGCTGTTCATCCCAGTAATCTGGAAATCTTCCTTGGTAATTTCACTTTTCTTGCCTTCCATATCTAATCCATCATCAAATCCTATTGATTCTTGTCCATCATCTTTCCTGGGGATTACTGCCATAGCCTCCTAACTCATCTCCCTTCTTCTATTTTCCATACAACGGAAACAGCATTGTTGAAAAAATATAAACTAAAACATGTTATTCTTTTGTTTAAATCCTTCAATAGCTTCCATCAATTAAAGAACATTTTTTCTTTCACTGTCAACTTTTCTTCCTTTGAAGTAATTAAGTTTTTACTTCTTGTTGCAAAGTCTCAGAGAATAAACTGGTAAATATGAGTAGATAGAAGGAAAAGCAATAGACTCCAATACCTGACCTGATACAGCCACTTGGTTCTGTTACGTAGTGAAGGTGTTCTCAACAGAAAATAAGTTGTTCTTTTAGTTTCCTCAGGGCCGTAATCTACAGGCCACCTACCACAGGAGATTATCCGCTTGTCTACCTCAGGGAGGTTAAAGGCAGATTTTAGGATTTTATCTCAGAGAATGCAAATCTCTTGAGAGAAATTGGGAAGAGAACTTTGGGATGATGGTTAGATATGAAGACAATAATATGGAGTCCTTCTGTCTAGGAAATGTCAAAATAAATCTGCCTCAGTCTTTTGGAAGGATTCTTCAACGTCCCATTATCTACAACTGTGTGACAAACCATCTCAACTCAGTAACACAGAACAAGTCTGTTTTTATTATTATCTCTCATTGTTCTGGGGGTTGATAGGGCTCCACTGAGCTCAGTCTCTTGTGGTTTCAGTAAGACTGTGTCTGGGGCTGGAGTCATCTTGAGGCTTCCTCATTCACAAGTGTACAGGAGGATGTGGGCTATTGGCTGGGACCTCAGCAGAGTTTCTTGGCTAGAACATGTTTATGTGGCCTTTCTGTAGGGCCTGGGATTTCTCAAAATAACTGATCAATGTGGGAGCATAAAGGTCTAGCCATCTTGGCCCAACCTGGAACAGCTCTGGAAGGCCATTCCATTGCCAAAGCTCTCTGTGGCATCATTCAGGGCTGTTGCTGGGATTATATCACACTTGACTTCTCTCTCTGTCCACTTGTGCTTCCTTTCCTTTATTTCCATTTCCTTCCCTGCTCTTCCCTTCCCTACTCTTCCCTTCCCTACTCTTCCCTTCCCTTCCCTTCCCTTCCCTTCCCTTCCCTTCCTTTCCTTTCTCTTCCTTCCCTTCCCTCTCTTCCCTTCCCTTCCCTCCCTTCCTTTCCCTTCCCTTCCCTCCCCTCCCTTCCTTTCCCTTCCCTTCCTTTCCCTTCCCTTCCCTTCCCTTCCCTTCCCTTCCCTTCCCTTCCCTTCCCTTCCTTTCCCTTCCCTTCCCTTCCTTTCTCCCTTTTCCCCTTCTCTTCTACAGCTGCTAATCCAAGGCACTCCTTAATAAACTTCATACACACTCAGCCTTAGAATCGATTCTTGGGGAACCCAGCTTGTAACAACATGGGCACTGTAAATTCAGCAGAGAAGGCTTGCTTGTGAGAGCTAAATGAGCTGTACACAGGAGGCCAGTCAATAATGGTGCCAGAACATCCATTTGGGCACATTGGGAGCAGGATTCTCTGTGTGAGTATACATTTGAGGATATTGGTGACAGAAGAAAATTCACTTTAGGAACTTATTTCAAAGTCACTTGTGCACAAGTACACTATGGCTTGGATTGTATATTTATTTGTGGGGCCTATAAGAGCACCTGATGGAGATATGGGAATGAAAATAAAAGTCCCTGCACTCATTCATATACACCTCCACCACTTTTAGGTTGGCCATCTAAGGCTGACTGAGTGTGGCATTCTCCAGAAAGTCTTGTAAAGAACTGAGGCACTTAGCACTGTGGTCAGTGTTTTGTGGCTGCAGATAAGCAAGAGAATAATCATGAGGAAAGACCCAGAGCTTTGCAGTGGCATTGCTGATGGAGGGCACAGGGACCAATGCACTTGCTGTCTAAACTAAGGATATGCTGTAGGAAGATTCACTTAATGGTTTTAAAAAGTTTGTTGGAGATTGTTTGAGAATCAACCAAAACTCAGAGCTTTAAAATCCATTATTTCCCCAATATTACCATGGCTTACTCCATTTATTTCCTTTAGATTTTTGTCAAATATAGTCTTTTCAAAAATATGTTCTTGACTATTCACTCTACTTAAACTAGCACCTTTTTCATTCTCTCTCCTTACACAGTTTTTATTTTGTTTATATTTCTTGTATTCACCTGCAATAATTTTATGTATTTACTTGTTTATTGACTGTCTCTTCCACTAGAACATAATCTCCTGAAGGAGAAGGGATTACCTCATGTTGATCACTGTATGCCAAGCACAGACAATAGCAAAAACTTAATAGATATTTGTTGATTGAATAAATGAATAGGCATTCTCTTGAGTAATCAAAATTTCTCCAAGATCCTTCAGAAACATGGTGGAGTGAGAGACATCCTCAGATCTCTTCCCTTAAAACAACAATAAGCTGAATATCTAACACTCAACAAATAACACTCAAACTGCACACCAGCACATTTGAGTGTGAGATCTGAGCATAAGAGCTACCACAGGTCAGAACCCTGGGTGTCGAGTGGTGGACTGAGAGGAATAAAGAAGCTGCCCCTCACAGCCACTGGAGCTTCCTGCAGGAGGGAAGGGATGTTGAAGATGCGGTGACTTCCCTGATCAGCCTGCTTGGAAGTGCTGGAACTTCTAGCAGCCTCCAGCAAGGCATAGTCATCAGGACAGAAAGCAGAAAAGTGGGATGGGACTGCAGAGAAACAACAGTTGATCTTTACTGGCCCCGGTTGCAAAGCCGAGGCTGAGCAGCAGCCCCCAACTCCCAACCCAGAGGGCGCCTCCCCCCATATCCTCCCAGACCAAACACCACAGAGCCCCAGGGGAATCTGAGCAAACACTACCGAAACTGTTGCTAACAGTGACAGGGACTAAAACTGAGAGTAGCAAGTGTAATTAAATATCTACAAGAAAATAAAAAAGACATTTAGGCTTTATATAACGTAGGGATCGAAGAGGCTTAGATGCCACTTACTGGAAACCAAAAGAAAAGTGCCTTCTTTGCAGCTGGCTAAAGAGAGATCTTTATATAATAAATCTTCTTTCTGGAAAAACAGCAGAATAAACTTCCATTAATGCCTAGGTGGAGAAATAGTCCATTAAACACCATGAACAACCAGGATGACAAGGCATCTTGGAAAGAAAAAAAATCTTCAGAAAATAAGTTTACAGACATAGAAATATGAAACTGAAATGACAGAGAATTCAGGATGGTACTTCTGAAAAAAACTCAATGAGATCCAAAACAACTCAAATCAATAATTTCAGGAATTGGAAACACAATTAGATGAGCAGAGCAAGGAGACTGAAACCCTCAAAAGGAACCTAATAGAACTCCTGGAGATGAAGAACACACTGCAAGAGTTTAAAAATGAAATAGCAAGCTTGAGAAATAGAGTCGACCAAATGGAGGAAAGGATCAGTGATATCAAAGACAGAAATCAAGAAGTAAATCAGAATGAAGAAGAGAGAAACCAAAGAATGAAAAATAAAAAAAGAGAAATACAAGAACTAGCTGGTGCCATTAGGAGAGGAAACATGAGAATAATGGGCATTCTCGAAGGCGAGGAAAAGGAGCAGGGACTAGAAAGCATTTTCAGACAAATAGTGGACGAGAATTTCCTAAATCTAAGGAATGAGCTGGAGCTTGGAATTCAAGAAGTCAACAGAGTACCCAATTATCTCAACCCTAAAAAGCCTTCAACAAGACACGTTGTATTAAATGTATCAAAAATCAATGACAAAGACAGAATTCTCAGGGCAGCTAGGGAAAAGAAGACAATAACTTATAAAGGAAAAACCATTAGATTATCATCTGAGTTCGCAGTGCAAACCTTACAAACTAGAAAGAAATAGAATCAAATATATAAACTATTAAGTGAAAGGAACTACCAGCTTAGAATAATGTATCCAGCTAAGCTCTTCTTTAGATATGAAAGAAAAATTAAGACTTTTACAGACATACAAAAATTGAGGGAATTCTCTACTATGAGGCCTGCACTACAAGAAATACTGAAAGGTGTCAGTTCATCTAAAACAAAATAACAAAACAAACAAAAAATACATAATTAGGAGTAAAGTGACTATCAGGCAAATAGAAGTAGCGGAGTGCAACCCTTACTAAGAACAGGGCAGTATAAGCTTAAACAATAAGAAGAGAATTGCTATAACAAGATAGTAATGAACATTTGGCATACATAGGGACAAATTGAGATAACACTGACTGAAAAATGAAGGATTCAAAGATCCAAATTCGCAAAGGGGAAAGGAGACAAGGTACAGGCAGAAGAAAATGGATGACTGTATGTGTGTGTGTGTGTGTGTGTGTGTGTGTGTGTGTGTGTGTGTGTATAACTATCCTTTACATATTCGTAATGGTAACCACACTCCAAAGATTCAGAACTGCAGTATATAACATAGAACAATAGGAACCAGAGGAAAAACCGACAAAAGCCAATCAAAATAAAGAAAACAGAAACACAAAGACAAGGAAGCAATGGAAACACCGAGCTACTAGAAAGCAAAAGATAAAATGGCTATAAGAAGACTTCATATTTCAATAATCACCCTAAATGTTAATGGACTGAACTTACCAATAAAAAGGCACAGAGATGCAGAATGGATCTAAAAACAAAACCCAACCAAATGCTGCCTCCAGGAGACACATCTCGGTTCCAAAGATAAATATAGACTCAAAGTGAATGGGTGGAAAATGATATTTCAAGCAAATGGCATTCAGAGAAAAGTGGGAGTAGCGGTACTAATATCAGATGAAATAGACTTCAAAATAAAAAAAAGTAAAGAAAGATACTGAGGGACACTTCATAATGATAAAGGGAATCTTGCACCAAGAAGACATAAGACTTATTAATATCTATGCTCCCAATAAGGAAGCCTTGAGCTATGCAAAGCAATTACTAACAGAACTAAAGGGAGAAACAGACAAAAACACTATTAATAGTAGGGGACCTAAATACCTCACTGTTCGATATGAACAGGCAATCCAAACAGAAAATCAATAAGGAAATAACATCCTTAAATGACACATTAGACCAACTGGACATAATTGACATTTATAGAGCTTTCCATCCCCAAACAGCTGCTTATATATTCTTCTCTAGTGCACATGGAACATTCTCAAGAATCGACCACATACCTGGACACAGAAATAACTTCAACAAATATAAAAGGGTTGAAATCATACCAAACATATTCTCTGATCATAATGCTTTGAAACTAGAGGTCAACTGCAAAAAGAAATCAGGAAGAACCACAAATACACAGAGATTAAACAACATGCTACTGAAGAATAACTGAGTCAGAAGAAATAAAAAGAGAGATCAAGAGGTACATGGAAATGAATGATAATGATAGTATAACATATCAAAACTTCTGAGACATAGCAAAAGCAGTCATAAGAGGAAAGTTCATATCATTACAGGCCTATCTCCAAAAACAAAATGAGCCCAAATAAACAACTTAATGCTTCATCTTAAAAAACTAGATAAGGAAGAACAGATGAGGCCTAAAGTTAGAAGAAAGAAAGAAATCATCAAAATTCAAGCAGAAATAAATGAAATTGAAAACAAACAAACAAACAAAAACAATAGAAAAAATAAATGCAACAAGGAGCTAGATCTTTGAGAATAAAATTGACAAACCCCTGGTTAGACTCACTAAAGAAAAAAGAGAACATAAATAAACAAAATCAGGGATGAAAGAGAAGAAATTATAATTGACACCACAGAAATACGAAGGATTATACAAGAATACTATGAAAAAGTATATAACACCAAATTTAATTTAAGAAATGCACCAGTAATTAGAAAAATACAATCTTCATAGACTGAATTAAGAAGAACTGGAAAATCTAAATAGACTGATCAGCAGTATGGAAATTAAAACAATCATGAAAAACCTACCAAAAAGTAAAAGTTCAGGACCAGATGGCTTCACTGGTGCATTCTACCAAAGCATCCATAGAATATTTGGTGTGCCCAGTCCTCCAGCTTCCTGGGAACTGCCCTCTTTCTCCATACTCTGGGAATTTGGGGCCCACCTTCCCAAACCATGGAAAGATGTATTCTTCCTAAACTGTGATACTCTTCCCTTCTCTCAGAGATGGACTGTCAATCTGGGGACCAGGCTGGGCCAACACTACCCCTTCCTTGGAGATTTGAAATAGGGGCCTGAAGATTTCAACAGTCTAGAACAGAGGAGGGATATGACCTAGGAAGGGGTTTGTTAGTGGTGGATATTTTCTGTCCATGGTCTGGAAAACAGAGACAGTGTGCAGGGAGGGAAAAGAATGGTGACTTGAGAGGGAATGGAGACTGGGGATGGAGAGCCCCTCCTGATTTCTGAACGGTGCTTGGGGCCCTGGTTGCAGCTGACTACCAAAGCCCTGCTACGTATCTGCCTTTGGGCTCTGTCAGACAATCTCGTTCCTTATAATAAATTCTCCTTTTTTCTCCTTCATGTAGCTCAGTTGGGTCTCTATCAATTGCCGCCAAAGGTTCTAACAAACATGCTTTTCTTTAATAAGTTTCTTTTCTCTCTGGCTGACCCTAAACATTTTCAGAAAAGCATAAAGGGGGAGGTTTTATTTCTCTTGGTACAGAGAAGCAGACAGTGTTCAGCAGCATAAAGTTATCTCCTATCAAGTATTGAACTTCGGATGTTCACAAAAGTACCAGTCTTACTTTTCTGTTCAGTTTGGTGACACTTGTAGAAATATATAATCTTGTACTGTTTTCTGTTATTACAAAATTCTCTTTGAAAGATATTTGTACAAAAGAGTCTTTTAAAGACAGCCAAATTTAAGGAGTGATTGTTGCTATGTTCCCCTACTACCTCAGTCTGTAATTCTAATTGGTTATATTAATAATTTGTTTCCCTAGTAATTGTGTTAAGACTGACATCTCTACTTTTAAAAGGTAATTAAATGTTTGTGAGATTTCTTTGTTAAGCCTGGAGAAGAGTTTTAGACTGCCTTTTTCCTTCTATGTGCACAAATGAAGAGCACATCTACCACGCTCAGTTTCCTTATTCAAACAAATGGGTGAGAGCTTTTGTCTCATTTACCTGGACTAGTCAGGATTGCAACTACTTCCTAATCAAACTCTTTCTTATTGCTATCATCCAATTTATTTTCACTAACTGATCCCCCTAATCCTGGTAAAATTATTTGAATTCTATGAGTCTTTATTCCCTGTTATTTTCCAAACAATATGAAAAGATGAGGGTTTTCATTTCTGTAGTATAAACTTATTGCTTATCAGGATCCTGGGAAGCTGAGCATGACTGCTGCTGGAAATAAAAATAGTGTGATTTCTGTGGTCTCTAAAGGAAGCAAAAAACTGTAAAATCATTTGGTAAGGAAAGCAAACTCACTTTTTAAGCACATGTCCAAATAAATATTTGCCTTACCTTCATGTGCTTGAATGATGTCTCTTGAATTTTAGAGATTGGCTTGGCTCTATGGTTGTTTGATACATAGTTCAGGCCACTTTGGGGCAACACAAAGTGAGGAAGTTGCTGATAAATTGGAGTCTTGTATCTTTGATGAAACTGGGCCAAGGAATCCTTTAGACCAGCGGTCCCCAATCTTTTGGGCACAGGGGGCCGGTTCTCCTATGAGAATCTAATGCTTGATGATCTGGGGTGGAGCTGAGGCGATGATGCTAGATGTTGCAAATACAGATGAAGCTTCACTTGCTTGCCAGCAGCTCACCTCCTGCTGTGCGTTATAGCCTGGTTCCTAACGGACCTCAGGCAGGGAGGGGGTTGAGGGGAGGGAAACTCTGCCTCAGACTAAAGCTGCCTTGGGTTTCTCAAGTGCCTTTCTGCACCCCCATCCCCCTATATTTGTCCAAAGAATGGGCTTTGCCTTCTCTCTTCTGCATTACTCTGGGTGCATATTCAGTCATCTACCTGTCTCATCTCAGCCAGACAACTAAGGCACAAACATGTGGGGAAATCTATTGTGACATGTGAGAAAACCTTGGTGCACACATTATGCATACAAAGTAGTTTGATTCACAGACTCCAATATCTTCATTTTCTTCCAGTCCAAGTAGGGAACTCTTACTTTTCCTGATTTCTTAGGAAGTGAGATTTCTTTCCTTCACTGTTTTTCTAGGCTAACTTTTGGGTTCAGAACAAAGTTTACTTTATAACAGCTTGTAACCTCCTATATATTCATGTCCTTTTAGTCTCTCACACATTAAAGCTCCTCTTAATCAGTTCATCTTTTTGTTGAGCATGTAGGCCTGAACAATTCCCCTATTATTTTTTCCTTTTAAAAAAGAATCTCCCAATTGTTAGATTCTCAAGGCCATGTAGCTAGTAGATGAAAAAGTCAGAATTTAAAACAAGACAGTCTATTCGTAGAGCCTGGAATCTTAGTCACTGTGGTATATTTTTAAAGAATGGAGCATGGATGGGGATGAGGCATTAGGACTGCAGAGAGGAGAGAGGTTCCAGCATAGTTGTTCCAAACACTCGCTCAAGGCTCCTTTTGAGAGCGGGTGGGGTAAGATAGTCAGGTTGACTTAAAAAAAACAAAATCATGGGCAAGGTGAATATAGTTTTTGTTTCATCACTGTCTTATAGTAAGTATTAATTGTGGTATACTACGGAACTTAACATCAATCCCAAATCTCTTTCATACTTTCTTCCTCTAGACCTTTGGGTCCTAGTAAAAATAGAATTCCTCGGTAACCTATTTTTCCAAAATTCCCAAAGTAGGGCATGCCGATCGGTACCCTCTCCTCAATCTGGCACACACACCCAAAAGCACACGTGTGTGCGTGCGCGCACACACACATACACACACAATCAGAAATCCATTCTCTATATGACACATGCTATAATTAGCTCTGTAAAAACTACCAAAGTACAAATTCCTCTCATTTTCAGATCTTTCTCTCCCAGGTCTTCCCAATCCTTGCTTATTTTTTCTATTAATACTTGTGTACCTGTTCCAGTTACAATTCCTCTGTAACATACCACCTCTAGCTTAGTGGAGTAAAACAATAATCATTTGATTATTTCTCATGCTTTCTATGAATCAGGCTCAGGGACTCTCATGCTAGTGATATCAGACAGTGACTGAAGCTGTAACAGCAGATTGAGGTTGGGAGCAAGGAGGACTGAAGCATTTGGGGCTGGATGGGCATCTCTCCCTCTTCATGTAGTTTCATTGTTTTCTCCATATGGTCTTTCTGTATGAGTTAGTTTGGATATTCTCACACATGATGGCTTCAGGATATTTGGATATCTTATATGGCATTTCAAGACTATAAATAGTGTTCTAGCCATGAAGACAGTAGCTGCATCACATCTGATGATCTAGCTTCAAAAAATCATATAGTGTCACTTTCACCATATCCTATTAATTATAAGCAATTCATAAGCCTGCCCAGAACCACTATCCCACTGCTTTCTGCCATTCAGTTGATACTAGAGTAATGATGTAACCATAGGTCCAAAAAAACCCCTTTAAAGTCACATAGTCCTATCCCCTACCTATCTGATACAATGGCTAATTAATCTCTGTAAAAAAATAAAAAATAAAAAATCTGTTTTTTACATTAATTTTCTCTTCAAATTTTAATCATTTTTTAAAATGTGAACTCTACCAAATTTTCAACTTCATTTTATTTTTAATAATCATGTTTTTGCCAAAACTACTCCCCAAGAACCAATAATACAATAATAATTATTTTCAAGGAGCTGACAATTTAGATGAAACAAGATAACTAAACACACAAGAAAGAGGCCAAGCATAGGCTCATACAATAAATAAGTGCTGAAGAAAAGGGTGGCTTAGGGAACAGTTAGTTAGAAGCCTCTGCTGGGTGGTATGGTCCTTAATCTTTCTTTTAAGAAAGTGGCTCAGTTGGAGAGATGGAATGGAGAACTTACTTCACACAGAGATGGAACAATGGGATTTAGACTCAGAATGGAAATAGGAAAATCATGAATGGCAGAAGGTGAAAAAATGGGATTGGCTTGCACCAAAGTCTATATTACTCTGAGAGGGAAGAAAAGACAGGGATCCAACTGCCAATTTCTAATTTTCCAGAAAACTAAGTAATAAAAAGGAATAAAACTAAGGAATAAAAAGCATACAGTCCTGGGGCTAAGGAAATAAAAAACACAAAATTGTAGGATGGGAGATGTTTAAATATTTCAGCTGTGCCATTGGATTGACCTAGGTTTAAGTCCCAGGTCTCCTTCCTTAAGGAATATACTAACCTCTCTCACATTCTGTTTCCTTACCTGGAAAATTATGCCTTCCTCATAGGCTTATTATTAAAATTAAATGACATATTTGTAATGAATTCTGGGCAGTAGTTGGCACAAAGTAAGTGCTCAGTAAATGGTAGCTCTTAATTTCTCCAGGAAACTTCAAAGTGTTTCAAGATGGGATGTTTTACCTTCTATTTCCATAGCACATCATTGGTGAAATGTCTCCCAACTTGTAAAGTTCAGTACTTCTTATTATTAATTAGCATTCATATAATTTAATGTTCTCGAGTGGCCTAAAAGTAATTTATTTGTAACTTTAATATCACTTCTGATAGAAGGTAGATGCCACAGCAAAATAGAAATAGTAAGAGCATGATTGAAAAAGCATATTAATGAGATCAGTAATTTGAGTTACTCAAAGTATGGATCTGAACATTGAACTAAAACTGTGGGCTGATGATGGAGGGGGATATTCTCCTTCTATTGCATTCCTTTATCTGTTGTGCATGAACTACCCCTTCAGAGGAGGGCCTGGAATTGCTTTGTTTCCATGTAAGAATTTTACAATATCCAACTAGTGTCCTGAAATCTTTCTATAATGTTAAGTGCTGTCCCAAAGATTTATAAATGCTAATTGTTTGGACCAAATGTTTATGTTCCTCCAAAACTCTTATGTTGAAGTCCTAACCCCCAATGTGATAATATTTGGAGATGAGGCCTTTGGGAGATAATTAGGTTTGGATGAGGTCATGAGTTGAGGTTGTTACAATGGGATTAGTGCCCTTTTAAGAAGAGATCAAAGAGCTTCCCTCCCCCAATCCCCATATGAGGATACAGCAAGAAAGCAACCATCTTTAAATCTTCTCTAGACACCAAATCTGACATCACCTTGGTCTTGGACTTCCTAGCCTCTAGAACTGTGAAAAATAAACATCTGTTGTTTAAGCCACCCAGTCTATGGTATTTTAATGACCCAAATTGACTAAAATGATAAGGAAATTTAATATTTAGATTTAGAAATGCATTTTCCACAGAAAACTTGATTTAAATAATAATTCACTTCTGAGGAGAAGCCACTAACTGAATCTGTAATGTAGTGGAAAAAAACAAATATTTTAAAAGGAAAAAATAGTTTTCAAACTGTTGCAATATTGATTTTCAAACAAAGCACGAAAAATAAGACATTAGTCCATGAAGCAGGAGCCTTGGGTTCAGTCTTCTGCTGTGCTGCATAAATCTGCCCAGATCATTTACCTCTCCAGCCTTCGATTTCTTCATTTGCAAAATGAAAGGGTAGAAAGTTTTCGGTGAAGCATGTATAAAAAATTTTTCTTCCCATTCCTATACCCATTAAAAGGAACTGAAAGAAGTTAATTAGGGAAGAAAACTCTATCTTTACTGAAACTAAGAAAGGTCCTAACCTCATACTGCAGACTCTGAAGAACATTATCTACAAAGAACACCACTTGAAGTGAGCTAGCAGGGAAACCAGGTACAGACAGACATAGGATTCTCTTGCTTCTGGACATATGCAAACTATGAAGATGAGAATGAGGCACCTCAAATTCTGTTCAGTATAGAGGAATGAGGGCTTCAAAGAATGAGTGGGCTTCAGGAAAGATAGCAAATCCCCTGCTTTGAGTCGTTTTCTGCTAAAGGTTTCCAGGAGGCAATGGCATGTCCAGAAGTTCTAGGATAGATGAGAGGCTGCAGACTGGTCAGAAGAGAAGCCTTAAAGTTGATTTTGCAAAGCACTTTACATAAGACTAAAAGAATGTCAAGGGTCAATATCAAAGAATCGAAGAGGGAATACTGATGAAATTATGGGACCAGCAATCCCCAGATACCCTCTTGTTCTACCATTGCCAAAAATAATGGGACTGGAGGAAGTAGCCCTCAATAAAGGAGAAACTTGTCTATTTCTTTTTAGAAACTATTTGGAAGACAGTAGTGAAAAAACATCTAAGCCCCAAGCTCAGAGAAGCTGACAGCTATGACTTCTTCTGTCTCACCTGGTGTCCCTAGCATAACAAAAGGAGTGGGGAATTGGGGTCATGAAAGCCTAGCAGTTAACCTATCTCACAGTTAACTCTAGTCTAAGGGCTGGTCGGGAGAGTTTTGCAGGTTTTGGAATGGCTGAACAAAATAATTGTTACCAGTACTGGCAAAGAATAAAGCTGGATTTCCAGCCCCAGAGGGTTACCCCTTTGGCGACTGGTACGAGCAACAGCACAGTTGTTATCCTATTTCTGGCTACAGCTGTGGCCGTGCAGTGAATGGAAATGGACACAAACTTCTTTCTGTGTAGGAGATCCCTGGACACCCAGCTGAAACTTTTTATGCCTGAGGAAACCACAGCTCTGGTTGAACACTGAGAAAAAGATCCACTAGATCTGTCCACTGAGTGTGCAACCTGCTCTCGGTAGCCTACAAGAGCATCACTGGGGGCCGTAGGCCCACCTGGAGCGTCACCTTGGGCTTTGAGCAGAAAACCGAAAACCAACACCTCTGACAAGAAGTTGCAATTGATTAAGAACTATTGAGAGAAAGTAGTCTTAACTGAGATTCATCTGCACCACCATTCTGCAATTGTTGGACAAGTACTTAATAGCCGATGGAACTAATCTGGAAAGTAAAGTCTTTTATCTTAAAATGAAGATTACTTCTGGTAACTTGGTTGCATGGGGTGATGATAAAAAACAAACTATAGATAATTCCCAAGGAGCCTCCTCAAAGGTATTTGATATAAACACGGAAGAGCTGTAAACCACATACCCAATCCACCCCAGACTGGCTCTTATCTTTTCCATACTTTACTATGCTATCCTTAATAGCCCAGAATTTGCCTGCACACTGGCGAAAATTGCTTTTGTTGACGCCATCACAGAAGTCGGTGTACTAAATAAAGACTCATACAAAGGCAGCACCCTTATCAAGCAGCAGCTTAGAGACAACCTAACTTGCGTACGTAAAACAATATGAGAGATGAATGTGAGGTGCAGAAGGGACAGAAAACTAAGTGTATACAGAGTGTCAGGCTTTTTCACTTCAAGAACCATTTTCATACATCTCCATTCCTCTTTCCACTTGGATTCTCTGTAGCAAAGAATCCCATTCATGTGTATGAATCAACTGTTAGAAATTTCACAATGAATAGACTACATTTCTTAGAGTAAGTGTTTTGCTTACTTACTTAGAAATTTCACAATGAATAGACTGCATTTCTTAGAGTAAGTGTTTTGCTTAGTTCAATCTCTTCTTATATGCAAATTCTATGTATTAAGGGTTATAGGGAATAAAGTGGACATTTTAAAACTCGTTTTAAAAAGAAGAATGTAGGACAGAGTTCCACTATGAGAAATAAGATTATAGGGAAGGTACCAAGTCAATTCCCCATGCTGGTCAACAGGTGGCGTTAAAGTAGTTTGGATGCCAACTGAACAAAAGGTGGAAATAAATATTCAGGATAAAGGCAGTCTTTGGGTGAATGTGTGGTGAAGCAATGCTACTGGTTGTTTATATTTGAATATGTCTTGTCTTTTTTTCTAAATTGTTCATTACTTGAAATGAGAGAATACTTCCAGATACAACTAAAAGTTGTACTGAACTTTTCTGTGCCTTGATTTTCTCCCTGTAAAATGGATATAATAGTGATGCTTACATCACAGAGTTATTGTGAGCAATAATGAGTTAATGCATGCAAATGCAACAGGGCAGATTACAGAGTAAATGCTGACTTAATGTCGGTCATTAGGACTCTGCACAATGACCATGAGGCATATAGTAGTAGGGACATGTAATACCAACAGGTATTAGTGGATGTGTAATTGGACAGGATGCTCATAAGCCTGATATTTACCACTCAAAGACAACCTGGCATTAAAATATCCATAAAACAGATTGGTAAGGGAATAATCATTTACATTGGTAATGTGACTCTTTAAAAAGTATATAACCTCAAGAGTTTATCGAAATGGTATTTCTCTGAGTATCATTTAGGGTTTATGTATACTTCATTGAGTCCTTCCAGAGAGGTGTTGTATCATCATTTCAAAGCTAGGAATTGTCAGTCCTTACCATGTTTGGCTCTGTCTAGACAAAGGTAATAGAGAAAGGCCTTCAGTTTTATGAGCTTAGTTCTATCATTACCTAGAAGGTCACTAATCTGAGCAGAATGTTAGAAGGGGCTGGAATTAGTCTTGTCCAATAATCAGTGAACCAGAGGCGGACTCCGGAGTACTTGCTCAGCCACGAGGCTGCATTTTGCCTTCCCAACTTTTGACTCTAAAAGTTCAGGTCTTATAGTGGGACTTCTACCCCTCTGTCTGATTTTCATGTCAATTGTTCCTGAGAATGTTGCTCAGTCCTGGACCCCAGATAGGGCCTTGACTACCTGCCTATCCATTTCTCACTCTTATTCTGATACCCAGACTATGCTACTGTCCCTCAGATACTGGATAAGCTTCTGGTTCAAGCCCAGTTGATCCCTCTGGAACAACTATCACTGTTTCTCTGATAAATACTTCTATAATCTGGGAGGTGGTAATAATCATAACACCCCTCTTAGATGTGGACCCCAGCCTAGATTAATCCTGAATTGCCAACACTACTTCAAACCCTATTGCTGGAAGCACTGACCAGGCCAGCAAAATCTGGCTAAGCTGTGGAGTTATCCTTCCCTTCCTTTGCCCATTTCCACCTCCCTTTTCTTCTTTTCCTTCTGGCTCATTCATGGCTGACAGAAAGAGAAGATTGGAATCAAATAGGAAGAAAGCAGATTTTTCAAAGAAGAGTGATAATAATACTTTAAGCTCCAGAGAAGTAAATGCTATACATAAGAAATAGAAAATAAAGTGATTCTGAAATTTTAACATGAGGGGGAAAATATATTTTCACAGAGGAAATATGGAAATAAAATGAAATTTAGCTCTGAGTCCTGCCTCTTTCACTTATAGGTTGAATGACTTTGTGCAAGTTTAAGCTCTGTGAGTTTCAGTTTCCTCATATATAAAATGAGGTTATAAAAATATTTATTTTGCAGGGTTGTCATGAGGGTTAAATAAGATAAGGCATGCAAAATGCTCCAATTTTGGGTGGTGCCTATACTGACCATGACCATTTTTAGATTCGAAGTTGGAAAAGTAATATCCCATGGGCTGGATTTGGCTCAAAGATAACTTTTGTTTGGCTTTAGGTCAGGGGTCCCCAAGACAACTCCTATGTTTGATCATTTACTAGGAGGAATTGTAGGACTAAACATATAGTTGTATTCATGGCTATGATTTATTTTGGCAAAGGATACAAAGCCAAATCAACAAAGGAAAAAGCATGCAAGGCAATGTCCAGGGTAAACCATGTGTAAGCCTCCAAGGGTCTCATGGAGTCACACAGGATGTGCTCAATTGCCCCAGCAGTTAGTGACAACACTTATGAAATGCTGCGAACCAAGAAACACATTAAATACTCAGCACCCAGGTTTTTATCAGGGACTGGTCATGTAAGCAGGCACAGAACAAAATTCCAGACTCTCAGAAGGAAAGCAGGTACTTGGCACAAACCATGTTGTATGTACAAACAATTTAGGCCTAGTGAGTCAGTCACTCTTATCAGTTTGGGGAATGGTGGGAACCCTCTCCAAATTCAAGTTCCCAGATGCCAATCAAAGGTCAACCTTATTGGTAGGCCTTTCTAAGAATAACCAGTTAGGTCTGCTATATTAACCCTTTTTTTGCACAGGCCTGCACAGAGTTTGCCCATGTAGTTTGTTTCTTTGTTTGTTTGTTTGTTTCTTTTGTTTTTGTTTTTTTTTGTTTTTTGTTTTTTGTTTTTTGTTTTTTTAGTTGCTATCCTTCAAAAATTAAGAATTTTCACTCAGGATTTCAGCTTCTTGTAAAAAGTCAGATATTGTGCCAAAAATAGATCCACATTCCCACATGACGATAATTGATATTCCCCTTTAAATAAGACTTAAATTTCCTTAAATTCACTCCAGTCTCCACCATTGTTAGTAGTTTTCCCCACACTGAATGTCAATTACAGTTTAATATCATGCTTTTGTGACTCTGGCCATGGGCTGCTTGAACCAGGAGTGGCCAACTGACCAAAGAACAAGAGAATGAAGCTGGCGTGTGGAATGTCACTGAGTCATGATAATTAACGGTAATAACAATACAAAAGGGTCATGTCATTCATTTTCTGCTGCAGAGGTCCCCAGAAATGCCTCAAATTCAGAACTCCTCTCTGGCATCTCCTATTATAGCAATTAGTCATGGGTATTCTTGGATCGATATGACAACACTTTTATTGCTATACACAAGTCCCCTTTATTTAAGTTAGCTTGACTCAATTTTTGTTCCTACCCACCTAAAGATTACTGACTAGAATAATATAAATAAAAACATTATCAGTTAGCACCTTGTAAATCGAAGTCCTTGTGATAATCATCACTGCCAAGACTTGTTGGAGTGGACTAAACTATGTCAACAGAAAGGTAAACCTTTTTCAAAGGAAATAGATCCAATGAATAGTCAAGTAGTTCTATACATCAATGTGTCCACTGATTTACTAACTCAAATGTTTACTGAACACCTACTATGTGGCAAGATAAAGCTAGATAACAAAAAATTTCATCTTTATATTCCTAGCATCTAGAAAAAAATACCAAGCACAAAATGTGGATTCAATAAATGTTTCCCAGCTTCATAAAGTTCAACTACAAGAGATCTAAAAACTCAAGGATAGAGATAATGAAAATCATTTTGTTCAAGAGAAAAAGGGGAAAATGCAGGTGATATTATTGTAGGAGTATGATATATGTTACCTAACCAGACAGATGTTCTAGATGCTGCTTTTCTAATTCCAGTTACAAAACTGACACAGAGGCCAGTTACAGAGGGGGGCTGCAACTCTTCCAATGTCTAATGAAGGTTCTATTCCACCAAGTGCAGATAATTTGAAAAATTCTTTACTTGCCTCCCTGATAATTTTATTACTCAAAACACTGAGTAAAGAAAAGAGGCAGTGCCACATTAGAGTTGTACATCGGGAGTAGAGTATGAACTTATTAGTATTCTTTTAGTTATAAGTCTCAGGAATCCAATTTCAAATTGACTCAGGCACAGTTAGATCCAGGTTTTAAAATGAAGTCATCAGAAATCAGTATTTCTCCATTTGTATTAACTGCTTTCCTGTGTGCTAGCTTTATTCTCAAGACAGAGTCACCACTCCAATAGCTCTGAGCTTATATCTTACAAGGTAAGAGATCTCATTAGAAAGAGAGCATCTCTAATCAGCACTAATCAAAACACATAGACTAAAAAGGAAAGAATAGTTTCATGAAGAAAAATCAAGTTGCTACCACAAGAATTAGATGTGCTGAGGATTCATTCAGTTATTCATTCATTCGACAAATATTTGTTGAGTGCCTACTCTATGTAAGCCTGTTTTAGAGTCCATGTATATAACAATGAATAATATAAACAAAAATCTTTGTTTTACTGGATCTTACATTTGAGTTGGGGTGAGAGAGAAACAATAAACGGCTACATTAATAAAATATAGAATATTTCAGGTGGTGATAAGTGCTGTGAATGAATGTGTCAGAGAAGGGGGATAAAGATTACTGGAGAGGAGGAGTACTACAATTTTATGTGGGGTTTTCAGAGAAGGCCTTAGCCAAAAGAGGACATTTGAGTCAAAGCAGACAGGAGAATGAACTTTGTAGATACCTGGGCAAAGACGGAGTGGAAACAGCAGTGCATATGTGGTCTTGTACCTTGCACAGTGAACCAGGGGAGAGTAGAAGACAAGGCCAATGATTTTAAAATGTCCTGAGAACTATTAACTTTGATTTTAGTCTGAGTTGAGAAGCCATTGAAGAGTTTGAGTGGAGTAGAGACTTGATCTAGCTGACATTTAAAAATGTAGATTGAAGGGAGAAAACAGGAGATTAGGTAAGAGATGAGTGTAATAATCCAGATCAGAGATACTTACAGTTGAGACCAGAGCGTTAACAGTGGACATGGTTAAAAGTGATCAGAACCTGGATGCATTTTGAAGGTAGTGCCACCACGACTGAACTGGAAGGATGGAGTTGCCATTTACTGAGATGAAGAAAGTTGTGGGAGGAACCAGTTTGTAGGAGAAAAACTAGAGTTCCATTTTAGACATATTAATTTTGAGATACCTATTATGACTCAAGGTGGAGATATAAGCAGGTTAATATATGAGTCTGGAATTCAGGCTTGAGTTCTTAGCTAGAGAGTTAGTAATATGTAGATGGTATTCAAAGGCATGAGACTGAATGAGATCATTGAAGGAGAGAGAGTATGGAAGCTAAGAATTCCAAGAATGAGATACTTCCATATTTAGATGTCAGGGTGATGATACCAAATTAGCAAAAGAGACGGGAGGCTGAAAAGCAGCAACCAATGAGATAGAAGACAATCTAAGAAAATGAGATATCCTGAAAACAAAGAGAATAAAGCACTTCAAAGAGCAGAGGGATCACTCTGTCAAAGTAAGAGAGGTCATGTGAAAATAATGACCTTTGGATTTAATTGTGTGTAGGCCTTGACAGTTTAAATAGTGTGAAGGTGAAGAAAACTCCATCAGAGTCAGTTCAAGAGAGACTGAGAAGAAAGGAATTCGGAGACTACAAATACTAAATAACAACAACGCTATTTATTTCTAGGTGTTTTGTGATAAAAGAGAGCAGAGAAATGGAGCAGTAGCTAGAAGAGAGATGTCAAGAGAAGATTTTATTTAAATGGGAGAAATTTACATGTTGATAGAATGATCCAATGAAGAGAGGAAACTGCTGATGTAGGAGAGTGAAGGCAGAATTGGTGGAGAATGTTCCTGAGGAGACATGCAAAAACAACAGATGTTCACTGCAAAAACATATGGGAGATTTTAGAAAAACAGATTTCTGAAATCTCACAGTAAAGATAACTAGTTTTATGGCCAGCATCATTAAAAATGGACAACAGATTAAGAAGAATGAGAGAGGTTAAGGGGTGGAATTTTGATGGAGTGGAAGATTCTAGCTTGAACCTATATTTTAATCACCACTGGCATTCAGACATGCCTGTATGTGTAGTGTCAGGGCATGAGTTCTCTATTATTGTGCTTGAGAAAAGGAGTCTCCTGGAAAAGAATTCATTCTGAAGGAAGAGAAAATAGGGCACTTAAGTTCAGACCAATAACTGGCCAGAGGAGAGGGACAATTAGTATGCCATGATGTCTGTCTCTCAGATTTACCCTCTAGCCCAGCCTCTATAAACCTATGTTTAAGTCTTAGGGAGAGGGGAATACAAGAAATGAAATCTGTTTCAATGAACTATGTAAAGTCCTAGAATCACAAGGCAATCCTATTTTGTTATTCTTCTATTGATGTTAATGCACAAAGGAGAAAAGTCTTGCTCCCGCTTTGGGGCAGCATAGCCTCAGTGCATTAATGACTCAGTGCATTAATTGCCTCCTCTCAACTTTAACATTCAATGAATCTGCAATGGAGACCAACATTGATGGTTACGGCAGTAGTAGAAGCCAGCCCTCAACATCCTGCACCAGTGGGAACTGGTTCCAGGAATGGGAGGGATTGTAATAGTTTGTAGCTTCAGAAGCCAACACCCTCAGCACAGACATCACTTGCAGTGGTGGCAGTGGTTGGACATTATCAAGTGACTTCATGGGAAGTGGAGGCTTGTGCAACAAATATCATCAAAGGGGACCAGGGTAAGAGAGAATCATGGCAGACACAGTGATAGCTGAGATGACTCGTTGATGATCTGGGCCACACAACCTCAGAGCCTCCTGGAGACAACTGGATGAGAACTTGTAGGTTGCTCAAAGTTCCATAATAGAGGTTTGGGGTGAAAATCAGAAAAAGTACTATTTATTACTCTTAATGTGGTTAGTTCCATTTTATCCTTAGGTTGGTATGGCTAGGAAACATGGGTTGTAATAAATTACAATCGCATAAAGCTGATGAGAAAGAAAATGCTAAAGAAATACATGTGGCTGAAGAGAACTGAGATATATGCTGATGATACAAGGACGTGTACACAACCAAGGACACATATGAAAGAAAAAGTTCGAGAAAAATACAGTGCAGAACCAGCTGAAATTCAAGATAACAAAACAATTGCAGTTGAAAACAAAACAAAACTATGTTTGGAAGAAAATGATGTAATGCTGACATGACAGATTGCTTGACTTCTGTTTTTTAAATAAAGAAAATGACCATCAAAATGAGAGGTAGAAAGCATAACAAGCAGAAACTGATTCAGATTATATGATAATGAGAGATCTTCCTTATTATTTCTATTTTTCTCCATTTTCTAAAAGTTTTAGAATGACTATCACTTTGTTTTACTTGAAAATTCTTAATATTTTATTGAAAAACAAAAAATTAAAATTTGACATACATAAAAGATTTAGTAAGGGTTCAACTCAATGCTTTAAATGATGGAAACTCTACAATCTCTGATGAATTTTATTGTAAGGTATTGAGAGAGAACAGATGTGATGGTGAGACAACAGCTGATAGTCTTTAAGGCATGATAGAGACCAAACAAGTTGCCAATAGATTATATCTAATGATTTTCACAGTTTATAAAACAACTTTATATTCCTAACATTAGCTACTATTATCTGCTACATGCCAGGGATTATGCTAGATCAGGGGCCTGAACATTGTGGTCCACAGGCCCATTTCAGCCTGCTACCTGTTTTCATGTTAAATATGGGAAATTAAATGGTTTGAAAAAAATCAAAAGAAGAATATTTCATGACATGAGAAAATTATATGAAAATCAAACTTCGGTATCCATAAATAAAGTTTACTTAGAATGCAGCCATGCCTATTTATTCATGAACCGTCTAGGGTTGCATTTGTGCAACAATGACAGAGTTGGGTAGTTATAACAGAGAGGTATGGCCTGCGAAGCTTAAAATAGTTGCTATTTATTCTTTTACCAAAAAAAAAAAAAAATCATTAGTTCCTAGGCTAGATGCATATTTGAAGTTATCTCTAATCCATCACAACCGTGAAAATTCGTCTTTCATTAGGCCACTATTCTTGTGATAAATGGAAGCTTGGAGCTTTTAAGTGACTTCCGTGTAGTCACAGATCACATGGGACTCATATTTGTCTTCTGTTTTCAAAGCTCATACTTTATACCACACCTTACAGCTAGACGACTAGTGATAGCCTGATGTTTTGTTTTGTTTTGTTTTGTTTCCCCATGGAGAAAAAGAGTACCCTAGAAATTTTGATCTAGTAAGTTTTATTTTAAATCTCAAAAAAATTTTAAAATAATTTACTAAATGAATGGCTACAAAAAATAAAAAAGAAATTATTCACCAAGAATACTTCCTTGCTTTGATCATGATTCTATACTATGAAACTTTCATGCATTAAGATATAAAAGAATAAAATTATAGTGCTTTTCAAATTTTCAAAGCACCTTAATATGTACTATTTTATGTGAAATCATAACTCTGTGAGTTTGACAAGTCAGGGATTGTGAGTACCATTTTGCAGATGAAGTTCAGAAAAGTTAGCGACAGAGCCAGGACTTGAATCCAAGTCTTTTGACTTTCAATTCAGTGTTCAAGGTATAATAAAACAGCTAATGTTTATTGCGCTCTTAATTTGTTCCAGGAGCTGTTCTAAATGCTTTACCCATATTAACTTATTTGAGTTTCACAATGACACCGAAATATGTTCTATTATTATTCCCTTTTCACGGATGAGGAAACGGAGTCACAGAGTGATTCTGTCAGTTGGTCGAGACCACAGAGCTTATAGTAGGTGGTAGACTCAGAATCATAACTAGACTATCTGGCTGTAGAGTCACTATGTTTAACCACTACAAACTCTGCTTCCTCCTAGAGCATCTGATACAGCACCCCAGAACTGTGGACCAGCAGCAAATCTGCGTGCTGGATGAAATTCAGTTAGGTAACTACATTGTCTACAGAATAACAATACTAAGAGTAGTGATTAAAGGTTTGCAGTATACTAAACGGAAGTTCCTCAAAGGAAAAGGGTTTGTAGTGAAGCCTTAAACTGTTTGTTTTTTGCCTATTGTGTTGTTTTGCAGGTTACAGACGCAGGAAATGGATTTACAGGTTCTATTATCTGCTTTGAACTAAGTAATCTTCTCAAAATGAGAGGATTGTTTGATAGGATCCATACAAAGAAACTGCCTGTGGTGAACAGTTTATACTAATATAAGTATATATATTTGCATATCCTAATAATGCAAACGCAAACAACAAGATGATGGCAGAGACACTACTTGCAAAGTGAGAGGGAGTCCTTTGTGAACTGCAGTGATATAAAGCAATTGATAATCTGAGTAGATCTAAAATAGGTAGTCTCATTGCTCTCTCTAGAAACATAATACACAAAATGATAAAAAATCATTAATAAAAACAATTTTGCAGTCAGAACACTTGGAGCCCACTGACATACGTACACAAAGTAAAGCCGAACCCTGGAGTAATGAACTGGATCATTGAGTTCAGTAAATACCAGGAACATTCAGATGGTTAAATGTCTGCGGTTTGTTCATAAGATCTGCACAATTTCTATTTTCCTCTTTGTTTTGAAAATGTTACGGAATGTATAATTCAGGTATTGTAAGCAACTCCCTGGAAGTTATTTGCAATCATCAAGCCAGTGTTTCAGATTATGGTCCCAGGATCAGCAGCAATAGCATGACCTGAAAACTAGTCAGAAAGGCAGATTTTTGGACCCTATACCAAATTTATCAAGAGAGAAACTTTAGGGATGGGGCCCAACAATATATTTAAATCAGCTCTCAGGTGATTTTGTTTCTCATTTGAGAGCCACATATTGAATATGTCTAGAACAGTTAAATTAGAAATAGCTGGAAGGATAGAGAGATGTTTCTCAATACTCAAAGATAACTAGAATTGGATAAAGGACTTTTAAAATGACTCCACTTAAACCACAATTTTACAGTCTTGTTATTTAAAGTCGGGTCCAGAGACTTAACCACATTAGCATACCTGGGAGCTTGTTAGAAATGCAGAGTCTAGAGCCCCTTCTCCAACAAAATTGAATTATAATTTGCATTTTTAACAAGACTGCCGGGTAATTCCTATGCACCCTAATATTTGAGAAGTTATGTTATAGAAAATAGTTTTTAAACGTTTGATTGGGAATTAACTCTTTAAATGTAGATATTTTGGCTTTTTCTTTCAGAAGAAATCACATGACCATATGATATAATATTCTTCACCACTTTATGTTTGACTTTTGTAACAAAAATTATTTGAGGGCTTATTATTTTCCAAAGGGCTTCTTTTAATCTTTGATAATCAGATCATCTCTTTTGAAGAGCTTATCATTATCCTTGTTTATTTTTCTCTCAGTATATGCACATCACATCTCTTTCCTTTTGGTGGCTTTTACATGACCCAGCACTTTTCCAACATTATGTTTACTGACTTTCCGAAAGATATCTTGTTTTTAAAAAATTTGCAGTCCACTTTAGATTCAACTCCCACTACATGTGTGGATGTTTACATCTAACATTCGGGGAATAGCTGCCTGACAAGCACTGTGACAGGATGGGTGGAGCTATGGAAGCTAGGTTAAACTGGAGGATGTTTGGGTGGGGACTATTTTTATAAGTAGTCAGATCATTAGTTTGAATATATTCATAGCATGATAACTTTTGCTTCCTTGGGTAGCTTCATAACTGGAATGGTGAGATAATGGAAACACAGAAAATAATGACCTAAATGTTAAGGGTGATTATCTATGGGTAGTAAAAGTCCAGTGACTTTTATTTTCTTCTTTGTGCTTGTCTGTATTTTCTAAGCTTTCTAGAATGGGTGTGTGTTGTCTTTGCAATTAGAAAAAAACTCCATCATTTAATAACTTTTAAACTGAAGTGTAATTGACATTCAATAAAATGCATAGCGATCTTAAGTGTTCAGTTCATAGAGTTACAGCAATTGAATACACCCCTGTAATCACCATGCCAAACAATATATGAAATATTTCCATCACCCAAAGTTTCCTTTGTGCAATTTTAAACCAGAAATTACTTCCAATATAGCACTCCTCCTGTAATATACGCACTGCCTCCAAGGCTTTCTAACCTCTAGAGTGGTTTCAATGTGCTACTCTGGAATAGCACACTACACCCAGATTTTAGCAAAAAACCTTTTGCAGGCCTCGAGCATAGAACTTAGGTGTATATAGGTATTCAATATACTCAATGCTGCTTTCTGCATTTCTGTTCATAAATTTCCCTTTGTGTATTTCTAACTTATACTTTAAGTAGAAATTGAGAAAAAATATTTTCCTCCCATAATTTCCCATTCCCCAGAGCCATTCCTTTTTCTGTTTCCTTCCTGCTTTGAAACAGCTACTTACTTCATTGCCAGCAGAGGATTCTATTAAGATGAAAGCTTTGTCCTGGCTCAGGCAGACAAAGGGCTCTAAAAAGCGCCTGCTTGCCAGCGTCTGGGAGAGAAAGAGTGTGTTGTACCCCTCTCTCCTATACCAGGCCCCAATGACGCCCACGCCCGCCTCTCGAAAGTCTCCTTCTTATTGCTCTGGTTGACGGTTAACAATAAAAATAGTAAAAATGATAAATTAATAATAAAATAATAAAAATAATAAATTAAAAGATAAAGTTTAAAACAGACCATTTCATAAAGGTTATCACATTTTGTTAGGCTCCCCTGCGATACCCTTGAATTCTGTGGGGATATATTAGTATTCATTCATTCTTTTGTTCATTCACACTTACACAGTCAGGTACTGTGTGCCAGGCAAAATACTAGACATTAACAATGGCAAAAAAAAAAAAAAAAAAAGGAATAGTCCCTCACAAAGCTCATTGTCCAATGGGGGAAACAGATGAATAAATAAGCTATTGTGACTCAGGGTGTAACAATTTATGTAGTTGCATACTGAACCCAGGTTAATTATAATACTGAAAGCTGGGAACAATCTATTTTAACAACAGGAAGATGTTAAATTACTGCACAGTTGTTTAAGGAAATGTTTTGTGGCCATTAAAAGTTATTTTTTGGAAGGTATATCTGAAAATATATTAATTAGCAGTTGTTATTTTCCAAAGATAAAAAAGAGTAAGGTGAAAGACATAACAGTGTTATAAGTGTACCAAGATCCTAAATAGCCAGCACCTAGTGATGGTTATATTTATCTTCTAACGTACCTTATGTTAAATTGTATGTTATAACAAACTTTAATTTTTAAATGTTCCATTATACTGTTATACCTCTTTTAATAGGTTATCTATATAATTAGCTTTTTTACTTTCAAATGTAATATTTAAAGAAGAGTTTTAAAACATATCTATATATAGTGCTTACAGTGTTTTTATATATTATTTCACTTCATCTTAACACTAATCCTGTCAGGCCAGTGTTGTTATCCCCTTCTTACAGAGGGAAACCAGGCTCAGTGATATTGAAGAACCTAGCTAAAATCATAGAGTTAGTGGGTGCCAGAACTCCAAGCTAGTTTTTTTTTAAACTCCAAATCAAGTGTTTCTTGCATTTCACATTGGTAGTGTTTACATCCCAATAGATCCTAGACATTTCAATTAAGCAAGTGTGTTTGAATTAGCATAGTATATCTACTTATGTTCTTAAATTTATTTTCACTGTTGCTTCTTAGAATTATTGAAATAATAACAAATACTTAACAAGTGCCTAATATGTAGAGGTAACATATCAGTGAATCCAACTAATCTCTATTTTTTCAAAATATTTTTAGTGTGTATTTGTAGTTTCCTGATTATAAAAGTAACAACGGTTTGTGTAGAATTTTCTAAAATTAGGATTATTCTGTCATACAGGTTTAAAAATCTTTTACCCTTAATGTGACAGGGCTGCTACGTAGTTTTTTTTCAAACTTAATGTTTCAAGTTTTATCAAAATAATACATGTATACAGATTAAAATAGATATAGTTTGATTAAGCTTACAGTGAAAAAGAGCAGTCCCTCTTCTATTTCTCTTTGTCCTGATTCCCATTCTCCAACAGACAACTTCTATTAAGCTATTTTAGGGATATAAACCTTGATACTCTAAAATAAGATGTAAATACAACTTTTTTTTTTTTTAATTTCAGTATTAGCTTTTATATGCTGATTTCTGTTGGGGCCCTTCTGCTCATACGTTCTCAATGGAAGATGTCGATTTTTCCTGACAGCCCTCTCCTCCTGCTTCTAGGGAGGGGTGACTTGCCTGGCTAGGAAGAAGGCCTTCCTCAGCTCTTTCCTTTTTCTCTTGGAAGCACCTGCCTGAAGTAAGGTCCCTTCTGCTGTGCTCTTCAGTTCTGTGAGTGTATTGGGGCAGAGTCTGCCCTGCCTGTGAGGCCAGTGATGGGTGGCTAAGTCAACCAAACTCATAGTTGAAATATTAAGAAGCTCACCTTCTATGCTTCAATTCAGCTTTTGTTTGACAGAAGCTGCTAACGCTCCACTCCATACTCACACCTACCTCTAAGCTCACCTTCCAGTGCTGTAGTGGCCGCTTCCATCCTGCTGACAGTCCCTGTGCCTCTTTGCTTCTCCACAGGAGGCAGTTCTCTGACCCCCACAGGTGCAGAAGCTCAAAGGAGTCAACAAAGTTGTCAGCTAGCAGGTCCAGCCTCCCCATTCTCTGGTGGAACAATTCTGAGGAAGGTGGGTTCCACACAGTTTCTCGGAAGGTCTCCAGGAGGAATGAGCTTATTGATGCAAACATTCGTTACTGGCTTTTCTTTCTTCCCTGTCTCCCTTTCCCATATCTTCACTCTACTCCCAGGATCACTTCCTCCAAAATCTTCCTGGACCCAAATCTTGTCTCTTAATAGGGAAGTTGATATTTTTATCTTCATCTATCTGACTCTAACATCCATCTTTCAACTGAGTCTAAGGAATTTCCTACTATAAAAGATGAGAATGTAATCCTGTCTAGGAAAGACTGGATTACATTCTCTTCTTTCATAGACAGGATTACATTCTCAGGAATACAGCTTTTCCAATTTCCATGCCTCAAATACAGTTTTATAACTTATATTAGATTAAATTAGTATTTATTAGTAAAAACATTAGATCATTACATCATTATGTCCATAAACATGAATCTTATCTGATCCTTAGACATTAACTTATATTTCCTTCCTGCCATAACTGTTGTCTGTAAAACTTCTCTGACATGGTCAAACACATCTGATAATCTATCTGTCCCATTTTTCCTTGGTGACATTGCTCTATCTCCTGCTGCAGCCTAGACTGGCTGCTGTCTGACCTATGCAGACTAAAATTTCAATTTTCTCTAGTCTGCTAAATCACACATATGATTTGTAACAGGTGGAAGATTTTCTTCCATACAGTTGTAAGATTATTGACATTACTTCCAATTATCTTGTTAATAATGACATGGTATTTGTATAGGGTATGGTAGTTTATGGAGTAGTATCACATATGCCACCCCATGTAATCCCTCCATTAATTTGGTGAAAGAGGGGTTATTATTCTCAGTGTGAAGATTCATTTAACATAGTGTAAGATAGTGCTCGCTGAGTGCCAAGCACTGACAAGCAAGCTTTACAAATACTCATTTAGTCCTTAAAACAACTCTATGTGGTAGGAACTGTTACTATCCTTATTTCACAGATGGAAAAATTGAGGCACAAAGGTTAGGAACTTACCCAAGTTCAATTAGCTAGTAAATAGTAGAGTTGGGAATCAACACATCTGGCTCCAAAGTTCATGATCTTAAAGAGTATTTTATGGTGCAGACGAAAATGTTAAATAAAAAACTCAAAAAAGTAATATTCTAGAGTCAATCAGTAGGTAAAAGTCAGAACAAAGACTTGACCCCAGTTTTTTTTAACTCCATGCCTAAAATGTTCCTCAGGTTACTATGCAAGATGGCTGCCAGCACTGGAGTTTATAATAGACCAATTAAACACCTTGGGAGCATGAGCTGCTGGAATCTTGCCTCTTCTGCCATTGCTGTGATCAACGCATTTGTTAGGTAAACCTTTGATTCTATCGGCAACTGTTTTCTTAGAATGGATTTTTAGAAGCTATATTATTGGATATGATATGAGGATATAACCTTTCTAAGGACTGTATAAAATTTGCTAAATAATTTGTTGGAAAGATAGTTTCAATTTAAACTCACTCATGGTCTAGGAACCATTTTAACCATTGATGCACCTCTCCTCTCCTCTCCTTCTCTCTTTCTCTTTCCCTCCCTTCCTCCTCCCCCTCTCATTTTTAATTCATAGGTGAAAAATTGAAGCTTACCTTTTTAAAATTTTGCAGTAATTAGATAGAATGCCTTTTTGGTGTTTATTGGCCACTAGCACATTTAGTTTAAAAAATACCTTTTATAGTTTTTTTTTATAGGCAAGAAATTAAAAACAAATCAGAATGAATACTAACATGGTCCTCTGACTCACAGAAAAGGTTATCTTCTTAACTGTATTTATCTAAAGTCTTCTAATGCTTTACAAACTGAAGTCAAATGATACGGTGAAATATTAAAACACAAACATCCTCCAGTTAAGCCAACCTAGGATTTCCCCTTTTTCTTTGAGAGGATTTCAATGTTTATAGTCTGTATTTCTTTTACAGAAGAAAATAAGTTCCCACGAAATGCTTTTTACTACAATAACTACTACTAAATGTTCTATAAAGTTTCTGGATCCTGCACTGCCAATAGAGAAGAGTCCAGTGTTCACACGTGAAACAATCCTTTAGCGAAGCAGCCACAGGCAGCTTAAAGAAAAAGCAGCAAGCACTTGACTTGAACTAACAAAAATTACCTGAGTAACTTCTGACAGCTCCATAAATAGTTATTCTGGATTGTGAAGACCTTACCAGAAAGTCAAGAAACAGCAGAAGACACCAAACGATTTTTCTAGAAGGAGAGTCCTTAAGGAGAATATTCTTCACCAATGAATGTCACTTTTCAAAAACAGTAAGCAATCTGAATTTGGTTACTAGAGTTCAAATCCCCCACCCCACCCCACTGACTTGGACTAGTGATCTTACTTCTCTTAGGAGATCCTGGAGATGGGTATTGTAGGGTGTGTCTTAGGTGTCACGGAGACAGAGCCTCCATTCAGCTCATCACTGCAGTGACTTTGCCAGGCTTGGCTGGAGCCTATTGAAAGGTAGCAGATGAGTCTGTATTTATGAAACCGATCTTCAGAAAAGACTTTACTTCTTGCTAAAAAATAACTTTTTCTGCACTAACCAGCACATGGAGTGTGCTTGGTAAATATTAACAGCACTCTCTAAAAAGATTTCAAGGCACAGAGCAGCATATCAGGAAAAGTAGTTGGGGTATATTTTTTATAGGTGGGTAGAGAACTTTAGTGCATAGCTATAAACCAAGTATTTCAGCAGTATTTGTCAGTGGCCTGCCTGGAGTATTGAGAAAGTTCCCTGATAATTGAAAATAAAGGGTTAAGTACTTGAGCTCTGAAATCTGACAGACATGGACTGAATTCCAGTTTTACCACTTACCAGGGGCAAGCCCTTTGGTAAATTTCTCAATCACCTTGTTTATTTTGTTCATTCATGTAAAATGGGAACCATAGGTATTAGCATCTCATAGAATTTTCGTAAGTATCAAATGAGAGAATATATGTGCATTTTAACGCACTGACTTTCAAGTAGTAGGCTCTATAAATGCTTGGTACAATTATTTTGATCAAATCTAACTCATTATATCTTTTAGTCTATAACCATTTATGAGGATTGTTATATGATTAGTCAAAACTCTAGCCTTTTAAATACCAAGAGAAACATGTGAGAAGATAGGTGACTTTTTCATAGAAATGACAGAAATATATTTTGCTTGTCTCTTTTGAACATGGCAAATCATAAATCTCAGCTTGTGAATCACCATCCTGCATTCCACTGTAGGACAGAAACCCACTTGGCAATAATCAAAGCAGCTGTTTATGAAGCTTCCCTGAGAGTGGGTGGTTCTTGTTTTTCCCTTGGAGTACATTGTCAGTGACCAACACTGAAGAAAAGTCCTCAGAGATTAAAAAAAATAATATTAATGATTAAAAGAAACAGGCAACAGAAGCAGAACAAGTTAGTTCTGAGTCAAACTGACAGGGAGAGATACTGAAAAGTTTTATTCTTTTATTTTATTATTTTGAAATTTTTATATAGTCACATTCTTTTCTAGTCTTCCTTGCTCTATCCTGCAGATGGAGGTGAGGGAACAGGAAGATATGGCAGGAAGGCAAAAGGGGAACAATCTACCAATGAAACTGTGAGGTTCTTTGAAGTAATTATTGTTTATTTTGCAGAGGGACTTAGGTAAAGCTGACATATTTGTTGCTGACCTACCTCAAAGACAGTCAGATAGGAAGAGACCTGCCCAACTTTTTTTCTTTGACTTAGAGCCATTCATTTTTGACTCGCTCAACAGTCCTGGCAGAATGAAGGACTGAAGTGAGAAACTCTCTCTTTTCCAGCTTAGAAATTAGTGTGTGAAGTAAATACAGATGAGGATGACAGAGATCTTCGATACAAAATAGTCATGGGCTGTGCGGTGATGAACAAAACTGTGGGCCTAGTTGAAATTTATATGCCCCCAAATGACCCTCGTTTTACTCAGGCAGTTCCATTTTTTCACCCTTGAATTATAACTGCCTTGGGAAGAGAAATCTTGTATATACATAAAACAGTGGTTACCTGCATAGACTCTGGAGTTAGACCATGTGGGTTCAAATTCAGTTACCAGGTGTATAACTTTTGGCAAGCTATTCAGCATCTTAGTACCTCAATGTTCTCCTCTGTAAAATGGGGATGATAATATCATTTACCTCATGCCGCGAGGATGAAATGAGTTAATACATGTAAAGCACTTAGAATATTATCCTTGACAATCTGACATATGCACTTGGCATATATTATTTTTTGAAGTCTTCATAACATACCCATAAGTAGGTATTATTCACTCCATTTTACAGATGTAAAGAACTATCTACCTGCCTGATCTCGTCTGATCTTGGAAGTTAAGCAGGGTCGGGCCTGGTTCGTACTTGGATGGGAGACCACCTAGGAAGACCAGGTGCTGTAGACATTTAAAAAACAAAAACAAAAACAAAAATTACAGACGTAAAGCACTAACCATTGGGACCAGAAGGACCTTGATTTGAATTCTGTCTCTTAGATGTTTGGTCTGGTCAAGATATTTAAAAATAACTGAGCTAATATTCAGGAGATAATGCATATCTCCCAGGATTCTGTTAGAATTGATGAGTCAATGAATGTAAAGCACTTTGTACCATGCTTGGCAAATGTTAGTAGGCCTGCTGCACTGTACATCTCTAAAAAGCATGGTTTATGTTATATGTTATGTAAATTGAAACTTGATTTCATTTCCAACAAAGAAATTCTTCTTTAATCACATTTAACTTTTTAAAATAGTTTTTAGTGATGAAAAACTCATTACTTCACTAAGTGGTCTACCGTGTTTGAGGGTTTTTAATTATTAGGTTCTTCATTGTGATGAACTGAAATCTGTGAACCTACTGAGCCTGTTTCTGCTCTTTTGAATAGCACAGAGTGAATCTACTCAGTCCTCAACCTTTTTTGGCACCAGGGACCAGGGCTCCTTTGAGAATCTAATGCCTGATGATCTGAGGTGGATCTGAGGTGGTGATGCTAGCACTGGGAAATGGCTGCAAATGAAGCTTTGCTCACTTGCCCGCTGCTCACCTCCTACGGTATGGCCTGGTTCCTAACAGGGTACTGATGGGTATCGGTCTATGGCCCAGGGGTTGGGGACCCCCGCACTATATAGGGTCTTAATAGTCCTTACACAGGATGGATGAGGTGAAGGCCTGGGCTAAGGCTATTTATACAGAGATTTCAGGGGTCTGTGAACTTAGGGGAAAAAGTGACATCTTTACTATCACTTATCTCTAACTAAATTGACATATTCTTCAATTATAAATGGAAGCAACAAACCACTGTAGTCTTAACAGCAGTCCCTATGATGTTGTCACCAACAGAAATCATACTTTTTTTTTAAACTATTATTATTTATGACTACAGCACTTAGTCTCCCTAGGTGATCTCCCATCCAAGTGCTAACCAGGCCCAACCCTGCTTAGCTTCGGAAATCAGACATCGGGCTTGTTCATTGTGGCTTGGCAGTAGACCATGGACCATGGCTTCACTGGATTATAAACTCAGGACCTTCTACTTGTAAAGCAGATGTGCTAACTGCTACACTATGGAACCATGCTCGAAATTACACATATTTTTACGTCACATTCTGGTTGTTCCAGAAATCTTGAAATATCACTGATGGTATAACTTTGCAATTTCAGAGGTTATTAGGCCTGTTGTTACATCTTGTTATTTTTGTATTAATAAAAAAAATCATGTCTATGGCCATGCCACCCTGAACAAGCCTGATCCCGTTTGATCTTGGAAGCTAAGCAGGTTCAGGCCTGGTTAGTACTTGGATGGAAGACCACCTAGGAAGACCAGGTGCTGTAGGCATAAAAAGTAAAAAATAAGGGATTGCAAACTGACAAGGTCCTTGCAATCTGTGAGGTCAACCAAGGATTGCCTCGCTTAAAAAAAATGAAAAAATAAAAAATAAAAAAATCATATATGTTGCTACATCACAAATTTCTTTATAAAAATATTTGATAAATGTATTTTAATATAATTTGTTTCCTTATAATCTTATGTGCTATAGTTTGTGCATTTAAAATCATTATTCTAAGAAAGCTTCCATAAGCTTCACTGGACCACCAAAAGGCATAAAATGTCTAATTTCTTGTTTATGAGTCAGGTCTTCAAGTATTAGAAAACAGCCATATTCCCCGCACTTTCTCTCTTCCCCAAAAAGTTCCCAAAAGTTCATAGTATCCTATTTCAGGACATAACTTGTCATCAGGAAGCTGCAGCCTGGGAGGAGCCAGCCCAGGAAATGAGATCCCCTCACTGCAGAGATGGAGCAGACAACACAGAAACAAAGCCAGCTGCCCACACAGGGAGCAATATGGTTCTACAGCAGAGCATGGGCAATGATGACGTCAACAGAAAATAGATAGTATTTCAAGAAAGTTGTCTATGTGCCTGGGTGTGTATGGAGGGTGAAGGTGGTAGTAATACAAAATAGCAGAAGTGTCCCAACTAGTGGACAGAGATTAGAAGGGGAATAGAAATAACATGTGTCAGGCATCATGTGAGACAATTTATAGACATTATTAATCTCATCCTCATAGCAAACTAGTATGGTAAATATTATTTCTCCTGCTTTATATATGAACAAATTGAAGTTCAGCAAAAATTAAGTAACTTACCCATCTTTACCTGCTGTCTGGACAACTGAGCAGAGAGGTAGGCAGCACTTAGGAAAGACAATTAGCCCATGAGCATGTTTTGGTGTGTGGTGGCCAGATTTTAGCTATTTGGAAGTGGGAGTGGACTGGCAAGAGTCAAGCAAGACCTTAGTTCTAAAGGTTGTTGAAGAATTAGGCAAGATAACAAGAAGCACTCAGGCACAGCAAACAACACAGAAACCACTCATCAGAACTTGTATCCAAAATGGTGCCTGGGTCTCTAGAACAAAGGGAAGTTGACCCTTTACCTCTATGCCTTTGTTCATGCACTTCCTTCTGGCTGATTCCTACTAGATCCTCCTCTGTGACATCCAAACCTTACTCTTTCCTTCATTAGACCAAATGCCTGTCAATTGACCATCTGTCTTCAGGGGCCTCATCCAATTTACAACACCTTTCCTTGCCTTTCACTTAGATATTTCCTCCTCTCAACCTGGTGTAACTTAATAGAGGCATCCAGAATCGAAGCATTGTTCTTCAACTGAAAGTGCCAGTTTATGTATAGGATCACAATTAAATGACTAGCAAGAGTGCAAATGAATATATTTCTAACTCAGTCATTCTTCATTTCAAAAAAATATTATATTGATATTTGAAATATTCGATGAAGTTTTTAAAAAAGATAAATTTTTTCATGATGTACTTTTCCCTCAAGTATTTTGAAATCCACTTGAGCAAGCTATTATTTGAAAACCATAGTATTGATTATTCTTTATGCAAAAGATTTATTGGATGTACATTAATGTGTCTGAAATGATATATTGAAGGTAGGATTCATCCTATTATTGTTGTGATAGAATAGCGATAGAAGCATTTATTGAGCAAATGCTATTAACAGAAGGTATTTGCTCTGGGAGATACGGCAATGAACAAGACGTGCTCTCTTCCCTCAAAGTGCTTTTCATTTAATGGCAGACAGATTTCATACAGACATGTCATGGAAGCTTAAACAATATGTTAAATAGCAATACTTTCTAGCTAGAAATAAGGTTTTTGAGGGCTTTTTATTCCTTCCTCTTCCTTTTCCTCCTTTGTTTTATTAATTTTTAAAATCATTGATAGCATCTAATATACCTCTTTTGTATAAGAGATTTCTAATACATTTCAGGTGAATATGTCAAACTCAAGTATTTTCATTAAAGGTTCTGAGATCGTAGGCTTTAAGAATTAGGCACTGTATGCTGTATGTCTACATGAACACAAGGAATAATTCTTTTTCCAAATTATTAATTGATTTATTTAAACTAAAATTTTTCCTTCTAACAATCTCTTGGATAATAATGACATCAGGTTTTACCTCTAGAGACAGTTTGAGTGTAACAAGTCAAGCTGATTCTGTGAGCCTTAGTTTGTAAATGACATTGCTGGGCTAAATGACATCCAAGTTCTCAAACAGCTCTAATATTTCTGTGCTTCATTGGCACCTATCAAGAGGTGTCTATTTTGCTTATGTAGCTCAACAGTCAGTTTCATAATGGTCATTAGGTTCTATAATGGTCATGAGATTCATATAAGGGAAATGTCAAGATGCTTTAAGTAGGACCTTATTAAGAAAACTGTGTGTTTTGTTAGTCAAACCAAAATCTAAAAAATGCGCACATAAAATAAAAGTCTTCTATAACTTTTTTAGCTTATTATGTTGGTGTCTTTTTACAGAATACTAAAAAGATTTTTATTGAATTAAAATTAATTCTCCTGCCTATGTTAGCATATGAACTTTCAACCACATAAATAAAAATTACTTTCATGTATATTTTTCACATGAGATGGAAAGAGATCCTTAATATTGAAGCATCTATGCTTTCATCTTCAGAATATTTAAAAAGTACACAGTTAAAATGTAAATTATGCATAGTTTAAAAACTGATTTTTTTAAAATTAATTTCTTTGGATTAAAATATTGAGCACTTTAGAATAAAATGGAATATATACTGCACACTGAAAGAGATTTCTTCTTGAGTTTCACAGAGCTTTCCAACTATGAAAGAATGTACAAAAGCATTACTTCTTGTTATTTATGACAATGCCATAAGAAAAGATAAAAGAATAGTTTTCAGTATATTTTTCCTTTTAAAAAATTAAAGTTCTTCAATTATCGATATTGAGAATTTCAGTTAAGTATCATGTTTTGGTTACGCCTTAACCTTTCTTGTAATGCAAGTAAATTCTAGAGGAATACATAGGCAAATGCAGGTTGCCCAGTTGAGATATAGTGACTGCAGAACAATAAGATGTGAAGCTAGCTGCAGAGGAAGTGCCCAGATATCTGAAGCCTTCTTTGTTCCTATACCCAAGTTCCTCCAAGACTTACTACTTTGTATCCAGGACAATCTTGATTCCTGTGAGAACACACCTACAACTACTAATTGCTTAAGGGCCAAATTCTGTGCCTCTTAAAGAGAAGTTATTTGGAGCTATAAAATACATAAATGGAATGATGACAAGGAAGTATAATTTACCCTAGGCATTATAAAAACTTATAATATAGTTTTATAATCTCCAGCAGAACAGTTTTTTAAGGCCTGTACACTTTTGTACCATTTCACCCCTTTTCGTTTTCCCAGGCACCCACTAAAGAACCAAAAAAGAAATTGAAATGTTGTTCAGATCATATTAATGTTCGAACATCATTAATAGAAATAACTCTAAAAATATTAGTGTGATGTCCCAAAGGTACTTGCAAATGAAGTCTGAATATCAAACTTTCTCAGAATTTGGAGTCCTAGTAATCACTACATATATTATCAATTGAATAGATAGAAATAGCACCAGAACTCCCTCCTTGTAGGTCAGTGCTCACTGCTGAGTGTGCTGTAATTATGTACACTAAATGAGCTACAGCTTGAGCTAATAATACCATACTGAGTACTAGAAAGCTGTAATTATACAACACAATGTATGCTTGGCAAGACTTTCAGTATTGGGGAATATACTGTCAAACAGCATCTGGCAGAGTTAAAAGTCCAACTTGGGGGTTAGAATAATTGGCTAGACTGAACTAATTCAGGGCATTGTGGCTCAAGCAGAATAAGTCACAAGTCTATGAGATAGACAAACCCAATGATAATGAATTAACAAACTTCAAAACAAAGAATTCCCAAGATTGAATAACTGCTACTTTACCTATGCACTGTGCTGGGTGCATGAGATTTAAAAAACAAAAATAAAAGGGGAGAGGAAAAGAGACTGCCTGACTGCCAATTGCTTATGATTATGAGCTAGAGTAAATTTCACTTTTCATAAAGAAATGTAGAAAGTACAACGAATTAACAATACCATTGACAGCTCTGCTGTGTTTAATGATGCTCTATATTAACTTGCTACTGTTTAGTTTGAAAACGTTTCTTTTAAACTTCACATTCTTCTCACATTTTCTGATAGAATTACATAGGATTACCTGTAGAAAGATGTTTCTGCTATGCTTTTCTTCCTCCTTGCTAAGCTATTATATTTTACTTTGAATCCTGCCTATAGCACTACTATGGGCAGCTAAGATCATCTCATTGTTACAAATCTGTCTTTCTGTCTGTCACACGGAGAAGTCTGTTCTCTTTAATTAGGGTTATTCTCAGTGTTTCTTCTGTATACCTTAGCTCTGAATTCCATTTAGCTTACAAAAAGTTTTATGTTGAAATCTATTTGTGGTTTTTAAAATACATATGCTTAAATTCTACGAAGTGCCACATTTCTCTTCTGGTAGAAATTATTTGTTGGCCAAGTGATTTCTTGGACCTTTTAGGTGGTAAAGAAAATTTCAGTCCAATCGATTTGATCATTTCAAAAACTTGTTTCTAAAGACATCTAGATTTCTTGCAAATATTTTGGGAAATTTCTATTCTCTACAGTCATGTGTTTGCATGGAAACCTTGTCCAAGTTTATTATATTATGATGGAGCATAATTTTACTTTGTACATAGTGCTTAATTTAGGTAATGGTGTATTTTAATCCCTTGAAGCTCTTATTAAGCAATAAATTTAGATCATCAGGCAAAAATGATCACTTTTGACTTAACCAGTTTTGATAGGTTATCATTTAGGAAACTAACTAGTCAAGAGATTATTTTTCTCTCCTCTAATACATGTGCTTACATTTCTTCTCATCATGAGTACCAGTGAGGATGTTTGGACATTATTAAATATGGTTGTTCAAAGAAAGCCATAAAATATTGATTACTGCCCGGCTCACTGTGGTTCTACCTTTTTATAACACAATACATTCCTAAAATTCGTAATTATGTAGCAAAAAAAGGACTGAAAAAATGAACAGGAAAGGTAAAGGTATTATAGTATTCATTAGGCAGAATTGAATAAGCTGATTATTGAAATGCAAAACAGAAATTACCTGTGCTACTAAACTGGACCAGCTAATTATCACAGTGTGCTCTGTAAAGGTTCACTCTTCCCCTTGCTATATATACATAGGCCACTAAATTATTGGTTTCTCCTTATCTGCTTCAAAGAAGGTACATAACTTCTTTTTCTTTTTAATTCTTTCGTTCTCCCTCCCTTCTTTCCTTTTTTTCTTTTTCTTCTTTCTTTCCTTCCTTTCTTCCTTCCTTTTTTCTTTCTTCCTTCCTGTCTCTTTCTTTTCTTATTCTGCCTGCCTGCCTGCCTGCCTTCCTTTCTCTCTCTCTCTCTCTCTCTCCCTCTCTTTCTTTTTTCCAGATGAAAAAAAAATCCCAATTTAATCAACAGAAAAACAATAGGTCTAATAAGAGATTTCACAAGAATGGCAGATACCAGATCCACTAACACAAATCAACAGTGTTATCTGCACCAGCAGTAGTCAACAAAAAATATAACAGATTTTATAATGCCATTCATAATAGCAATCAAAACTATAAACTATGAATTTAACCAACTAATAAATGTTTAAGATCTTTATGGAGAAAAAGTTTTAAATTTATTTAAGGGCACAAAGACTTAAATAAATAAAGTGCTACACCACACTCATCGATTAGAATGACAATAGTGTAAAGATGTCAGTTCTCAAAAATTAATCTATAAATTTGATTCAATCTTAATGAAAATTCAACATGCTTATTTTAACATGTATAAGAGGACTAAATATGTTATGAGTAATTTAAGCAGTTTTGAAAAAGGCCTGTGAGAGGGGGTACCTCATTACCGGGTATCAGATAACTGACATGTACAGGTAGAGAAAAGATTGATAAAGCATTTAGTAGATGATATTAAAGAAATGTCATTTTATGGAAAAAAAGTAATTTATAGCAGTGTATAAATTACTGGATTTTTTGCTTATACCAGTGTTTCTCAACTTTTTGTCATTATTGTCCTTCTAAGAAACATTTTTGAACATTTGTTTTTTAATTTTCCTCCTTTTCTAATAAAATTTTATTACTATATATATAGTATATATCTGTTTATGGCCCTTGGGAGGGCCATAAACCATTGTACTATCTAAGTTCTTTTACCCCCAAAGAATAAACTTTACTCTCTTAGGAGAGTCATTACCTCCATTGAGAATGCATATTTATACCATATTTAACTGTAAAATGCAGTTGGATCAAAGTCCTAAATAGAAAAAAATAAAACAAAAGCTAATGGAAAAGAAGAAAAGAAACATACATTATTTTTCTGGCTTTGGGGTATGGAAGAACTTCTTTAACCAACTCCCAAAAGCATAAACTCTTAAGATAAAAAAGAAATGTATGAGAATTACATTAATATTGAGGACTTCTCTTTATGAAAAGATATCATAGGCAAAGTTCATTTACAGATGACAGACTGGAAAAAGACATTTGTAACAACTAAGGACAACAAGGGATGAATATCTATAATAGATAAGACATTTTATTAATTAAACAAGAAAATGGTATACTCAAGAAGAAAATGGGTAAAGAATATAAACATGGTATTCACATAGGGAGAAACCTGAATACCTCACATATGAAGTGATGTTCAACTTCACAAGTATTCAGTAAATAGAGCAGAGGTTAAGATCATTGGAGGAGAAGAAGTCATACAACCAAAAGGCTGTTGTATTAAAAAGATAATCAACACACTGAGTTCTTTAGAAAATAAGGAGTACTGTAAGGTTTGTAGATGATTGAAACAAGAAAGGGTTATCTGATGCTATAAGCTTTAAGAAGGGTATTTAGGAAGAAGAGAGAGAAAATTACATGGGAGACTTGGTATACAGTCTCCAAGGATCACACATTTCTACATGTCTTGTGAGCCAACTTTGTTCTGGACTATCTTTTCAAGGATGTTTGTATAGCAACAGTTTTGGAAGAGAAATAACAAATATCTGGTTTATTTATTGTCCATTAAAATAAAAATATCTCTCTATATGACAAAGGTGAGTCAGGCTTATTACCCATTTAAAAATATTTGTGTTCCCTAAGCTCAGGGTTCCTCTCATGTGATGCATCCCCATGTGTGCATGTATCACTTGACCTTTTTCATGTCACCTTAAGGGACTAGGCCTTGGGGAACTAATGATGATAATTTGGCCACTGCTACTACTGTAAGTAATAAACTGTCCTTTGTCTCTGACTCAAGAGTCTTGCATCCACTGCCAACATCCATGAATCTGTGGCAAGTTAACTTTTATCTTGCAAATAGGGTAAAATCTCAGTCCCCTCACAATTCTTGACATGTAGATTCTTAGACATCTCCAAGCCTAGTAATACAGGTATGTGGGCCAGAAAACAAACAAAACCCACAGGTTTGTGGAATTAGCTCTATTATTCTATCTACAGGCAGATTGTGGTAAGTGAATGTGATGAAGGAGTGGGAATCTTTTCAAAAGCCTACAAGGATTTGAGAATTTCTCTTTATTCCTGGAGTACAAGATGCTCTTTTCATTTTGACCTATTCACTATTGACAATGAAATTATAAATGTCAGGGAAGTGCTTAAGCCACGTGGAACTCTGGGTCCTCTCTACTTATTTCTTTCACATAATTACTTTACATAATTTGGAATTTACAAATTAAAAATACAGACAAAATAATCCTGCATATTTTACAAGGATAGGGATGTATCATGATTTTCATTACTTACACACTAGGATAGGTCCTTATGATAAAGAGGGCAAGCAATAGGGTGGGGATTAAGGATGAAGGAGAAAAATCAAACAAAACCATATAAGAGAGGACCCTTGCAAACACTGGTGATAGTAGCATGCCATGAGTATCTCAACTTTTCCTACCTTAGATCTAAAACCAAAAAACAATAAAATGTAGATTATACTTAATCACATTTCAGCAAACAGCCTAAAATAGTCTGACCCCTAATATCAAATCTAGTGACAGGTCTTGCTTAAGCCTAACTAACTCCCAATTTGAATTCTGAATTTTATGTTCTTTTCCAAAAATACAGATGTATACATTTATATATGAGAATGGGTCTCTGGTGGAGAGAGAAATGGGTGTGGGAATCAAAACAAAGAAGAAAAATAAAACAAAACCAATAAGAGGGAACCCTTGGCCAGATTGATGGTAGCAATATGCCATGAGTAAATCAACTCTACCTTAGGTTCAAAACCAAAAACAACAAAATATAGGTTTGGTCACATTTCGTAAACAATTTGCAATGATCTGAGATGTGTGAACCTTGATTCCAACTCCAACTTGAACTGTTTCCATTCTTTTTTTTTTTTTCATTCTTGAGCTCTGTGGCCTATTTCTAATATTCCTTGTGCCCTTAGAACTAGTTATTTGACTTTTACTCTCTCTAAAGGACTTTCTGGCAAATTTGTCCCTCGTCTTTACAAATTTCTTCTTACCTCAGGATAGGATCATTCTGGTCCTTCAAGGCCCAACATCTCTGCCTCAGCCCACTTGGCTGTGACTATCTCCAGGCTTTATAGGACCTCCAGGTTGAACCACTCAGCACATGGAAAGTGTCTTGGGTAAGCAAGAGTCTCAGAATTGGTTGGGGATACAAAAGCCTCTCAGGGATACTGGGAGCAATTTTTTCTAGCACAAAGCCATGGTGGTGGTAGATAATGGGTGGTGGGAAGTAATTATAGTGTGAGAGACAGAGAATGAAGGAGTAAGGGGAAGAGAGTAAAATAACGAGAGAGGAGAGATAGCGGTGACTATAAAAGAAATTAAGGTTTATTTCTCATTACAGTTTACCAGAATTCAGCATGTGATCTGTGAGTTTCAGAGCATGTTGGTGGTAGGAAAACAACCACACATGAGTGACCTGAGGGCGTCAGAGGGACAGGAAATAGAATATTTGACTTCAGCTCTCTTGGAGTTGGACCAATAGATATCTAAGTGGTAGAGGAGTGAGCTGTGAAAGTAATAAATACTAATAGGAAAGGTTCTTTCCTTATCTCATAATTATGAACAAATTAAAATACTTAAAATATTAGAAATGTGATAGTTTGTATAAGGGATCTTGCAAATTTCACATACCAACTATTCACTTAATGTGGTTATTTTCAAAAAAATTTTGTTTTTTACTGTCCACTGCCACTCCTCCATCTCTGCAAAGCTGTGGACAAATGTGGTTATTTATTATTTGATATTAAACTTCATCCCGTTATTCTGTACTAAAAGCATTTGTAGAGTATGATAAATAAGGAATGAATACTGGCTGGTTTCATGGAATAAATATTTTTTTGTATACCAGAAAGCAAACAAAGTCATTATCCTCATATAGTCAATGATTTGAATGAGATAAGAAGTTTATTTCTCCCTCACATAATAGTTCAGGGGTGACCAGTCCAGAGCTATTATGATGCCTCTGTAGTATCAGGTCCCAGACTCCTTTTAGCTTGTTTTTCTACCATATCTAGAGGGTGGCCTCTGTCTTTAAGGACAGAGATGGTTCATTATCTTATCCCTGACCCAAGTAGCAAGGCATAGAATGCGGAAGTAAGAAGGTGCTCTTCTTCCCTTTCCTGGCACACACTGGGAGTGACACTCAATATTAGTTCACATTGCAATGGCCAAAACATCACCACACAACTATGCCTTGCTGCAAGGGATCTGGAGAATGTAGTATTTTGGGTTTCCCTAAGCTTACCTAAGATTTTTTCACTCTTAAAAAAGAGTAAAATAGATGTTGGATGATAACTCCCAGTCTTAGCCATCATAGGATATTCACAAAAAAAATTTGATCTGAGATTGGGGGTGGGGGGCAGTGTTAGCGATATGAGTTTATTCTTACAATGACAAAGACTATGAAGAGTTCAGTTCAGATAATTTAAATGTCACACATGGTCCCTGTTCAAGGAACTTGTAGACTCACTGAGGGAGATAGGAATTTACAGCAATTATTCCAATATAAAATAAGATATTTCAATGAATTAATTAATTAATTTTTTAAATTGAAGAAATGGCTTAAATTTTTTCCCTCATCTACCTCCCTTTCCCCCCACCCTCTATCCTCTGGTAACCACTAGTCCATTGTCCATGTCCATGAGTCTCTGTTTGTTTGTCCTATTCATTTGTTGCTTTGAGGTTTATATCCCACATATAAGTGATATTATGTGATTTTCAACTTTTTCTGTCTGGATTTAAATTAAGTATATATGAAAGGTCATGGGAAGACAGATATGGAATATTGATCCAGATGTGAGCTCTTTGAAGATTACTTCACTTCACATCAAAGATAAACCAAGTCTCAAAGGCATAAACATATAAAGAGCTATAGAAATTTAAAAAACAATACCCCACAGCAAATAACTATCGTTTAATTTCTTTAGTGGGAATTATTATTAGTAGTCCCAGCAGTGTTCTCAGGGATGTCTTCAGTGGGTCAGCAGCCCCCCAAAAGCTGCAGGACATTCCAGTTTTGCTATCCCTGGTGCCAAAGCATTTCAGGAGCTGGTCCTGTGTAACAAGGATCTTCTGTCCTTTGAAAGAGGAAGTTAAGAGTCTGTTCTCTTGCTTGTATCCTCTGTAAGTAAAACCACACTTAGGAAAAGAATCAACTGTCCCCCTATTTCACTGGCTCTTGCTCCTGCCTGCTGATACCTGACCTCAGTGTTCTGCAAAGGTGCCTCCCAAACCCAGGTATTTATAAAGGTCCCCAGAGTGTCTCTCCTACATGGTCCCCAAACAAGGCTGGTCAGTTAACCCACAGTAACAGTCATTTTGTGTTCATCCCCTCACCCTAACCCTTCTCCACTGAGTACATTAGCCTCCTTTTCTAGATGGAGCTGGTCTGCAAGACACTTGTGTCATATCCACTGGCTGTGCATGTTGGGCAATACTGACTCCTCATACGTGAGGCTTTTGATACAGTGAAGCCCTGGCTGTGCCCATGATGCATGGAAATTGTCTCTTTCTCCTTTTTTTTTTTTGAAACTCACCAGCACAGTTCTGCTGTCTCACTGAATTTTTGTGAATGAACACTTATTTTTTTACATAACAGTTTTTCTGTGGAATGTGAATCTGAGGGACATGATCTGATAGCAATTCTGAATTAAGGACACAATATAATATTCAAAATTGCCCCTCTCCTTGGGGAGTGAATTGTCCCTTTCTTAGGCAGAGACTCTCTCCAGAGGGCTCCTTTACTCTTACAAATAGACTTTTTGAAGCCTCAATCCTGTGGCTCAACCAGAAGAGCTCTGAAATATCTGAAGTAAAACATCTTTGAATTCTAGTTAAGGAAGGAAGAGGCTCATATTAAATTACACTCCCATTTCCTGACATTGCCTCAGAACCATAATTCCTTCCCCAACCTCACAGTAGATAGCAAATTTCGTTGGAAACCCTGAAGTCCATCTCTTTCCTATATTGGTGCAGAACAGTCATCCAGAGGAGGTACACAATAAAGATTTAGGGAATAGCTCCCGATGTGTTGTTATCCTTTTTCTGTGATCTGGTTGCCTTCCCTGTGGATGGCCCCTTTACCATTCTAACCCTAGGAAAGTGTGTGTGTTTCTGTGGTGTAAATGCCATTTGGGAAAAGAGAAAGATGTAATTGTGGACAGTTCTTGTTGGAAATGAAAGGGGAATAGAAAGCGTCTTCCTCTCCTAAATTGGGTGAGAAGAAAAAAGGAAGCAAAGGTTATACAGTTGAATGGGAGTGTCCAGTCACAACAGGAGAAAATGAACAGTTCACTTAGGCGAGCCAACAAAGACAGGAAGTAGGAAACAGTGGATTTGAAAAGCCATTTGTTTATGCTAATGAGCCCTCTGGGTGGGTGATTTAGGCAGCCTTCCTGATTCTAGTCATGTTGTTGATATCTGGCTCTTGCCAGAAGGGCAGTGTGCCTTTTTATCCCCAATACTAATCTGAGTGATGCAGAAATTAGAGTAAGCCCACGTTGGTTTAACAACATGGATTCATGACTTTCACGAGCTGCATAATTCATACTGGCAAATAAAAATTACTTCACTTGCTTAGGTGATGGTAGAAGTGAGTTAGTTAATCCAGAGAGCATCAACTATAATTCCCAAAGGTAGCGTATTAGCATTGTGCCGAATGGCAACAGATGCCAGTAGTCAATTGAAAACAGTGACTATGCAATCAGCTATGAGCTCTTAGAGCCCAACATCTGTGGGCATTTAACCACTTCTTCCACAAATTGTTTCCAAGGAAGTATTCCATGGTTCGTTTAGCTGATCAGGATAGCTAGGACCCTTAGCTAGAAAGGAAGTAAAAAATGACTCAAAGTGTTTGTCTTATTCCTGGTGAGGAAGAAAAGCATTGTATAAGTGAATTCAGCATTTGGAGCTAAATGCATAATTCCCTTCATGCCAACAAAGAACAGTAAAAGTGATTTTACCTGTTCTGAAGCTTTGTTCCTCCCACCACCATTCCCTCCCCAAAAGGGTGTAAAGGTAGATGCTTTACCAGAAGGGAGAAACTAGATACTTCAAATAGGCAGAAGAGTTAATGGTCTCTGAATTTCATCAACAATCTATATTCCTCAAATAGATTTAAAACTGCTTCCTGTATAGAAAAATGTTTACTGAATGGAAATTTTATTGCCTGGGTATTGAATTCAGTGATACCAAGGGCATTTCTTTGTAGACAAAGGTTCTTCTGTTCAGGTTTGATTTACGTCCTTTTACTAACTTAAGTGCAAATAAATAATGGTCTTTGATGTACTGTGCAAGTTTTTTTTGGTGGGCTTAATACCTTAGTCTTTTTTTAAAAATCCAGTTGAACATTTCCTTTCATATACACTTTCCCTTTTTACCCACTAGTAAGCAAAGACTTTCTAAGAGTTCCTTAACAGAGGGAGCAGGAATTGCACAGACACTTGGGGGGGGTGGGAGCAGGGTGAGCATAATAAAGAAAGCTCCTCCCTAGTATTCTCCCCCCACCCCCCAATATTAACACCACTTCCTCCAACATTTTTTTCCAATAATGATTTTTGGTACCTTAAGAATTGGTGAAAATAGGTCACCTTTGGAGAATGTGCTCAGGAGACAATACCTGCTTTACCTTCTGATGCCTTCTGACCGTTTTTCCTCTCCTCCCCCAAGCAACCAAACCCAAATATCTGTCCATCCTCTGTCATCATCTTGATGTTGGTTTAGTCACTAGATCACTGGTATGATTCACTCCGATTCAGATTTTGTTCTGTTTTGACAACATTATTTTTTCCTAAAGATTTTGAGCTATTTTGAACTGCTCAGATAGGGGGGGAAAGAGTGCTAAAGAAATTAATATTTACTGTGCATGTTGTGGATAAAATTATATCTGGATTGACAAAACATTTGAATTCGTGTTCAACTAATAGAAGATTTCTGATATTCCTTTAACTGCCAGTGACTTCTGTTCTTTGGGTATTGATCAGTCATATTTGAAATCTACTTCTTTCATGCCTCTTTTTGCCTTTGTTGGCTTATCTAAGTGAAATGGATATTTTCTCATATTGAGTCCTTGTTATGCTGATTTCCAGGATTTTTCTAAATTGCCCCCAAAGAATTTGAAATCCAGTCATTTGCACCACCCCTAGTTTTTGTTGGCCTAAGAAGCTTATTTTGTTTCTCTACTCTGTCCTCTTCCTCCTTCTCCATTTCCCCTCCCCTCCTTTTTCCCTTAGGTCCCTCCTTCTCCCCTCTACTCTATTCTCTGGGGATTGGAGACTGTTGCTTCTTCCACTGCTTCTTGGCACCTTCCCAGCACCTTCACTCCCCTCCTAGATGCACTATTGACATCGGCAGCATTCCGCTAGCTGGGTGAGACTCCTTTGACGTCTCAAGTGGGTGGGGCTACACATTGTTTCAACATGGACACCTGTAATTTGGATAAGAAATGTTGGAAGTCCAAGCTGTGTCTCTCAAAACTTAGCCAGCACTGTTGTCAGAACAGCAACAACAAAAGCCTTCCATCTCTGTAGTTTACTTGAGCAAAGGATAATTTTCAAAAAATTTAAAATGTCTCTCATATATGGAATAGACATGTGTCAAAGATTTATTCAAGGCATTAATGCAGGAATCAGTAAAAGATGATAAAGCTGACTTAAATAGCATTTGAGCAAATGGAATTTAAAGACAGAAAATAGAATATTAGAATAAGATTGTTAAGTTATATATAAAACTGGTTAATATCCTACAAGGCAATAAAACCATAATTATGGGATAATGCTTCTACTAGACAGAAACCATTTATATTTTAGAGAAAAAAAAATCTACAAGTTAAGGTGCAACTTCACAGAATCTGAGTTTTTAATCAATCAGTGTTAGATGGTGAGTCAAACAAAGGTCTATTTCCTTAGTTAAATCATCCTTGGGTGGCCCTATTACAATGTTCACATTGGAAGGATGTGTTATCTTTCCTTTGTTCTATTTCTAAGTTTTGAATATTTTTTTCTTAACATCTCTTTCCCTAATTTTAAATTGGTCCAAATACAGAAATTAAACATACTGGGCTGTGCAACTCAGCTGCATATTGTGTCTAATTTTCTCAACACATCTATAAAGCTGTGATGACCTACTTCATGAGATGGTCCATTGTGGCCATGGTATTGTTCTAAGTGTGGCAGGGATACAAGAATGACACAAAAGTTACATTCACATTTTACCCTTAGAATTTCATTGTAAAGGAGCCACTTTCAGAGATAATGCTCAGGTGGGAAAAATGTTACCACTGCATTCAGTCTAGTAGGAAGGTGAGAGAAGTGCACAGGTATTTATTCAATAAAATGTGCTTCAGGTGTCTATGTGCCATAGGAGCTTGAGAAGCAGGAAATCCTTTCTAGTTGTGATAAGGCAGGGAAATCGTCACTGACAAAAGAATAAAATTTAAAACAATTTATAGAAGCTATTAGTTCAGATTTAGAGGGTTTTTTTTTGTTGTTCCGTTTTTTTTTTTTTTTTTTTTTTTTACCATATTAAAAACTCAAATACCTTGCTTAGAAACAAATAAAAAAAACAATCTTTATGCTGGACTTCAGGTAACTTTCTAAGTGACAGCTTCTTATGACAACCCAAACCAACTACAGGGTATAAAATCACAAGTGAAGACTTCGTGTTCACCCTTTAAAAAACTAAAGCCTCTGAAGGTGGCTTATTTTTATAGGATAATCTTATTTTTAGAGGATCTATAAAATCCAGATTCTATAAAAGTCTGCATACCACACATAGCAGAATGCCAGACTTGCAACAAAAACTCAACCCATATTGATTTCCTTGAACCAAATGTGCCTCAGGGCACTTAATTGTAACTTTCAGTCACCTGAAGCCATCTGTCCCTCTGGCCATGGGAGAGACTGAACACAGACTGGAAGCAAACTGTCTCGCTTCCACCTGCAGTGAACTCTACTGTGGGTGCTTGGGGTAGAAGAAGGAGGCAGAGCAAAAATAGTCTCTCTTCTGGTTTTGGTGCTGGAACTTATGAAGCAAACTGTATGCACCACAGAGGTGAGGTCTGGTCCCAGAACTGGAAGTACATATGAGAAGCAGTTATCTGGTACCCCAGTCTGTTTCCAGAATAAGCCTTTGTCAAGTCTGTGCCAGAAGAGGGCTTCCCTCCAGTGAGTCTCTGTGGTACCCAGGTTCAGAATGGCCTGGGCACAAGTAAAACAAAAAAGCAAAAAGGGTTTTAGTACTCTGGTCTTCACAGCACAACACAGAGGCTGAGAATATGGTCTTTGGAGCCAGACAGCCTGAATTCAAATTTCAGTTCCATTGTTATAATCTAGAGCCAGAATGTCCAGATCAAAATTCTGGCTCTCCTAGTTATTATTAATCCTGTGACCTTGGGCTAGTTCCTTAACTTTGTGTCTCTGTTGTCCATTTGTAAGATGGGGATAATTAGTGACTATCACATTAGCTTGTTTGCGAGAATTAAATGAGTTAATCTCTCTGAGGCAATTAGATGAAGCAGGGCATTAAGTAAGTGCTGGAAAAATGTTTGGCCTCTCCTTTCTGCCAGCTTAATTTACGCACCTTATATAGGTGTACAGTTAGCTGAAATAAAACCAAAAAAAGGTGGTGAGGTTTATTATAAGAATATAAGGATGACTCATGAAAACCTAAGGACTGGAATGCAGATGGGCCTCTGCTAAAAAGACAGGTACTGAGATGCCATCAAGATATTTTTATTCAGTGTCTTAAATACTCTAAGATTTTACTCTTGACGTTCAAAGTTTATAATCCATAATCGACTTGTATGTGTGGTATGATCCAAAACCGTTTTTTCCATTTGGATTACCAACTGCCTGAGCACAACTCACTGAATATCTTACCCTTCTCCCACTGGACTACAATACCACCCTTGTAATACATCAAGAACATATGCATGCGTGGATCTACTTCCAGGTTCTTCATTTTATTCCATTGGTTGTCTGTTCCTATGCCAATATCATACAGTCTTAATTAATGCTCTTTTCATAATATTGATATCTGATGATAAAAATTTCCCCCGTAATTATTCTTTTTCTGGGAGTGTCATCTGTGCTTGGGTCCTTCTTCTTTGAAGTAGTTTAAAAATGTAGCTGTAATTGTAACTTTCCATTGAGAACTGAGATTTATGTTCCTTCCCCTTTTCCCTTTGCATCACTTCTGCTTATATTCTATTGGTTGAAGCAGTTGCAAGCCCACCCGTGCAATGCGTGATGTTAGGCTACAAGAAGGATATTAGTGAAACAATTTGTGAAAATTGAATAAAGTCTGTAAATTGATTAATAGTACTGCATCAGTGTTAACTTCCTGGGTTTGATCATCATACTATGATTACATAAAATGTTAACATTTGGGGAAATACAAGAACCTTAGAACATCATAATTCTGATCACTTCTCCCCTGACTTTCAAGACTTTTGTCCATTATTTTGATCATTAAAAAATTCTTCAAATTAGATAATAATATGTGTTTTTTTTTACAGACTATATTTAGATTTATCTAGATGTTTACTAGTTTCTTTGTGATTCATCTTACATTTCAAATTTGGGGGATCATTTTCTTCTTTCTAAAGAACATCCTTTAAAAATTTTTTGGCCTAGGTCTGTTGGAAATAAACTCTTCAAGTTTTTATTATCTTTATCTTTGTTTCATTCTCAAAACAATTTTTCAGGGTGCACATTTCTAAGTTAATAGTCATTTTCTCAGTATTTTAAAGATCTTATTCTACTGTGTTCTGGCTTTTGTTTTATTGTTGAGATATCTGTTGTCAATTTAAAATTTTTATTTATTGGTAGGTTATCTAAATTTTGCATCTGAGTGTCTTTAAGATCTTCTCATTGTCCTTGATGTACTGTGGTCTTGTTTTGGATGGCTTTTTAATTTATCCCATGTAATTCATACTGTACTTTCTGTGTCTGTACAATTTTATCCTTCAGGTTCTGCAAAATTATCAGCCATTATCTCTTCAAAAATCACCTTCCTTTATTCACTTTATTCTCATCTTCTGAAATTTTAATCAGCCTTTCTTATTTTGTGTTTCATATTTCCTACTCTGTTTTATTTTTTTCCCTCTCTTGTACTGAATTTTCCAAATCTATCTTCCAATTTACTAAATTCTTTTTTTGCTATATGTAATCTACTAGTTAACTCATCCATTGAGTTTTTATTGCAACAATTTTGTGTTTCATGTCTACTTGGTTCTTTTTCAAATAATTTTGTAGTCTTATTTCTTGCTCAGTTTGTGATTCTTTTCTTCTTTCTTCAAACATTCTATATATGGCTTTTACATCCTAAGTCTGATATTCACTATATTTGATTCTTGGGTCTAATGTATTTGTTTTTTTCTGCTGACTCTAACTCATGGTATATGAATTTTAGGTTTGATGAACTTCATCGTGAGTTGATTTGAGGGCATATATTGAGAATGATTTTCTTCAGAAAGAATTTATGATGTTTGGTGACATCCAGGGTGTAACTGACTTGGTACTCAAGTTCCCTTTTGGGGTCTCAGTTTAGCCTAAAAGTCTCAGCCTCCCCTCACCTACATTGCTGATAGTCCAAGGCTCCTCTACCATAGTGCTGTTGTTGGCATTTGCTTTCAGGGTAGCTATCTGTCCTTACTGTATTTGGCCAATCTTATTTTAGCCTGTGGTCTTTTCCCACTCTTATTGCCTGTAAGCCCAGCAAGGTTTGTTTCTTATGTGGGATCTTGTTGTTTTATGAGGAGAAGCTCCTCAGAAGAACTAAATTTTTTCCTTTTATTCAAGATACTTAGTACTACCCAACATTACATTGTATAATTAGTTGTTTATTGTTTTATGGCTATTCTCCCTACCAGAATGTAAACTTCCTAAGAATAGAGACTTTGGTTCACTGTCACATCTCCAATGAATAGAATATCGTGCCTAGTTCCTAGTAGAGCCTGGAGCTTAACTATTTCCTGAATGTTGAAATGAGTTAATAAATGAATGAGTGAATTCTATCAATAAGTTTATTAGTATCAGGTATTCCGCTGGTTTCTCTAGACACAAAGATGAATCTGATAAAATTTCTTCCCTTGAGGTATTTACTAGACTTAGTGGGGTAATATGAAAGTAAATAAATTTAATAAGACACTCTGGTCCACACATATGTAAAATCAATACCATGTCAAAGCATATACAGCTGTCTCCCAAACCTACATGCCACATTCAGCATTCTTCAGTTCTTCATGTAAGTTATTATGAGTCAGTCATAGGAGAAGTAATACAATTAATTTCATGCTTTAGAAAGACTCTGGTGAAGTATATGGTGGATGTGTCAGGGCAAGTAAGATTGAAGGCAGGGAAAGAAAAGAGATTTTTGCAATTTATGCTTCATCTATTAAATATTTTTTTGGAGTACCTGTGATAAGCCAGGTACCATTCTAGGCACCACGGAAATACTTGTGAACAAGATAATTAAACGTTGTTAGTGGGGTTGTGGTGGCTGTCAGTGACCCAGGGTAGGTCTCTCTGAAGAGGAAGCATATATACAGAGACCCAAATGACAAGCAGAAGCACTCATAGGCAAGTCAAAGGGAAAGAAAATTTCAGTTAGAGGAAATGACAAGTGCAACCTTACTTTTTATGTTTCAATGATCAGGAAGTAGACCACTGTGTCTGGACCCAAGTAAGTGATGAGTTTGGAGAAGCAGGCAGGAGCCAGACCACCTAAGTCCTTATAGGCCACAGCAAGGAGTTTGGATATTGTTCAAAGTACATTTGGAGGCTGTGGCAGGGTCCCAGGCAGGAGAGGGAGCAAAAGATGACTTAAGTTTTAGAAAGTTTGTTCATGTGGCTGCATTTTGAAAAACGAGCAACAAAAGTCCTAGAAAGAGGCGATCAAAACTACTAGGTTGAGCAAGATATGAAAAGGGCCCAAACTCAGGCAGAAGGGTCTCTCCATGCTGACCTATCTCCCCTTCCTCTACTGTTACTTCTTCTACAGCTTGTTTGTTGCCGAATCCATAATACAACCCAGTGCTTAGAATGCAAAAACGATGAAATGCACATTCAAAAAATGTTTGTTTGAACAAATGGTTGCCAAAGGATCTTGTTCTTAGATGGCGTCAGCCGGTGAATGGAGTTGCTGAAAAGATAATGTTAAGCTGTGGGCTCAGTCCCAATGTAGGTCACTTACATTTGGGACTGTTTTATGGTCATAATCATGGTTATATTATAATCATAGCAATTGTGGTAACTTCATTTGCTTTGTTTTTGTTGTTGTTGTTGTTTGTTTATTTGTTTTACAAATGCCTTTTGCCATAGAGGAGTCTGGATAACTTTACATATACAATCCAGTACAAAATCTATCAACACTACTAGACATTAATCGCAAAGAAATATATACTGTATTTGGTTTGTCAGTAATACTATCATCACATACAAGAAGATAACATATGTTTACAGAATTTTTACTGCTAATAAATATGAAGTTTTAGAAATGACTACATTTAGAATTACCAATGGAACATTCTGTTTATATAAAACAAATTTGTTTCATTTAAAAAAAAAAAAAACACATTTCTAGGAAATATCAATTCCTCCAAGAAGTGGGAGTACAGATTCTAGTTAAGAATACAGCTTTGGAGATAAACATACCTGAGACTGAGTCCCAATGCTGCTGCTCATTAACTGCATGATCTTGGGTAAGGTATTTATTTCCTCAACTCTGATTTTTGGAAAATAATACCTATGTCCAGAGTTGCTGTATTTTGCTTCACATTCAGGAGCTCTATTAAATATTACCATTAGTGCTATATCTTTTTGAAATGGTCTATTGATATTTTGAATTACATCTTGATTAATCTAGGACTCTATTAGACTAAGCTTCTTGAACACAAAGATTGTCTTGTTCACAATTGGATTAATTGTGCCCAACACATGTGGATGTTTAATAAATATTTGTGGAGAAGGTACCTCATGAGCTTATTGATGAGACAGAGGTGCCATCTCAGGTATGTGGCTGGGGCTTAGGCAAACCTCTAGATTAGCATTTTCTCAGTGAAATAGTTTGTCATGTAATGTTTGTTGTTTTTAGCTTCTAAGTTTTGGGGTGATTTGTTATGCAGCAATAGATAACTAATACAGCCAGTGTAACTGGAGTATAGGGAGTAAAAAGAATGTGACAGGTAAGGGACTCACAGAGGTAGATAGGGCTCAGATCCTATAGGGCATTATAGTCTGTGGTAAGGATTTGAGATTTTATTCTATTAGAGGATTTGGAGGAGGAAAATCTGATTAGCACATTGTCTCCTATCAACTAGTGGTTTTCTTACCCTGGCTATGTTTTAGAATCAGCAAGGGAGCTTTTTAAAAATATCTATACTGGGCCCCACTCTCAGAGTTTCTGATTCAATGGCCTCAGGAGAGGTTTTAATATCACTATTTTTTAAAAAGCTCCCAGGTAATTCTGATGGGCAGCTTAGGCTGAGAACCAGATGTGCTTTAGGGCAGCAAACCTGGGTGGGAAGCCAGAGAAGAGAGTTTGCTGAGTAGGGAATTAGAGTGAAGAGAGTGAGTTGCATATTTCTAATGGTGGATTAGCATATCAAATTAAGCAAGCCTGGTGTATCTAGGAGGATACGCTCTTCTGATCACTGTTGGAGAAATAGCCATGATTGCTCAACCCTTGAATTGTCTTTTCCTGTGATAGCTGTCATCCATGTGTTCTGTTCACATAAGGTACAATACTATGGATTAGGTCTCAGTGTTAAATAAACTAATTCAATCATAGATAATGTAAATCTTTGGCCTTAAAACTTTTTTGATAAATTCCAACCAGTGACAATAGAAATGGAAGACAAAATGAATTCTTAAGGCAACCTGGCTTTGTTGTAAAAAGAATAGATCTAATTATCTATATTATATGGCTCTGTAATCAATGTATGCATATAAGAGAGCAAGTTAGGAAACATGTTAAGAGGCTTAACCTCAAATCTCAGCTTCTTACCTCAGTTTCTCAAAATTTTATCCCCTATAATGAGAAGCACAGACATTACCACACCAAAACAAAACAACAAACGAAACACAGACCACTTTCATGAGACTACGACAATTTTGGATTTTTATGTTTACTGTATTTTCTATCAGTTATCTTTTATGTTTTTGCCTGGAGATATTTGAATCTTAGATTCTGATCAACACCCTAACATTCTTGATTGAAATATAATTAAAAATTTAAATGAAATTTAATTCAATTGGAATATAAATTTAAAATCTTGATTTATAATGTTTCATATTAAAAACCTTATGGCTTTTTTGAGGTGGAGATAAAGATAATTATGTCTGCTTCTGCTCCCCTGTCAGTTTTGGGACTGACAGAAGGGAGGTTCACTTGGGGAAAGTGCTGACAGTGTTCCTAGGACCCAAGGGAATACCCTTTGGTCATATTGAAAAGAACACAATGGCAAGTTCAAAAGCATTAAATTCCAAATCATTCATTCGTTCACTCAACAGACATTGAGTATATGGTATGCCAGGCACTCTTCTTAGTGCTAGAGATATAGCAGGGAACAATTTACATAAGGTCCTTATTTATGAAGGTTTCTTTGCATGGAGTTTGTGTACATTAGATACAAATATAAATGTCAGGTAGTAATAAATGGTATTATTATAATAAAACGATATGATTGGAAGGTGGGATTAGAAGAGTAGAGGATAGCTACTTTTGGTTGAGTAGTCTGTCAGATACCAGACTTACTCCAGAAGAAAACCATTTGATCCACAGTACTTTAAGTATTTTTTAATTGCTAATATTTAATATTTATGAATTTCACATAAAATTCAGATTTTTTTTTTACCTTCTCTTGAAAGATCAGAAGATATAATTACACTGAGTGGATATTTCTGTATGGCAACAGTATTGCTTTCTGTGGGAAATGCCTCTTCTCTTCTTCGTAAGCCTCCTCTTTTTAACAGAACTGCTGTTCTTATTTGCGATTCCTGCCTGCTTCTGAATTCTGAAGAATTTTCAACACCAGGGCTAGTTAAAGAACAGGAGCCAAGAACAGTATGGAATGGATCCATGGCATATGAAAGGCCATGAGCTGAGGGGCAGTAGGGAGTAGGCCCAGATACCAATGTGGACATCTGAGATCACCTTTTTGCCTGGTTCCAACATAGGATTATAATGGTATACAATGTCCATTTTTAAAAAGTGTGCAGAGTGGACCAGAGTTTATAGTACAATGCAAAAGAAATAAACTGGTGATTAGGTTCTGCTGCTACGAAACAATATAATTTTATGTGATCCCATGTTTTGCATGATCATATGTTGTTTTTTTTTTTTTAATTGGCAAAAGAGTTAGATATTTTAACCACTATTTTTTTCCAGTCAGACTTCCCATCTATTACTTTCCCTAATATCAGATAATACTGGAATGGCAATAGGTATTTTTAGAATCCAGCTAAGGAAAGCTGAGTTGGAAATACATTGCTTTAACTGCAATTTGGAAAGCCATTTTGGAATCTTTCAGCAAAGCTAGCCAGAAATACAAATTTTTACTTTGGAAATATATGAAGGCTGCCTTCTTTTGTCAGCTTTAAATTTATTCGAAAATTTTAGAAAAAACTCTATAAAAATTTAATGAAATATAAAACAAAACGTGTAAAGAAGAACAGTAAAAGCAATGGAAATTATTCTGACATTGATGGGTAAATGGTAAAAATTTTTTCAAAGCATAAAAGCAGTTACTTTAAAAGAGGACAAAATAAGACTCTTGGATTGTTTGATACTCTGTTCAATAAAGAGGAGTTGATCACATGGAGAAAGATTTAAATTTCTCACTGACTTGACATATCAATGTTATTGATATATTGCCTCTAAGTTTCAAATCACCCTTTTTGTGCTGCTTTTTCAAAAACTGACTTGGGCCCTTTAAATTTTTTCTTTTCTCAGCCAGCCCTGAGGCTTTGTCAAGAGAAGGTGCTAGAGGAACATTGCAGGAGGAAAGAGTTTGCTTGCTGATTCTGATGTGCTTTGGCAGGTTCCTGTGGCAAACAAGACTTCTGCTCACAGCTTCTCCAGCACCAGACTCCTGCAGTTTGTCCAGCATGTGGCTCCGACAGTGCTTGAAGCTTTTCTGGTGCCCAGCTCCTGCCATGCACAGTATTTTCCTCTGGCAAGCCTCTTGGGCAGTTTTGTAAGGGAGTGCCTCAGGCGAGACATCACCCTATGATCAGCTTTCACCAGCACTCTACAATGCAGATTTCCAGCAAGTTCCATCGGTGAGCAAGCACCAAAGGAAATTCTCTGCCACTCAGAGAGCCACAGCCATACAATGTCTGTATCTCAGTTCTGGTTGGGGGTGAGGGAGTTTGGGGTGCTCTATCTCAGCCCTGCAGGTAGTGGCTGCTCTTATTATATGCTATGTCTATATTCTATATTCTTTTCAGTTTATTTCTTTTATGTCTTTTCATTAAATGTTTCCTATCGAATTCTTGTGTGGTTTTCTCTACCAACTGGACCCAGATTGATGTAACAAGAAATGCTGATATCTATGAAAATAATACAAAACTCATTTTACACAACTACAATAAAAACATTGTGACAAACTGCTTAATGGCTCTCATCAGTTTAAAGAGTATTTAAAATTAGTCACTGCTCAAGAAAACTTAAATGCCCTGAGAAACCTATAGTTCATACATGAAAGAAATTTGATAGAGGTTGTTTCAGATTGGACAATCCTAAAAATTTACACAATCTTACTAATAAGAATTATGAAACTGAAAGAAGCTTTTCTAAACTATAATAAAAAACAAACTTTGCTTAATCATGTTGGAGGAAAGATCGAATTACCTTTCAATTCTCTCCAATTAGAAATATAATGAAATTATCATATGAAAAGGTGATTAAAGAGTATGCAGTCAAAAAAGTTCGGAAAGAATAATAGAGCTGTGTCAAGTAGATAATAAGAATATGATTTTTTGGATTTTGTAATATTCACAGCGTTTTATCAACTTTTTAAAATTTGGAATGTGTTGTGATTTCTTTTCTCATGTGTACCTATTGTTTTATTCATAATTGTGAATTCTTTTTCTTAAAGAAGATCCCCCACTTGTATAAGGTTGTCCACAAGCCTGGATCTTGTCCAGCTAGCGCTCTTTTCTCCGTTTGTGTACTGAGGAAGTTTGTTGGATCAGAGAGTCTTCACCCTTGAGAGATTGTATTGATAAGGGTGATTTGTGTGGACGAATAGTATGGGACAAGAGAAAAAACTGACCACTAGTTTTGATGAATTTCATTTCCCAAATTCTAAGATTCTAATGACTTGTTCTTTGTCGAAATGTTATCACCAAATATACAGCAGGGGTAAAAAAAAAGTAAACTACCCCCAGATGTTGGGGCCATTCAGCTTCTTCTCACTGGTTAGGCACAAGAGGTTAGGCTGTGCTGCTGGGCCACACGTGCAATGTGATATCATATTAGGACCTCCCTCCTCCTTCTACCCGCACAAGGGTTGAAACAAACTTTTTAAAGTCTCATACAGACTTTTCTGATGCCTGGAGTTTGAGACATCTGAAAATGTCATCTGAGAGACAAAGCTTTTATTTCTGCAATGACTAATAAAGCTATATATAATGAAATACAGATACTCTCAGGGAATGTAACCTATTAACTTAAGTTCACACCAAAGTGCCAAGTGACTGTAATTATATCCTTTCCTCTACAGTTTTTTTACCTTTACTGAGAAATAATTGACAAATATAATTGTATATATTTAAAGTGTACGAGTGATAATTTGATATACATATACATCATAAAATAGTTACTAAGATCAAGATAATTAACACATCAGTCACCTTACAAAGTTAAAGTAGTTAACTCTGTGTGTGTTAAGAATGCTTAAGAACTAATCTCAGTAGCTTTCAAGTATATAATACAGTATTATAGTCACCATGCTGTGTATTAGATCCTCAGAACTTATTTCTCTTATAACTAAAAATTTGTACCTTTGTACCTTTGACCTATATCACCTCATTGACCCCTCCCTTCAGCCACTTGCAACCACTATTCTATTATTTGTTTTTATTAAATCATTTCCTTTTGACTGAGGAAAGGAAAAGGAAGTAGGATTGGAGAGCTGCCCCAGAGGGGAGACTCTTTTCTCTGGAACAACATTGGAGATGAACCATTTCCATCTCTAAGTTCTATCTGGAGCCTGGCTGGAGAAGCTGGCCAAAGGAAGGGGAACATTTTTAATAAGAAAAATATGCAAAGTGTATTCATTGTGGATAAAAATAGACATAGATATGCAAAGCGAGAAAGAAACTCATCAGGAAATACTCATTGCCAGGAGCTTGAGATGGAAAATTATAATGAGCTTACCACAAAGCTTTCCTGACTCAAAACATAAGTTCTCTGAGTTCTTTTGTATTTAATTGTATCTCTGATAATATTTCGGGGACCTCATTCCCTAGGTCTGGAAATGAGGATCTGAGAATCTGTATTAATCTTTTATGGATGACTGGCAAACAGTTTGTATCTTTCAATTGTTTTCCTTACCAGAAAATTCCTTTATACTTAGTATTATATAGAGAGAGCAATGAGAGATCTTGTTCAATTGTTTGCATGATTTCATAAGCCTGAAATGTTGGATCAGACAGTTCTTCTAAGGTAAAAATTTCCCCTGGAGAAGATATCAGTATCTAAACGTAATTTTTTAATTTTGCACACAAACATGTAGTTAACAGCAGAGAGAAAAAATTTCCAGCATTGCCTATGTGGTAAGTTTCTTCTAAGTTTCTTCATGCTGGAGAGTCTTTAACCATAAATACCTCAACAGCAAGTGCCTAACAAGTAAAATGGTTTGTAGACATTGGCTGATTGCGGGAAGATCAGATGCTTGAGTTTTGTGTCTTGGGTCAGTGTAGCCTAATCCAAAAAGATGGTAGTGACTATCCAACGTCCCATTCTCAGCCATCAAATGTGCTAACATTTTTTTTGAGGTCTTCATTATCTTCAGTCAATGCCCACATGTCATTTTTCTGCTGTTATTGTTTGGGTTTCTAAAGTCCTGCACCCCAGAATTTAGAAAGCAGGATTAGCATGGAAGACTAGACTATTACAGGGACAATAGAAATTATGGACTGAACACACTTATTTTAGAATGTCTCTGGATGATAGTTTCTGTCTGTATTGGCATCAACACTGCCCATCTTTTTTTTTTTTTTTTTTTTAACTTGGGAGAGGTTGAATTTTACAAAGTTCTTCTTTGTGAGCATTCTCAGTAATGATTGGATTGGCTCTGATAAGTGGAGGTGGATGAAACTCAAAGGACTTCTTCCTCGTATACTTGCAAGAACCTGGAGGATGGATGTACAGGATGTGCCTTACACAAGGACAACCAGGCCTGGCAGCATGCAAGTGGAGGCTGACATCAAACCGTTCTCTGGTCATCAAACTGTATGCCCTGGAAGAGACCACAGTGGCTGAGAGAAAGAGATGCCAAAGCCTCTCCATAATCCTGTATTAGACTTCAGTTTATTGCCATCATAATTCTCGTAGACTTTTTTGTAGGAGTGACTAGCTCTAGGACAGACCACCACTATGAACAAACAAAGCATCAAAGGAACCAAAAAACATTGAATCACAATATGTATCCCTGGAGAACATAACCCCCCAAAATGCTTCTCTTCATATTCATTATTTATTGGTTCAAATTAGACATCAAAGAGTTCATACTGGACAGTAACTACATTCACATAATGAAAGTAGGAAAATTTTTCAGTCAAAAATCAGGTCTTAATTATAGAAATCATACCAAAGTAAAATATAAATGTGATGAGTACAGATAAACCTTCAATTCTAGTTCATATTTTATGTTGCACCAAAGAATTCATGCTATAAAGAAAAGAAATGCTCTAGATGTGGTAAGTCCTTCAGCTGCTGGTCAAATACTTTTCATCACCAGGGAACACATACCCAATTAAATATGTGGGTATGCAATAATCTGGAAACATGAGGTTTTAGTGAAATGAAAAATTTCCCATTTAGATTCAATATTCTTTATTAGATTTTTGGCTGAGTCCTTTTCCCATACTTTGTCTCATGTGTCTCTTCCATCTGGCTGTTCCTGTGTTATATCCTTTTATAATATATTGGTAATCTAGTAAATAAAATGTTTCTCTGAGTTCTATGAGCCATTCTAGCTAATTAATTGAACCAAAGGAAAGGGTCATCGGAACTTCCAATTTATAGCTAGTTGGTCAGAAGCACAGGTGACGACAACCTGGACTCATGATTAGCACCAGAGTAGGGGAAGGGCAGTCTTGTGGGAATGAGCCCTTAACCTGTGGGATCAGGTAGACAGTGTCAGAATTGAATTTAATTATAGGACACCCTGCTGGTATCAGAGTATTGCTTGATGGTGTTGGGGAAAACCTCACAAATTGAAAGTGGAGGCAGAATCCTTAGTGAAAAACAAAGTAAAAATGTATGTTATAACAGGGGAATGTTTGGGATTTAGAGAAGATAAAGGACGTTCCTGAAGTTTTAAGCAACAATCTAATGAGTTTTTTATAAGGATTCTATCATTATGACCTTTGTGAGCCCTAATCTTCTTCATTAATAGGTGAAAATCGCTATAGGTGAAAATGGCGTTATTAAACATTTACCCATATCAGGGCATTAAAATTTTAGGCATCATAAATTAGACAAGCCTAACAAGATTGTAAAGTTTTATCAATTAAGATTTAAAGGAGTCTTTATAAACATGAAAGCTTTACAACTTTCTGCAAGATGAAATACCTTATTAAAGTAGTGAAAAAGGAAGAAATGGAAAAAGTTATGATCAACATTACCAAAAGAGAGCTATTCACATTAAAAGTTTCCAGGAATGAATATATAACTTCTTCTCTGTAAGCAAACCAAATGTGGAAGGAAGAGTAGCACAGTATTTTTAACCTAAATGTAAATTTTACTTGGTAAAGAAAACAAAGTTGTCCCAAACTCAAACTCCAGTTTCCTTTTTAGAGGAAAATGGAGATAAATCATGTCATGAATGAGATTAATTGTGGCAGACAGACTAGCTGGGCATTTAGCTAGACAACATTTCCCAGGCTCCTTTGCAGTTAGATACAGTGGGCCAACAAAATGTGAGCTGAAGTGACGTCTGCCTCTTCCAGACGTGGTCCATAAGACACTCCCATGCTCTTTCCTCTTCCTCTATTTTGATAGAGATGAACACAGCAGCCTTAGAAATCATGTGTTGAAGATGAAGGAACCACAAGATAGACTGGCACTTAGGGAAGAGCTGTCTGCCATCTGGGATATTCATGTTGGACTTCAGGTATGCACAAAATAAATTTCTATTGTGTTTGAGCTTATTTTACATTTTGATGTTTGTTACAGCAGCTAGTGCTACCTTAACTAACATAGCAAGTGTCTGTGAGTCATTTCTTAGTGATAATGACAACTTCAAACTAGGTTAACTTAAAGGCTCCCCTACAAAAATCACTGCTGTATCACATCTTAATCCAGCCCTCCAATACAACCTATCTTAAATATCGATAAAAGGGTATAATTGGGTAAAATAATGCCACAGTCTTCAATCAGTTGGCCTGAGCCAAATCCCATCTCTGCAATTTATTAACTGTATGGCCTTGGGCATGTTGTTTAAAATCTCTCTGCTCTTCAGTTTTCCCAACCATTAAATGAAGATAATAACCCTTCCTCAGGGTTTGTTGTAAAGATTAAAAGATGTTACATATGAAAATCTCTCAGAACAATGTCCTGAGTACTTAGTAACTAGGTTACTTATTATTAAGATCCTGTGGGGACAAAATATTCTTACATTTGTGTATTTTCCTCCTTTGGGTTCTCCTTTCCTCTTTGTATTTCTCTTTTTGGATTCTGCTCTTTATGGATTCCCTGTTAGGTTCTCTATTAATTGTCTTTCATGGAACACTATGTGGCTAGTGCCATAAACTGAGCATAGGGTCCTCATCCTCTCCTGTTGGTCCATGGGAAAGGAGACATATTCTAAGCTATGCAGGCCTTCCTCTGATCTAGGGAAAAGGAATCATCTTGGTTCTGTCTAAGCGTCAAGTTCCACTGGCGCTTAGATCCAGAAAGAAATATTGAGTGATTTGGGGACCTAATCGTGGCAGCCTGATGTGAGAGCATTTGCTCCTCAGATAGATACCTCACTGCCTCCCTAGCATAACTAGCTTCCAATCAAGTACTCAGGGTCTCTGTGTAAAGAAAGGTTGAGAATACTTTTGGGAGGTAGAAGGCAGGTGCAGCCTGAAGGTTGAAAAAATAAAGGAATAAAAATGCTTAAGGACTTGCCTGTATAAGAGAGGGATGTCCTGACCCACAAACACAACCACCTGCCTGTGAGGAAGGCACATCCCTGTGGTGGGGCCAGATGGCAAAATGGAAGAAGAGAGATGGCTCAGTGCCCCATCTGTGAGACCATTTAACTAACCCGCACACAGCCTGATTCTAAAACCACACATGCCTCTGCTTCCCAATTTCCAAATATACTAAAATGCCTTCAAACTTATCCACTCTCCACTGAATACCTGAACATTCTTTAAGTTTTTGTGGGTTGTTTAAATCTTACCGGGGTTGGGTTTTATTCTTTTTTTCTTCATTTTTCCTTTTTTTAAATCTTTGTTTTTGTTCTATTCTGTTTTCTCCTTATAGTTTAATAAACAAAAGCATTCAATGCTTATTACATAACATACTAATTTGAATTCAGAAATAACAAAAAGTGTTAACTTGTTAGCATTTCCACTTCGACCACCGGAGAGGGAGGTTGATGGTTTTGTACCATGGCCTCCTTTTGTCACCAACCTGGTGTCAGGATCTCCATCATTTTCTCTCATAAGAAGCCTTACTGTAGCTCTCTGGGAGTCACCGTAGCCTGGTGCAATGAGTCAAGTTCTCGAGTCAGACAAATCTTGGCTCAAATAATTGCCTACCAGCTTCTTATCTCTCTCATACTGATTTCTTATCTGTAAAGTTGAAATGAAAAAAATCTTCCTTGATGAGGTTTGTGCGTATTAGAGATAGTGTACATAAAAAACTTGGTTCTAGTAATCAAACATAATCAAACTACCAAAGAAAAGCAAGACTTTTTCCTTTTTCCTCCATGTTAAGGAAAACAACATGAAATGATTATTCTGAGATTATACATAGAATTAATCTGCACAATTTATTTCTTCAACATACATGCTTCCTACTACAGATTGTATACACTTAAAAATGTTTTATTCAAGTATCTGTTGCCAGATATTTTCTTTTAAATATGATTTAGATTGACATTCTCTTTCTGTATCTGAATTTTCTATAAGCTAACACTTTCATGTAGATAAAATAGATTTTTTTTATCTGAATTTAAATTTGATTGTGTAACACTTCTAGTATGGCTCATTTATATTTAGACTGAAAAGCTTCACTATTGTCTTCTCCCATAAGGAAGGCAGATTAGTCAAAAATAACATTATATTGGAAGCTATATTATTCTGATGATCTATGCTGACTTCAGTGTCTTCTATAATTTTTCACTGTTAATACTTGATATTTATTAGGGTTCAGGGCAATGGGCACTCTTAAACATTCTGATGGAAGTATTAATTAAAGTGATCTTCTTGAGAGCTACTTGGCTTAAGTGAGTTTTTAAAGAGGTCATATTCTTGATCTCACTAACTCCACTTATAGGAATCTATTCTAAGAAAATAATCAAGGTGTAGTCAAGTATTTTTGAACAAGGATATTCATCAAAACATCACTTTAGAGATCTGTAAATATCTTAAATGCTCAATAAAAATAATAATTAAATAAAAATACCATATAGCCATTAAAAATAATTTTAGAATAAATCATTTAATAGCACTGAAACATTTTAGAACATAGTTATGTTAAAAAAATCAGAACAATATATAATATACATATAATGTATGTAACATAACAATATCAAATAATGTCATATATACACTACAATCCCAATTTTTTAAAGAAAAAAATCATATACATAATGCATAGAAAATGAACAAAAATTACAGAAAATTGTTAACAACGCTTATACTTGGGTAGTAGGAATTTTACTTCCCTCTTTGTAATTTTCTATATTTTGTAAATTACCTTTAATAAAAACATACTATTTTGATAATCAGGAAAAAGTTATAAAACAGAATAAAAACTGAATTTAAGGGACTTAATTTAATACCTAACTATAAAATTTTAAGCATCAAACAACAGGTCGGAGCACCCCACAAACTACGTATAAGGCCTACATTCACTGAAACTAATTCACATCACATTTTTTGTGAGGAGGTAACTGGTTGCTGGTATTATCAAGTCCGAGGAAAGATGAGAAAGGCAAGAGTGCTGTGGAATTAGTGATGGCCTCTTCCGGGTTTGATGCCCCAGAGAGAACCATTTAACCTAGACACCCAGTGTAATGGTCTGTGTTCATATCTTCTGCTCTAGAATAAATGTTTGTGTTCCCCCCAAGTTCTTACGTTCAGGACTAATCTCCAACGTGAGGGTATCGTAACCGCACACACACATCATTTCTTTGATATAGTTTTTTTCCCCTCTGATTCAAGCTGGTTTTGCCCAGATAATGACGTTGTGACTCATTTGCTTTTTATCACCCTTATTCTCTGTATGCCTTCTCCTTTAATCATTAAGCCTCAGGACATAAGATTACCTGAGCCTCAGGTCTATAATCATGACAACAATAGGTTTCAGTTGGACTTTAGACTTTGAATAACATCTTAGCTTTAAATGTGTTTCAGCCCCAGGCCCATCGAGGCAGTGGGTTGTTCTGCCTTAATGGACTCAGATATCTTCACCCACTTTTTCCTGATGCTTTCTATTTCACTGAGATCCATTAGTGTCAGGCAACTGTACTAGACACAAAAAATATGAAAATACAGCTGTTACCTTCCTGGAGCTCTGCTGGGAGAAACAGTAAAAAAACATGCTAACTGCCACAGAGAGGTAGACCCAGGGTGCTTCGAGGGCTCAGAGGACACCTTAGCCCTGCCCGTAGTTACCAGGGAAGGGTTCTTAAAGGAGTTAGTGTTTCAAATTAATTCCAAATGCACACATCTCTAACCCCTGTATTCCCACAACATCACTTGAAAATTCTTTTATTTGTCCTTAGTCAATTCCGTCCCTTTCTCCTTAAGAAGTTCCAAACCTTCCTTCCCCTCTTTCTTCCCCTACTTCACAACCTCCTTACCCTCAGCAAACACAACTTTCCAGAAAAACTTGCTTTCTTCCTTTTGTGGCAGTCACAATTACATAATTGCCACCGGTCCATTTTTACCTTTGTTATCAGGAAACTCAAAGTTAAAATTAGAGTTCATTTGCTATTTTATCATGTATTATCAGCCTTCCAAATAATTTACGATTTTTAATAACAATGATATCACTATTTCATTATTAAAATTGAGGCCATCATATGTCAACTACCTCAACTATTTTCCAAACCCATGACCTTCTATATCTGTATCCTTCCTTCCTATACTCTAGTCTAAATAAATTTGAATGCACTCAAATTTATAAGCACTGCAGGTGACCTTTGATGTAGTTTCTTGGCTTGGTTTCCTAGCTTCTCTAAAACTTTGCCATGGAGCTAATTCTTGTCTATAGACATACAAATAACTTGTGTCTGGAGGACAGAAAACCTCTCTGTCCTAATATCCCCAACCCCACCCCATCCTACTATCCCCATGGAAGAAGTCAGTTATATAATTATTTGTTAAATTCATTTCAATATTCTTTTGCTCCATATAAATTTGTGGTACTCTGACTTAAAACTGGTTATAAGAGCTTTACAATTTCCTCATGAAAAATATAGAATAATCTTTAACATGTCTTCACTTTATATGAGAGTTGTGATTTTACTTTTTTGAAAATTATTCTTAACATTGAGATAAGCTTTGAAAAATGAAGTCTATATTTTCTAGTTTTACATTCTATTTTACTTTTTAATTACTATTGAAATCTATCTTCTGCATCCCACCCACCAAAAAAATATATGTGTATATATTTTACAGTCATTGATTTTATGCTGAAAACTTCTGAAAAAGAAAAAAGATAAAACAGAGTGCATACTCTTCAATCTCATCTTACTGTAACTTGTGCATTTGATACTGTTAAACCAAAGTAATATTTACTGGTGGGAAAGACATAGACTCCATCTCATGACTGCTTTTGTGCGACCAAAACTTTTCCGGCTGCAGATGTTCCTGACTTTGGTTTCCATATTTTATGTGAATTTCTTCTCCTTTTAAATTCTGGAGGAGGAAGCTGGAATGAAACTGTACAGATGTCTATGTAATCACAACTGTCCTTCTTTTTGTGCCTATAAGCATGCCTCATTCTGGTAGGGAGAATTCCCCAAGTACACAGCTGAGCAACACTGAAGTTTTATATGTTTGAAAAAGAATGTGATCTTTCCCCATAATACCTTGCAATAGTGTTCTCTCTCTTTTTTTCTTTTTTAACTCCCTTCGTTTTAATATCATCTTCCAGATGGAATACTCTAAAGCTCAGTTCTTAGATCTCATCCTTATACTTATTCAGGTATTTCATTTAGCCTCAATGCTTTAAATATAGTTCTTACACTGAATTTATTTCTAAAGTTATTTATTTATTTATTTATTTATTTATTTCCTAAATTTAGGAAATAAATTTATTTATTTATTTCCTAAATTTATTTCTCTGACCCAGCCTACTGCCTTGAACTTCAGATTTGTATACCTAATCGCATCCTTGATATCTCCCCTTGGAAGTCTAACGTGTCAAAAATGAGCTGCTGATCTTTCCCCACTACCTTCTAAATATGTTCCTCCCATAGATTTACTCATCTCAGCAAAAGGCAACTTCATCTTTCTGGTTGCTCAAGTCAAAAACTGGAGTCATCCTTTATCCCTACTGCCACCCGTTCCTCTTACTCACATTTAATCCATCAGTAAATCCTGTTGGCTCTACTTTCAAAATGTGTCAAAATGCCCACCCTTTCTCACCACTGCCCACCCTGATTCAAGTTGCCTCTCTCTTTAATTGTGGCCTCCTAAATGGTCTCTTTACTTTTGCCCTCATATCCTACAGTCTGGTCTAAATACAACAGCCAGGACAATTTTCTAGAACACAAGTCAGATGATGTCATTCCTTTGCTCAAAACCCTGCAATGCCTTCAGAGTTAAAGCTAGAGAGATCTTAAGTGGTTCTCAGGGTCTGCATGATTTGCCTCTGACCCCCCACCAGAATCTGGATCTCATCTTCCACTTTCACTTCCTTATCACTCCTGCCTCCTTGCTCATTCCTGAACACACTAAGCATGCCTCACCTGGAAGTCTTTGCATTCCTGATCTCTCTGCCTGGAAGGCTCTTTGCCCAGACATCTGCAGGGCTTGCTCTCTCCCTTCTTTCAGGCTTTTGTTCAAACATCACTTTCAGGTCAAGCCTTCCCTGACTCCTCTATGTAAAATTAGAACTGCTCCCCCAGGCTTACCCTGTGGCCCTCCTTGCCTTATCTTTTGCTTTTCATTTCTCTGTTATCATCTGAATGTCATCACCTGAATGTCATCATCTGAATGTCATCATCTGACATTCCATGGATTCTACTTGATTTGTTTATTGTCTGTCTCTTCCGGAAGGCCATGTACTATGCAAAGTTGACCATCTTTCTTCTTATTGAAAGGCAGCATGATGTTTATGATCTGATGGAGTCATGGAGCCACGGAAGCATGAAGTCATTAGGGGAAGCTTCCACTGTCATAATATGGATGAACTTAGCAGAGAGAATTTCTGAAATAAAGGGATAAGAAGAGAATGCCATAGGTATCACTGTGTTGGTACAAAATTATTACAGAAAATGTTTAAAATTTTTTATAACGTTTACCAGATTTGAGTCAAAATGGGAAGATGTACCCATAACAAATTTGTGTATTTCAGATTCTTCAAAGAGACTCATATCTTAATTATTCAAAGAAGCTCTGACTTTTTGAATATTTTACATAGCAAACTCTGCCCTTTGAGAATGATATATATTTGACTTGGTGAGTTAAGATTTGTTTGTTTGTTCGTTTGTGTTCATTTTTGTTTTTGTTCCTTCTATATTTAGGAGAAAATTGCAGCTACAACAGGAATTGTATAGTTTGGCAGCTGATGTTTCTCTATCTTTCTGCTGATTAATGAACTTTGATTATCTGAATTTTTGGTGAATGTAAATTAAAATGTACTAATATCTTTATGAATACATGTACTTGGTGCCTAAGCCAGCCTGCCAAGTAGCCACGAACAAAAACAAAAACAGTCAGGCTGCTCTATTCCCTGCTAGAAAATTTACAGATAATATAATAAAATAAAAATAATTGATTTCATCTTGCTAAACGTAAGTTTGTATGTTCTTCCATAAAGAGTGCCAGACTGGAAGTTAGTTATAAGTCTTCTGATCAGTAGCTACTAACTGTGACACTGGACAAGTCACAATTGCTGTAGCTTCAATTTTCCCATTTATAAAATAAATCAATTAGAATAGATGTCTAAGGAAGGCACTCTGGATCTAATTATGAACATTCGTTGGATACTAGAGTGCTCCAAAGAATTTCAGAACAAGGTTAGTGGATTTAGTAGATGTTTTGTAGGCTACAGTAAAGTCTTTGACTGTGTGACTCATGACAAGCTATAGGTTGTTCTGAAAGAACTGGTGTGCCTCAGCACTTGGTTGTCCTGATGTATAAGCTCTACTGGGAACAGGATATAGAGAAACAAAATGGTTTCCTGTGGGCAAAGTTGTCAGACAAGGGTGCATTTTATCCCCTTATTTGTTTAATCTGTATACAGAACACATCATATGAAAAACTGGGCTAGACTCAGAGAAAGGAGGAGTGAAAATTGATGGAAGAAATATCAATAACTTAAGATATGCAGATGATATGCCCATTTTATGGGCAGAAAATAACAATAATTGAAACAATTTCTAATGAAAGTGAAAGATGAATGTGCCAAAGTACATTTGTCTTGAATACCAAGACAAAAGTCACGACTACAGAAGAAATACACCACTTTAGTGTAGACAATGAAGATATCAAAATTGTTAAAGCTTTTGCTTACATTGGTTTGGTAATCCCTTCAGATGGACACTGTAGCCAAGCAATCAAGAGAAGGCTGAGATTTAGAAGGGCAGCAATGGAAGAATTAGGAGAGATCATCAAGTCCAAAGATGTGTCATTAAGAGACCAAACCTAAGATCACACACACCCTCATATTCCCAATTACTATGTATGGATGTGAAAGGTGGATAGTGAAGAAGGCTGAAAGGAAAAAAAATAATTCATTTGAAATACAGCATTGAAGGAGAGCATTACAGATACTCTGGACTGCCAGAAAGATGAACGAGTGGGTTCTAGAGCAGTTTAAACCTGAAACATCACTAGAGGCAAAAATAACAAAGCTGAAGCTATCCTACTTCAGGCACATTATGAGAAGGCAGGGTTCTTTGGAAATGACAATAATGCAGGGGAAAACAGAAGGCAGCAGGAAAAGAGAGAGACCAAGTATGAGATGAATCAACTCTACAAAATCAGCCATAGGCAGGAGTTTTCAAGAGCTGAGCAGGGCTGTTAGGGACAGGATATTGCGGACATTGCTCATTCATAGGGTCACATGGTACATAACACACAAAGGGCTCCCCTCACTTCAGAAATCTCGTTTTGCTAATTGTGAGTTCTCAGAGAAGGTAGGTAAACAGTTATCTATAGCAGGGGTTCCCAACCCCTTGGGCCATGGACTGTTTTGTGGCCTGTTAGGAACTGCACAGCAGGAGGTGAATGATGGGCAAGAGAGCAAAGCTTCATCTATATTTGAAGCTGCTCCCCAGCTCTACTTCGGATCATCAGGCGTTAGACTCTCATAGGAGCAGTGGTCCCTGGTGCCAAAAAGTTGGAGACCGTATATCTATAGTACTAACACTTACTAGAAGGACAGAATAGCAAAAATAGTAAAGAATTTTGAACTCCACAAAGTACAAACAAACAATTTATAAAGCAAAACTCAGTGTATTCGAAGTCATGGCAATCAGGGAGAACAGTACCTTAAGAGAATCAAGAGGAAGGAGCCAGAGAGGAATTATATAGGATTTAGGAGGTCTGGGCTCAGGGAGTTTATGACAGATATTTCAAAGTGGGGAGCAGATTGGAAATGGGCAAATTTGTGATATAATAGTTCAGGGGTGGTGGACATGGTGTGGTGAGAATCTTTAAGACAAATGGTGGTTTGATAAGAGAGACTATTGTCTTAGATAAGCTGATTTGCAGGGATTTCCTGAAGCAAACAGCAAAGTTATTTATTGGCTTATGGTTTTATCTTCCCTGGGCAGTTTCCTGGAACAAATAACTAAGTCATGTTGACACAGGTGGTCTCAGTTCTCAAGCCTTTGAGCTATATCATGTTGATGCAGGTGGCCACCAGTCTCCTGATTTTAAAGAGGATACTGAATAAAATAGCCTTCAGCAGAGAAATGTTTGGTGAAATCTCTACTCCTGGCCTCTCTTGAGTTCCATATATTCAACTTCCTACTTGACATCTCTTCTTGGATGTAGTATATATTTCTCAAGTTCCAAATAGAACAAATAAATTCCAAAGACAACTCTCCTTGATATTCTCCATTCAGTAAATGGCACCACCATCTATCCAGTTATTTATGTAAAAAACCTAGGCACCTCTCTTTTCCTCATACCCTCACATGCCATAACTAGTTTGTTGGTTGGGCCTCAAAAATATATACCAAATTTAACCACTTAACATCTTCAATATTAAAACTTTAGTTCAAGTTATCATATCTCTTGCCCAGGCACAGTGTCATTACATAAATATCACACTGTCTTTTCCTTTTCTGGATTAGAGACGTCTATCTCTTATATTTGTCTCCCTGTCTAGACCACTGTGGCTCTAGATATTCTCATAGCTCCTTCTCACTATTGAGATCTCATCTTTGAGAGCCTTTATTTCTTTAAAGAGGACTTTCCTAAATCACTCTAAAGTTGGCCTCCCTGACAGCAAAACTCTATCCCATTGCCATATTTTATAATAGTCAGCTGTTTCTGAAACTATATTATTTTATACTTTGTGTCTTTGTTTTCTGTCTTTTTCTACCCAGTTAGTATAAACTCCATCAGGGTAGAGATCTCACCTACTAGATATTAGACTCTGTATCCACACTGCCTTGAACAGAACCTGGAACATAGATGATCAAGAAATGATTGTGAAATGATTCAAGAATAAATTTTTAACAAAAAACAGATGAATGAGTGGATGGAAGTATGGATTAATATATTAATTATTTAAAGGATAATAACCATTTAGTGATAATATAATCAAAGACACTATATAATCTTTCTATCCTCATGGATGACTTAACATGCTTATCTCATCACTTAAATTATGTTAATCACCACTTTATTCAGTGAATATTAATGTTAAGTAATGAAATTGATTTCATAATGGAATCAAGTACTGCCAGATTTATAATTTGTGTTTTTATTGGACTACTTAAAGAAGCAGGAAAGGGAGAATGGTTAGTGATGAGAGTTCAGGGAAAATCTGGATGGTTAAATTAGTGTCTCAGAGCTAAAACCAAAATCACTAGGAAACCTTGGCTTAAAATTTAAAAACTTCCCTGACTTAATAGTATTTATTTGTTAATTTATACAGAAGCTAAACATTAAAATAATTTTCTGGGGTTTTAAAAATATATTTAAAATGATGTTTCTTTATTTCAGAATAGCAAAATTTAATTTTAGTGATTAAAATTAAATACAATAATTTTTATGTACACTCTATTCATGCAACTTAAAGGGCATTGGTTCTCAGTTGATGATGGGGAGGTGCTCCACCAGGCAGTTCTCTGAGAAGTAACCCCTGGCTATGGTCTTCAAGGAAAAAAGGGTTCTAAGGAAAGTAACCTCACAGGGTCATCTGATCATAAATTCCTAACAGGGCAGGTCATGGTGGGTAGTCATGCCCCAGGCATAGAACTTTTTAGTAAAAGGTTTATCTTTGCCTTAAGCAAGCCTTATTCATTGCTTCTGTGCATCTAGGTTAACACACCTTTGAAATAAGCTGTAACCACTGAAGAAAGCACATAATCTTTTTAACTATCCATAATTCAATCCCCACCTTGTTTTCTCACAATCTCCATGTAATCTTCCTTTCTTTCTTCCTTGATTTCAAATGCATAAAAGAAACTGCAAAACTGTTACCCTCTGGAGCATTTGAAATCTCGCTCCCTGGCATATGTCATCAGTTTGGCTCAAATAAACTCTTATAAAATTCTCTACAGGTTTAGCTGTTTCTTACATCAACCTGTCTAATATTAAGTTTTATCAGTTGAGAAAGCTTATTGCCATAGTGCGAGGAAGCAAATGCTAGGAAGGTGTGCGAAGCAAGCATAAAGATGAGTCTGAAAGAGCTGATGGAGAATTCAGGAAGCTTATTCATTTCATATAAGTTTCAATAGATTGAGATCATATTTTTTAAATCACAGAACAAAGGCAAGAAACTTCTTAACAAATATTAATTGAGTACCTGTTATCTTCCAGGCCCTGAGCTGGCAATGAGAATATAAAGATTTTTTTTAAAAGCAATAGTCCTTGCACTTCAAGGTTCTTTACTGTTAAGTGCCTATACACACCCAGACCTAAACAGGGTCCAAATCACCTAAGGCCTGTGTCCCAACCTTTGGGGTTTGAACTTCATTCTGAGGACAAAAAGAAGCTTTTGAAGGATTCAAGCTGAAAAGATTTTACAAGGGACAATTGATCTATTGGAAAATTAGAGGATGATTGTGGTGGGAGGTTGATAGTTGAGGTTAGAGGCAAAGAAACCAAGAAACCATTTAGAAGGCTGCTGCAATAAACCAAGCAAAGAGATCATGGTGATCAGATTTAAGAAATCTGCACTAGAAATAGAAATACTAAGGATATGGGATTGACAGGACCCAGTGAACAGTTTGATAAAAAGAAGTGCATAATTAGGAAAAAGGAGGAGTCAAGGCTGAAAACTGGTTTGGCGGAGAGTTAAAAAGTTTTTCAAAAGGATTTCGGCTTTTACTTATATATTTTTTGAAGTTTTACAATAAATAGGTTTTTGATGTAACATTTGTTCCAAATAAGCATTTAAAAGAAATTTTTACTGTATTCATTTCTTACAAAAAATTCTATTATGAATTGTGTTTCTGATTAGAAATCAGCAAATAATAAGAAGGAAACTTTTAATTACAAATTTTCTTGTCATTCTACTTACAATTTTGAAGTAAATAGCATATTTAACTAAAAGACTGGTAAAGATACCTCTATCTTATGTGTGTATACTAAGTATACTCTTTGTGCGGTTGGCAAATGCCTGGTTCTCAAATTTTAGAAGAAAGTTCTGAATGTGAAGTCATGGGTAATAGTGATAAGACTACCCGCATTATATGGATGAACTCTAAATTATTCATATTAGAAATGTTCTAACCATAATCTTTCTAATGATCATGTTGCAAAAATTACCCTTCAATTAGTCAAATAATTATATTTTATCAGTTCTTTCATACATCAGCCATGAAGCAGTTTTAATAGTCTCTAAAATTAATTTTTTTTACTTTTATTTTAAAAATAAAAGCAACAGGCCTCTCTATTTTATCCATAGGCATAGAAAATTGATCATTATAATTGTATGAAATATTTCCCAGTGAACTTTCTAAACTAAGATATAATAGCTCAGAATAAACTTGTGGTTGCATCTATTTACATTTTTAGCAGAGTTTCTACAGCTTATGAATTATTTCAATTGCTATTTATAATGTAAGGACTTTATAAGCCTTTGCACATTAAAAAGATTTTCTAAATAAATGTGTATCTACATAAATGTACATTATGTAAATTAGTGTATAGGCAATACATTAGGGCAATGGTGAGGTGAAGCACAAAAACTTGGAAATAGTGTCATTTAATTATTAACTTATAAAATCTATAAGAAATGGATGCACTTATAGATATGCAAAATCATCTTAAAAGATGGGCTCATCGCCTGAAGAAGCCCTGATTAAGATCTAACTGATTGAATTAATATTTTCAAAAAATAGGAATTAATAAACATACAAAAATGTGACAATAAAGGCAAGCTAGGTCCCCAGTATTTAGTTTGTCTCAGTCCATGGAGATTGGAAGCCTACACACAGGACTTGATCTGTGGACAGACTGTTGGGCAGACTGTTCCAGAATTTCATATGGAAGGAATTTTGGAAGGCAATCCCTCCAGCATGAGAAGCTAGAAACCTGTTTTAAAACTGCATTTAAGTTTTAAATTAAGTACACTGTTTTCACTAGAATTTCACTGTTATTTTAGATGTTTAGGGGTGCTAAAGGAGTTTAGAGGAGGCTAAAGGGCTCTCAAGCCATTCTTTGGTGCCTGTTGTAGAGCTTCATGTCTCAAGATATCTTGGGGTCACTGTAATTTAGAGAAATCTGCCTTGATTTCCAATACCTATTATGCCAGTTATTGGCATAATACTTTCATAAAATTATTCAATCTTTCTAAATTTTGGTTTGGTTATCTGCAAATGGGTATAATAATATTTTGATCTTGGTTTGGTTATTTGGATCAATGTGTAAAAACACCTAGCATATAACAAGCTATGAATAAATGCTAGTTATCATTATAATAGCTTAATGCATTAATATTTGTCATTTTGTTGCCCCTCGCAAAAGATTTCTTTACCACTGTTTCTTTCTTATTGCTTCTGTAACAAATTTTCAGACACACTGACTTAAAACAACATACATGTATTATTCTATAGTTATGAAAATAACTATAGAATAGTTATCTGAAGCTCTGGGGAAGGGTTGATTCCAGCTTCTGGACATTATCCTTGGTTTGTGACTCCCCAGTTAACAATTGTATCATTTAGACCTCTGCTTCTGTCATTACATTTTCTTCTTAACTCTGACACTTCCGCCTCTCTTTTATAAAGACCCTTGTCATCACATTGGGCCTACTGGATGATCTCAGATAATCTTATAATCTTCCTATCTCAAAATCCTTAATTTAATCACATCTATAAACTCCCTTTTGCTATGTAAAGTATTATATACACAAGTGTATTGGTCAGGTTTCTTCAGAGAAATGGAAGCAAATGAACAGAACCAAAATATATAATTTATTATAAGGAATTAGCTCATAAGATTATGGAGACTGGCATGTCAAAGCTCTGCAGTATGGATCAGCAGGCTCAAGACCCAGGAGAGAGGATAGTGCAGATAATGTCCAAATGCAGTCTTCTGAATAATTCCCTCTTGCTCAGGGAGGCTAGTCTTTTTGTTCTATTCAGGCCTTCAACTGATTGTACGAGGCTCACTCACATGTGGCGAGCAATCTGTGTTCTCCTATTTAAATGTTAATCTCATCCAAAAATACCCTTCTACTTGATACAAAATTAACCATCACAATAGGTTTGATATTGGGATTTAGATATCTTTAGAGGCTGAAAGGGATTATTTTGTCTACTACAAATATCTGTCCCTCTTTATGCATATATTGAGGTCTCTGCTAACCACTAAATCTAGATAAACAAGTTAGTTCAGTTTCCGCTTTTAAGGAACTCACATTTGGTGGAGAAGACACATAAATTGAAAAGTACAATACAATAGTGTAGGTGTAATGATACTGTAATGCACAGTATGCCATGGTAATACAGAAGAGAGGCAAATAATTCAGTTTGGGAGTGGGAAGTGCAGGTGGAGAAGGTGGGGGTGATAAAGAAAGCTACAGGGGATGATGCTTAAGCTGAATTTTAAAGGCTATGTGGGAGTTAAAAAAAAAAAGAGGGAAAAGGCATTGCAAGCAGAGGAGTCAACCTGAGCACAGAGAATAACTAACCCTCTATATGATTCTGCATTCACCTGGTAGCTTTCTCATTGTAACTTAACTTCCCTGAAAGGTTTGTTTGTTTGTTTGTTTTGCTATGAGGAAATAATGTGTTGACCAGAGAACTCAAATACCCAGTTATTTTCACAATAATATTCTTTTCACAATAATATTTTTCAACATAAATGAATAAATAGGCACTCAGGTGTATATACCGGTCTTTGTGATATGATAGGTATTAGTTACTGATCAAACAGCTATCTTTCCCTTATCTTTCCTAACAGAAATTCAATTTTGTTCAGAGGTTTGGTAGCCATATATTCAGGAAAAGCAAGTCTCTTCTTAGACCCAACAGACAAATCGTGACTGTTATATTTGATGGAAATATCCATTATTTTTTCTGATTGGTTTTGGCGAGACAGGTCACACAGTTGCAGTCACTAAGACAAAAGAGAAAAAAAGAAGTTAGCCGGGAGTTTCTAGAAAATATTTTCCTTCCTGATAAAAAGAGGAGAAGCTCTCAGCCCTTCTTTCTTGCTTGTTTTTTGACTTTATTGTTTGAGAAATGTGATGTTTAGAGCTGAAGCAGATATTTTGTTACCATGAGGAAAACCTTGTAACATACCGAGCATGGGAGCAGAGAGATAAAAAATGCCACTGGAAGGCTTAGTGACAACACTGAACAGCTGGACCAAAGGCTCTGGGTGGAGGTCAGTGAAGGAAGATTTTATGTCGGTGCTCTCAGAAGTTACTTACAAAATAATCAAGACTGCATTATCTAGATTAACGCCCCCTACATTATTTATAAAAGAGCATTTGCCTTTTTATCTTATTGTAGTCTAGTATGCTAGACTCTAGGAGGATATACAGAGAAAAAAAAAAGTCTATCCCTAGAAAAGGTGCATTTATTCTAAATGTTTTTTAAAGCTTCTCTAAAAACTGTTAAGGTTTGGACTTAGAAATAAAGAAAAATCACCGAACACTGTTTTCCCCCTTTTCCCTCAAATTTTTGGAACTTTCTTATTCTAATTAGATTTTAGATATTAAAGAAACTCTTTTACTTGTAGTATTTTTGTATTAAATTATTATATTAGATTTCAACTGTGCACAAAATTGATTTTTTTTTACAGACATGTAGAAATGTTTAAGTTTAAAAACAATATCATTTAGTTTTACTTTAAATTTTGATTCATATTTTCACATATAAAATTATACCCTCCCTGAGATTCTTTAAAAAGTGTAAATTTTATACATATACACCTTTAAAATCATGGATTTTACTGTTTTGAGTATCACATTTAAAAATTGTTAATGAGCAAAAAACTAGAGAATATTCCTAGAAGGAATATTCCATTCAGCATCTTTTAGGATTAAAAATTTTTTTATTGCTATTAAAGTACAGTTAATGTTCTGAGCCATAATTGTGCACCCTTGCATTATATATTGATTTATAGCACGTTTAGGTAGCAATTATTCTCACTGTTGTGAAGTGCTTGTGCTTTGCTCACTCAACATGCAAACATTTCAAATTATAGTACATTAAGATGTCAATGACAAAAGGGAACATTCTAAAAATAAAGTGCTTTTTAATCATTTTATAAAATGACTAACGCCTTTTTATCAGTGAGTACATAATCCACATTCTTTCAAATGTTTCTTAGAAACCCTTATGAAACAAAGACACATACTTCTAGTTTTTCTCTATCGATGGGTTAGTTTCAAAAAATAGTGTCTCCCTGCTTCTTCAGCACTTGTTTTCATGGAATTAGTCTTACTTTTCAGGCAAGGATGAACCTTGCCATGAACAAAGATAAACATTTTGTTGAGCTTCTTGATTACCTTTTTATTTCCAATCTTGGCTAAAGCAGTGCATCAATCTGACATATTTAGGCAAGACTTAAAATGATTCTCAGTTCTCATTCATGGAGTGAAGAAAATGTTCAAAAGCACTGTTTCTATGTGTCAATAAAATTAATTTGTCACTTTTTTGCCCCCATAATAGCCTCGAAAATTTTTCTCCGAAGTGCCTTTATATGAGTCAGGAATTTCAACACAATTTTCAGAGTCTTCTGAGGTTTAATGGACTTGATAAAACACTCCCTTTTTTGCATAGCCTCTTAAAAACATTATTTAAGGCAAGTCTAATGCCTGGTGGCTCAGCGTTTTAGATTGCCTTACTCGGAGAAGAGCTATATCAATTTATTCTTTCAATAAATATTTATTAAGTGCTTGTGGTGGGATAAAGATAATGAGTGACCAAGACAAAACTGGATCTCTGTTCTGTGTTTCAGCCAGGTAAGAGGATGGGGATGAGGCAGCAGATAAGAGAAAGAAAACAGCTTGCATTAACAGAGGGGCTTCTCTGTGCTAGATACTGTATTGATTACTGTCCAGGTCTGTTCACATTTAAACCTCACACAACCTCTATGAAGAAGATATATTTTTAATCATCCGGATTTTACAGATGAGGAATTGAGAGTTAGAGGAATATCTAACTTGCTTAAGCCTAAAGAACTTATCAACAGAGCCAGGAAATCAACCCCAGTCTGCCTGAATTCAAACTCTACCCACTTAAACTCTATGCCCAAATGCCACTCTATTATCTCATGGTGAACTACCAATAAAATGAAAAGGACTGTTTTTTTCTTATTTGAAAATAAGATGTTTTCCTTTATATCTGAGTGAAGGATTTTCTCTATATGTGTGGTGATGCAGCTGGATGTCTTTGGGTGTAAGTGCTATCCTTTCTTGCTGAGAGTAAGTGGATTGTCATCTTAAGATGAACCAAGCAGAGAGGCTTCTGGTATAAAGATTATATACATACATTCATACATACATTTTACATATACAAATATACATGATATAAGAGTTATACATGTATGCATATATATGTATATATATGTCTATACATATAGTGGAAAAATTCAACATTCTGTGTGAATAAATGGAGAAATTCAGCAAAGATGGAAACCTAAAAAATTAAATCTAATGCTAGAAATGAAAAATATATCAAGTACAAAGAATTCATTTCATGTTTTTAAAAATGTCTGGACAGAGTAGAGAAGATGGTTGCTGAACCTGAAGACATTTGAGTCAATAGACATTACTCAAACTAAAACATAAGGAAAAAAGAGAGATTAAAATAAAAACATATTACAATATCTAAGACCTTTGGAACAATACCAGTGATCTAAAACATATAATTTGAGCCCAAGAAAGAGAGACAAGAGAATGGGGGAGTTTTGAAAAATTGTTAAAGACTTCAACTCATAAAACCAACTGTAAGTAAGGTAAATGCAAAGAACACACACATATGTATATTATAGTAAACTACATCTTTAAAGTGCTAAAAGAAAAAATAGTTAACCTACAATATGCTCAAATGACTCCTTAATAAGAAATACAAAATACATTTTCAGACAGATAAATGATGAGAGAGTTTGTTGGCAGCTGACCTAAACTATAAGAAATGCTAAAAGAAATTTTTTGATCTAAAGGGTAATGATATCAGATAAAAGCCAGATCAGCAGGAAGAAATAAAAAGCACAGAAAGGCCTAATATGTTTTTAATATTCTTCATTTCACATATGCTTAGAAAGATAGATAGGTAGGTAAGTAGGTAGGTAGATCAGAGAGAGAGAGAAAGAGATGATAGATAGATAGATAGATAGATAGATAGATAGATAGATAGATACAGACAGACAGACAGACAGACAGACAGACAGACAGACAGACATTCCTATAATCTGCAAAAGCTGTCAGGAAAATAGGGGTTCCATTTATAAGGACAAGGAGAAAACACAAAGTAATTTATAAACTACTAAGAGTGTCATGGAGTCATTATAAATGCAATTTAGGAATCAGCAGGAGTGCCCTCATCCTGGAATTTTGGGTTTCAAATATGATTGGCTCAAATCTCCCATTTCCATATCCTGAATTCTTATTTTACACTCTGCATGTTTGTGTCTATTCCTTTATCTCTACTGTGACATTAGCACAAGCTGGGGTATAGCCCATGCACCCTGTTCCCTTCTCCCACTCCAAAGTAATTTTGAATAGAAAAACTATATCAAATAGCAAAAATTTTACTGAGAATAGAAGTCTGTGTATACTACTTCAAACAATTAAAAATTATTTGTTGAACATTCTTGTTCTAAAGTCTGTCTTGTTCATCTCATTGGTAAGGTTTTTTCATAAGCCATTTCGCCCATGTACCACTCATCCTTCCCTCATCACATAAGATTCTCTCTCTTTTTGTCCTGCCACCTTTCGGATTTATTTTTTCTCTTCTCTTCTTTCTCAAGAACTAAATTAAAATTTTCTCATGTTCTCATGCAGAGAAACTTAGCCACTCCTCTCATTGCTTTGGCTCCTGTCAACACTCTCACATTCTTCCCAGAACTGTTCCATTGTATAGATCCAGGGTCCTTACTTCCATTATAGTCCATGTAAAGGAGAGTTGGGCAGCATACAGCAGTATGTGGCAGCCCTTCCCCTACTTTATTAAGGTACTTTCCTGATCAAAGGCTGTTCTGGTGTCAGCTAATAATCTCCCACTTATATTCTATAAAAGTCCTACACAAACTTTATAAGAGACTGAAAAAAAACTGAATAAGTGGAAAGCTATGCTATGTACTTGGCTGGGAAGTCTAATGTAAAAATGTCTCTTCTTTTCAAATTACTTTTAGGTGTCATCAATTCTAATTAAGATATCAATAGGTTTTTCTATTTTTTTTTCTGGTATATGACAATAATTTATAATATATTTGAATAACTGAACATGAGAGGATAGTAAAAATAAATGTTTAAAAAAATGAGAACAAATATTGGACCCTATAATTATTACCAATACGTGTGACTATCATCTATATAATAATCTAATAAGCTAGATCCCCATCTAGCTATCTAGCTATCTTTGATCTATGTTTTGTGGCCATCTGAAGCATCTCTTTTCTTTCAATAATAAATTCCCCTTCTTCAGGAGCAGGGCAGCACCCTCACTATACATCCCACATGGTTTTTGTGGAGCCACCAATCATAGGACCCTGCTCCCTGGCCTAAAGGTGAACATGCAATATAGGCAGGGCCACTCAGATAGTAAACTAACTTCTTGACCATAATGATTGGTCCAAGGATAAATAAATGAAAAGTCACTCAAAGTTTTCCTTGGAAATACTCAAAATGAAGCTGAGAAAATATGTCCTCTTGTGGAAAAGAAAACTGGGATGATGTAAGCCCAAGACTGCTGGCAGATATGTTTTCTGCCAGTGGAAAAAGCCGATCTGTTATATGAGAGAATGAAGCCAAGCAGAAGTAAGTAAATATGAGAGATGGAGTGAGAAAGAAAATCCTGGAGGTCTTGAGTCCCAGTTTGAATTTTTGAAGCTCCAGAATCTATCTGGTTCCTAAAGGTCTTCTCTCAAATCTCGAAGTTATCCTACTATGTTTCTAATAACAGACATAGACATAGTGATATAACTACAAAAAATATTTTGCTTTTCTTTGCTCACCACTTTCCTGGTTACCCCACCCAAATGAGGAAAAGAAAAGAGATGCCACCCTGATTGGTCAGAATCACAGACTTGTTTTGGGGTTGCAATTTACTATTGGATAACTTCACTCTTAGCTAATGATGGTGGTTATGGGAGTGATGGTAATGGTAGCGATATGAATGTTAGTGCTTGTAATAGTAACGGCAGCAGTAGCTCTGCTCCTGGGTGTGCCAGATGGTGCCTGGAAGTCCTAAAGTTTCTCCAGGTATTATTTGCCTCTAAGGTTGAAGTGGGATTCAGTGGCTTGGGAAAGTAGATGATACAGGGACCATAATCGGTATAGAGTAATGGAATCTGAGCAGAAAAATGCATCAATTATTTTACACGAACTCTAAAGTAGTTTATCAAGGGTAGAACTCCTTGAAGTTCTCTACTATTAACACTGTAATTTCCTTTATTGAGGGAAAATCTAGACACACTTCATCTTAGCTATAAGCTATCTGACTTCAACTGTGTTTTTCTCTAGATTATCAAGTATAATAAAGGCTCCAAGTGTACCACATGGTTGAGACAGCTCAAGATTCCCACTCTAACTCTTCCTGGCAGGCTTTTCCGCTACTACCTCTCATTCATGTCACCTGGATGTTTTTTCCTCCCTCTCATTTAGGGAGTTTGCACAACTTTCTAATGGGCCTTTGTTACATCTTAGACATTCATTCATCGATCTATCTATTTATTTAAATCTGTATTTCATAAATATGTACTATGTACCATTCATAACGATTGCTGTATCTCAGGAGTTTTTAGCCCAGTAGAAAGACAAATATTGAAACACTTTAATAAATAACTGCTAAACCTAGCCCCATTTAGCAAGGCCTTGGGCGGTTGATCTAATAACCTTTCCTCAGTACCTCAGTGTTTCCTGACCTTTCTTTTCTGTTATGTACTCGGTCTCCTCCCAGGGTATAGGTGGAACTCTTAGTTCAGCCCTCTAATCATAGGCAAATTCTAGCAATTCCTATTCTCCTTATTTCCTTGCTTATGAAGCAGGGGAAGAACTGCTCCAACTGTAACACAGGATGCCTTCCTTCATATGTACACCATAGTGCCAGAGCTCCTAGGCATAACTCCAAAGAACCTGGCTTTTTCTATGGCAGGGATGGGAAATGGGAAAATTCCATATCCCTGATCCTACAAAACGGTTTCTACCATCCTACCGAAGATGTCAATGGGAGGAGACACGGACTTGAAGACAACGGATAGAACTGGCTTCACTGTTGGCTATTGAAAGTATTATTCCATACAACAAACTTGCTCTCATAACACAAAATAGAATTCAGTAGTTCATTTATATTAGTACTTGTATTATCTGTGTAGACTAAAAAATGACTAACCTTTAAATATCACTTTTATGCACTTTTGTTTGTTCTCATACTTCAATTTATCATCTTAAAATACCACTTACTATGACTGTAGCATGTAAGCTTTACTTACTGTTTAATTTTTAGTAGAGTGTAATTGTGTTTTCTACTGTTTTATGGATTGTATTGTTATGCAAAATTGTGACTGAATTAAAAAATGTATTTAATTGTAGTTAATCTGAAGAAAAACCAGAGCATACATTTAATTTTAAAAGTAGTATATGCTTCACAAATAGAAATAGTTGAGAAATAAAAAGAAATTATCCCATTCTTTCTTCTCAAATTCCACTTCCCACATCGCATTATTTCATTTAGGAATATACAATTTTTCCCACAAATCCCACACATATACACACACAATCTTATAATTATCTTTCTCCACTTAACAATCTGTGTATGTCATATAAATATTTCATAGTATCAATGTACTGTAATATACTTAACTGTTCATCTATTAAAATACAATTAGAATGATTTTAGATTTTTCACTATTAAAAACACTACTACAATAAATAACTTTGTAATATATATTCTTGCATGCTTATATGGTGTATATCTGTAAGGCAAATTTCTAGAAATGGAATTGCTGGGCCAAAGAGTAGATATATATGAAATTTAGATAGATACTATGAAAATGCCATCCAAAACGGTTGTGCCAGCTTGTGCTCCTACCAGCAGCACGTGTCTGAAAATGTCTGTTTTTAATCTTTGCCAATCTGGTAGTGAAACATAGATTATAGCATTGTTATTTTAATATGCATTTCTTTAATCATAGATGAGATTTATTTACCATGTCTGTCTATTACCTTTTTGTTTTACTGTATTTTTTTTATGGCTGGATTTTTTACATTGCAGATAATTCCCAAGAAAGGGTGTACATGTTTTTGAGTTTCACATTAAATGACTAGAATTTTTAAAGCACACAATTAAAATTAAAATTAGATTGGTGCCAGGGTCATGTGTAATAAAATAATGATTTCTGATATGAGGAAGAGATAGATATCCAATCCATCTGGGTCCCCATGGAGCCTCCACATTCCCTCATTGCAAAGCAGCAGTCTACGTTACATTTGCACTGTCATTCTTAATACCCAGAAATGATAGAGTCTCATACCCTCTTTAAAAAGCTAGACAATATGGTTTATCGTAGCCTTAAAAATTGTAACTCAAAAATATAAAAATCACAGAGCATGGGTTGGCTTCTTGCCAACAGCACAGAAAGCAGCATTTCAAAGGTTATATAAGAAGGAGGTAAGAAACTAAATGATTATGCCATGTGTAAAACTAAAAAGCTGGGATTGGCCCAGATCTCAAGTGCAGCTATAAAAGAAACAGGAGGCAGTGGTCAAATATAAGGAGAAAAGAGCTAGTACTGAGGTGAGTCTGAATTCTAGAATGCCATACAAAGATTAAGCAAAAAGCCTATTTATCTTTGTTTAAATTTAATTCAAGTAGCTCTCCAACACAGGGAAGCCCCTGAGTAGGGCAAACCAATGGTGTTAGTTAGTTAGTTAGCTAGTTAGTTAGTTAGTTAGTTAGTTTGTTGGTGGTGGTAGCAAGCTCAGGAGCCTGTAGCAAGCTCAGGAGCCTGTATCAAACTAGTTCAGGCTAAAACAGATTCTCTGGCTTATGTAGAAGAAAGTTGAGAATTAACAATTTTCTGACATCAGTGAGTTCTGAACTGGGATAAGTCCTACCTGGTTGTGGTGTATAATTCTTTTTATACATTGTTAAATGCAATTTACTAATATTTTGTTAAGATTTTTGCATCTATGTTCATGAGAGATATCGGTCTATAGGTTTTTTGCAACGTCTTTGGTTTTGATATTAGGATAATGTTGGCTTCATTGAATGAGTTGAGAAGTATTCCCTCAACTTCTATCTTCTGAGAGAGATTGTAGAGAGTTGATATAACTTCTTCCTAAAATGTTTGATCAAGGTACATTTTTAAACATAGTTTTTGTTTGGATGTATGGTAGCTTAGGGTGAAAGAGCTCAAGTCCTAAGCAGAGTTTCCTGAATTATCACCACAGGAAAAGGAAGTGCTAGATCACCTAGAAACCTGCCCTTCGTTTGTTTCAGAGCATTCCTCTCCCGATTTCTAGAGCATCTACTAAAAATCTACTATATGACAGCAAGCATTGAGAAAAAGAAGCAAACATACATATACATAGATATACACATATATGGATAAATATATATCCATTTCGTTTGCTTAAAATTAATTTTTTTTTATTTTTGACATAATTTAAGACTTTTGTTGCAATAACTGTACAAGGAATTTCCACATATTCTTCACTCTGGTCCCTCGAACATTAACATTTTATTATCTTTTTCTCTTTGAGACTTTCAGACGTGATATTCCATTATCCTTAAATACTTTAGCATGCAGTTCCTAAAAACAAGGACATTCTTTTATATAACCATAGCACAATGATTAAAGTTAGGAAATTAACATTGATGCAAAAGTATTGTCTAATACACAGATCATATTCAAATTTTGTCATTTGTCTCAATAATGTCTGCTGTAGCAAAACAAAATTCTGGGTCATGTTACATTCAGTTTTTATTTAATCTTAAGTAATTCCACAGTCTGTCTTTGTCTTTTATGACACTGACATTTCTTTAGGAGAACAGGCTGTAATTCTGTAGGATATCCCTTAATTTGGCCTTGCCAGATGTTTCTTTATGATTAGATTCAGGACATGGTTTTTGGTAGGAATATCACAAAAGCGATACTGTCTTCTTCTCAATGTATCACTTCAGGAGACACATAATGGCAATACACGCCATGTCCCTTTTTAAAAAGTACTTTGCATCTAGGATTGGTGACAGGCACACAAAAATAACTGTAATATAGTCTGATTAGCACAGTAATAGAGGTGTATGTGTGTGTATTAAACATCTTTTATTCCTTCTTCAGAGTATCTTGGCACACTTTTTTGCTCCAGCCATTGCTGCCACAGAAAACAATGCTCTGTCATGGCCTTGCCTCAGGTGCATGGAGCATCTCTTGCTTTTTGCAATAGGGCTTCTCTGCCACCACAACATGGGATGCCTGCAGAAACTTACTCAGCTGTTTTGGCAGAGGCACAGACTGGAGAATGTGAGGGAGTCAACACTCACTGAGGCAATCTTTCATAACTGAAGAGTAGAGCTGGCGAATCACTCATATCCTCTTCTGTGTCAGATAATTCTGACAATTCTGAGGCACAATTCACACAGCTCTCAAATGGTTCAGCAGGACCAAGCTCCATGTTCCTATAGTGGTGACCAGCTTAATAATGCGCCCTTGAATTGGCTTTCTTTCTTTCCATTTACCATTCTTCTCCAGACCCCTACCACTGCCCCCTGGAATCACTTCCCAAAGTAAACCAACTGCATCCAAGCTCTTTTCTCAAACTCTGCCTTTGAGGGAACCCATGATAAGATTTTAATATCAGAAGACTGGAAAGCAAACACCCAGGAAGAGATTCTGGAAGTGAACGCTTTGCCACTCACACACTTCCACTGCTGATGGAAAGTGTGGGAGGTGATAACCCGTAGCTAGAATCATTATTGTTAAGACTTTCACTGGTAGATGACTGGGTTGCAGTAGAGATGGAAAGTCAAGCATGTGCTTAGGTACTAGGGATGGCCCTTGAACAATCTGAAGACAATGGTATTTATAAGGCCTGTGGATTAGCTCACTTATATTAAAGGCTCTTGAAAACTTAAGAAAAAGATAGGCTCAAGTTACTAACTTTCAGTTCTAGGCAGGCCATGAAAATCAGAAAGCCTCCAAAGCATTATTAAAAGAGATGCTGACTTCTTGCACCCATAGAGCAAACTGTGCTAATAATCAAACCCAGGATTGAATTGTAAGGTAGCATTACTACAAAGGAGACTGAAAACGCTGCCTTGACAAGTCTTCTAGGCCAAAGGCAGGGCCCTGGAAAGAATGGAACCCTAAGACTTGCAACAGGACAAACCTGAGAAATTTAAACCAGCGGGTTCTTCTGAATTCTGTGGCACAAGTATCTTTCTCTGCTTTGTTTGAAGAGAATAGCTTTCCCTTGTATGGAGACTTCACAAAAACCTGAAATGAGGCAATCGCATCTAAATAAACAAAGGGTTTTAAGACCTGGCTAATATTACCTGAAGGAACTGAGAAGGTATGTATACAAGTGAATCTTGAAAGTGATGGGTCTAAAAGAGCAGAATATAAAGGTGAACAAGAGAGAATTTATTGACAGTGAAAACACTTGGAGTTTCATAGCACAGCAAGGACACACAGAGCTAGTCTTAATAGATCACTGAAATGTCTCCCTAAAGCTTGAATAGCATAAAGGCCTATAGTAAATGAAGGAGAAATTTTAGAAGGGCCTTAACTATATTGAGGAAGGTGTCAGAAGGCCTAGGGAGGTTATGATGTTAGAATAAATTTATAATATGAAACCTGGGGACTCACATCTGACTATGTTTCTTATAAGGGTCCAGAAGACATACTCATCTCCAAGGCCATTAAGAAATACAGTGGTGAGGGTGTCACTGGCATCTTTGAGAAGCTCGTGGTAGTTCTTCACTGTAGTTGACAGAAAGAGATGCTACTATGGAACTTGATATTAGGCTCCCAAATATCAATTGGACTGATAAGAATCCAAAATAGCAAAGGCCAGATGGTAACACCTGAGTGACAGAAGAAAAGTGTGCATAATTATGATAATGGACGGCAAGGCCAGAGGGGCAACGAGAATGTATTCACCCACAGGGCTCTGTGATAATGATTAATTGACCATGGTGTTCCTCAGGGCAAGTTAAATGAACAACCACTAGGGTGTTACTTGACCTATATGTATAACCAGAAAAATGCAACAGCTGGTGAACAGAAGGTTGATGCCAGCTGTCTCAATGGAAAATTGCAACCTCTCTCCCAGTTTATAGATTTAAACTAGTTCGTAGACTCAAAGCCCACCATCTGAAGGGGAGGCTGAGTAAAGACCTAGCAATACTAGCACATACATATACTACATGGTCCCCCAGTTCTCCAAAAAGACATAAAACCACTTATGGAGAAACTCTACATTAAGAAAGGGGAAACACACAGGCATTTCAAGGTTTGTTAGATACAGGGGCTGAGTTGATACTAATACTAAGAAGCTAGAAGCACTATCATAGCCTCCAGGTAGAGTGGGACCAGATGGCCCACGTTCCTCTCATAGTATTCCAATGAAGTCACAGGCACACCTTCCCTTTTAAGTGAACAATTCCTGAAATGTAATACATTTAGCAACTGGCAGAACCGTCAGTTTCTTTTCTTGACCTATGTCATAAAATTAATAAGATAGGAAGGACCAATGGAATCCCCTGAAATTGCACATTCTTACTGGCTAAGATAGTGAATCAGAAGGAATACAATATCCTGAGAGGAAATATAGAGACTAACTCCACTATCAAATCTACTTAAAGGATTCAGAGGTGTTGGTACCCTCATAACCTATTCAACTCACCTATTTAGCCTGTTTGGCCACTGCAAAAAACAGATCTATCATAGAAAATGATGGTGGACTACTGTGAACTTAACCTAAGAGTAGCCCAAATTATAGCTGCTATGATATAATTTACTAGAAAATAACCACACAGGCTTTGACACCCAGTACGTAGTTATTGCTCCAGTGAATAGATTCTTCTCAATCTCTGTCAGCAAAAAGGAGCAAAAATAATTATGACTATGTGGGAGGGAGAGCAGTGCACATTCACTGTTCTGCCCCAGAGCTTCCTGTTCTCTGTCATAGTATGTATAGTCCACAAGGACATTAGTCAACTTAACATTCAATAGAATATCATGCTATACTGATGACATTATGCCAATTGGACCTGCTAAGCAGTGAGTAGCAAGGCACTTCCACACCCAGTTCTTCGTGCTTCCATGCCCAATGATAACCACAAAAGGACAGAGATGCAACGGCCCTTACCCAGTCAGGCTAAAGCAACTAAGGGCTCCAGCCCCTCCAAGATGAAGAACTGGGTAAGCCACCAGGCAAACAACCTAAATCAAGCAGAGTAGTAGAAGAGAGACAGGACAAATTGATCACTTATGGTATTGAGACCAATTACAGCTTCAGGGAATGTTGTTTGTTCCTCTGACACTCCTGTATTGAATCTTTTGTAGGCATTGCTGTCAGCTACAACTTTGAAGGCTCTATGATAGACTACATATGACTGAAACTACTAAAATATCTGAGGAATACACATTGTAGAATATATCAGACATCTCTTATGCCATGTCATACCTATAGCTACCAGTTGAACCAAGGTGACATCTGATCACTGCATCAGGTATCTCTTACTTTTTACTCTTGGGCTTCTCTAACTCTGCAAACATGGAAATATGAGAGAGCGAACACTCCTTAGGGCAATCATATATTAACAGGGAATGAAATGCTTTCTTCTTGTGTCTCAGCAAACAATTCTGAGTTCTGGCCCCTCAGAAGCTCTCCAGCAGTGCTGAGTCTCCATTGACTATAAAGGCGACCAGATCAATAATGTATTTTTATATTAGTTTTTTTCTTATCTGGTTTTACTCCTACTCCTCTACCCTCAACTCTTGTTCCCTGGGATTATGTCTCCAAATAAATGAATGTGAAGGAGCCTTTGTCTCAGGTTCTTCTTTTTAGGGAATTCAAGCAAAGACAGCAAAGTAAGATAGAATCTCAGATGTGGTGCTATAAGGTTTTTCAGAGGAAATAACTATTGAGTTATGTCTTAAAATATCACCTTAGAAGTTTTCCACGTGGACAAAATGGAAGAGCGTTCCAGGTAAAGGTAAGAGCATGGATAAGAACAAAGAGGCAGAAAAAGGCTCGGTAAATTTAGGAAATTTTTAAGTATTTCACAATGAGAGGAGCAATAAAGTCATGTGCTGGAGGTGGTAAGGGGTGTTGGAGACGTAAGCAGGAATCAAATACAGGAGATTTTGTGTGCCATGCTAGCTGGACTTGTTTTCATAAACAAGGAGGAGGCAATTTCATTAATTCTATACCAAACCTCTGCTAACCTGAAGCAATGTGAAAACCAGCTCACTTTTCAACATTGAGACATGAGTTGCCCTTACCTATTAACATTTAAAAGTGAATCTGCTCTGAGGGAGTTGATTGAAATGTCTAGGGAAACGTGTGGTAACATAAAACAGAAATTGTTGACTGCCTATACAAATCCATTTCTTCTCTCCCTCTCCTTCCTTGCTGAGAAGAGCCTGAATTTTGTTTGTGTTTACTGACCATATCGCCTAGTATTCAGGGGAGGGGCTCCCTGGCCTCAGGTTATAGTCTAAGCCAGAGGTTAGCAAGCTCTTCCTGTAAAGGACCAGGTTGTAAATATTTTAGGCTTTGTGAGCCATATGGTCTTTGTTCCAACTACCTACCTCTGCTATTGTAAAGGGCAATCTTTAAGAATACTAAACTTTACTTGTGGACGTTGAATATTGAATTTCCCATAATTGTCCTATGTCACAAAATATTATTTTTCTTTTCATTTTTTGCAACCATTTAAGAACGTAAAACTCATAGCTCATGGGCCATGCAAAAACAGGCAATAAGCCAGATTTACCCACAAGCCATAGTTTGCCAACCCCTTGTGTGAGCTAAGCAGGGTGGTCTCATTTCCTTTGCTTAAGATTGGCTTTAACATGGACAGGTTCTCAAGTCCTGACCAATGTAACCCAAAAGGTGGTATTCTACAAGCTTTCCTTGGTTTAAAAAAGAGGAACGAGAGAAGAAATAACTCTTTCTTTTTTTTCTTTGTTGGAAATTATATTTTAATAATATTAATGACTATTGATATTCACTTAAACTTGTTTCAACACATTTCCATAATGATTGATGTTCACTTAAACATGTTTCAACAGAGTACTTTGATCAAATTTGTATGGTTCACTTGCAACTTAATAATACATTTACACATTTCTAGTTAATTATGTATCTCATTTGAGTAACTGATGCTCATCATTTATTTTACTACTAAGAGAACACACTAAGTTTTGCTTTGGAAATCCTGTTTGGTACAACATCTAAAACTCTCTTTTAGGTCATAAAGAGAAAAGGGATATAAACAATATTTCACAGCACTTAATCCAAGTATTTTTGATGCAAACAGCCCAGGATTTCTCCCAAACTTAGCATAGTTTCACACATAATAGGAACTTCATAAACTTTTGAAGAATTGACTGAAAGTGAAAAATGGATTCTCAAGTATTGAGTACTTAAAATTATGGTTGTATCTGATAGTGAAGCAATCACTGTCATGAAAATAACTTTTTATAGATTGACATGAAGGATGTTAGAACATAACAAGCTTGTTGAATAAAAGGAACTACTGATAACAAAAGATTGATACCCATTGCCTGCTTTGTTCTTTTCATAGGTGAAAAACTGCCCTAATATCCAAATATCCAAATATCTGTGGCTGCGTCAGATGAACTGGCAGTGTTGATTAACGTTTGAGACATCATCTGAAATCCTTCCATTCTTTGTTTTTTTTTTAAATTTTATTTTAGATTCCACATGTAAATGAAATTATATGACATTTGCCTTTCTCTATCTGACTTATACCATTCAGCACAATACCCTCTAGGTCCATCATGTAATATCTTTTCCCATTCTTTCCTTTTAGTCTGTGTGTGTCCTTTAATCTAAAGTGAGTCTCTTGTAGGCAGCATGTGTAAGGGGTCTTGTTTCCTTATTCATTCAGTCACCCTATCTTTTGATTAGAACACTTAATTCTTTTTCATTTGAAGAACTTGTTGATAAATAGTTATTGCTATTCTTTATTCACATTTTTGATACATATTTTTTTTCTTCTTAAAGAAGTCCCTTCAACATTTCCTGTAATACTGGCTTAGTGGTGATGAGCTCCTTTAGCTTTTTTTTTTTTTTTTTTTTTGGTCTGGGAAGCTCTTTATCTGTCATTTGACTCTGAAAATAGCTTTGCTGGATAAAGTGATCTTGGTTGTAGACCTGGGTTTTCATCACTTTAAATATTTTGTGCCAAGCCCTTCTGTCCTGCAAAGTTTCTTTTGAAAAATCAGCTGCCAGAATTATGGGTGCACCCTTGTAGGTAACTATTTTTCTCTTGCTGCTTTTAAGATTCTCTCTTTGGATTTAACCTTTGGCATTTTAATTATAACGTGTCTTGGTGTGGACTTCTTTGGGGTCATCTTTCTTGGAACTCTCTAAGCTTTCTGGGGTTGTACATCTATTTCCTTCACCTAAGTGCATTGAGCGTCATTATAACCAGTGTTTTGAACTCTGCATCTGTTAGATTGTTTGACTCCACTATGTTTATATCTTTTACTGGAGCTCTGTTCTTTCACGTGAGACATGCTTCTTTGTCTTTCCATTTTGGCTGCCTTTCTGTGTCTGTTTCTACGCGCTATGTAAAGCTCCTAAGTCTCCCAGTCTTAGAAGCTATGTGGGACCCAGTGGCATAGTCCTGAGAGGGGTGCAGCTGCAGGCCAAGTTTAGTTCCAGCCTGTGTCCCTCCAGGCCCACGTGGTAAGAGTTAGCAGGCAGAAACTATTCTTTAATTGCCCATACTGCTAAAAGATGAATAATGCCTAGAGCTGCTGCAGCCATGTTTGAGAACATGAAGTTTCTCTCCTTATTACTAAGAATAGCAGAGTAGAAGGAAAAAACTTATGGAATCTTTGTAATATTACTGAGCTGTTAAATTAACTGGAGAATACTTAAATCTTCATGAAATTATTGAAATGTTGAATTAACCTGACGCTAAACTTCTTGTAGTAAGAAATAATAGAGGTATTTATCATATAAGCCACTTTTAGTCAAGTTTTCTGCTACTGAAAGCCAAAAATATCTTAACTAATAGACAAGAACCCAGGAGAATATTAAATAAGCCATTAAATAAAATAACAGAGAACTATAAATGCTGCAATGGAAATTGATTCAAGACAAATTGTTAAGTAAAAAAAGCAAGGTATGGAACAGTTTGCACATCTTTTAAGAATATATATATATATATATATAATATGTATACCTTAATTTTATATATATATATATATAAATATATATAAAAATATATACATATATATGCACCTTAATAATATATATACACACACACACACACCTTAAAATTTTGGGAAGACTATGATCAATCACGATTAACTTTGGGAAGTGTTGTTGGGATGAATAGGGAGGAAAAAGAGACTTAATTTCAATTGTAGACATTACTTCATTATTTAAATTTTTAGAAGAATGTGAAATTATTATTTTTAAAGTTGAAAAGCTGATAAAAAAGAGAGGAAATTGTTAATTTCTATACAGACAGGTATTTTAAGTAGGATTCTGCAGGAGTCTGAGGATAAAGTAACTCAATGTTGATGCCTAAAATGGAGTAAGACCATAGGTCAGATAAATGACTTCACTTCTATTTTTTCCTCCTAATGCTCTTTAGCTATGCCATCTTCTCTCTAGTGAAGCTTGGAAGGGTATAATTTAGAAGAGCAGGAAATAGCAGATACCACAACTACAACAGTTTAGTTTCTCTTGTCTGAGAGACAAATATGTAATGGACTGTCTTTGGGTGTTAGAACTGTGTCTCATCTCATTTACTATGTGCACTAATGATTTAGAAGTGGAAAAGGGGTACTTAGTGATGGAAGTCCTTCCTTAGGTTTCACTAACAAGACTTTACCTGTCTGGGAATGATTTAGGTAAGGAAGACAAAAGAGAATATTTAGAAGATTGAAAAAAAAAAAGACCTACAGCATGAGAGGTTTAGGATAGAAATCAAGAAGAAATTTCTGATGGTAAAAACTACCACAGACAGAACAGAACAGAGGTTAATTACATACAGTGTAGACTTTTCATTATGATAGTTTAAAAGGAAATATCATCTTTTTAGGATGGAATTATTATAATTAAAATCATAAATATTAAAATCATAAATATAAGAGAAACTTTAGAGAGCGCCTATCCCAAGACCCTTGGTTTTACAGATGATAAAACTGAGGCTGAGAAATTAAAGTGACGAAGATCATACAGTTAATTAGCCGTAATGCCAGAACCAGTGTTCATTTTCCCTTAAGTCTTTCTTCTATACCACACTTATTGAGAATAATTTTGTTTGAAGGCACAAGAATAAGCTAGATGACTTATCAGTCTTTTATTATAAGTTAAAGACATTAGTCCAGAACTGAAGCTATCATTTATCACAATCAGGGATTTTTTTTTTCCACATAAGGTCCATGGACTATGCTCAGAGAATCTTGAGCCCTCTGATACTCAGGCAAAATTGTGTCTGTTTGGAAATCTGCAGTTCCCAATACCTCCTCATGATGGACTAATTGAATAGCACGTATCCCCAAAGCTGAATTTGAGATTAATCTCGGAGAATTAAATTAGAAAAAATTATGCAATGAGTGAGATAACCAGTTATAGAAAGAAGTCAAACTCAGCAACGAAGGGTGGAGGAGTTAAGGGAACTCTCAGGTTCAGTGATGTGGGAATATTTTTTAGAGAATCTGATGATGTCAGCATATCAAAAGCTGAGTGGGTATGGAAGAAAATTCCTATGTGTTGGGGATTTTTGAAATGTCCAGATGGCCAATTAAGACTGCACCACATGTTTTTTATCCCTTAATACTTGTTTTTTAAAAAAGATCTAGGAAGTTCACCAATTCAGCAATACCTTAAAGTTAAAAACAAAACAAAACAAAACTGGCAGGCACAAAAAGACACACATTCTGAAACAGAGCAGAGAATGATTAGGCTTACTTCTTAACTTTGCCCTTTCATCCATCCACCCAACTCAAGCTATACTGATAAATACACCAAATTCTGAGTCATACTAATATCCCCAAATTTGTAGAGAAACAAAGCTAATGCATCTCCTTACATTTTTTATTTTCTCACTGTACATTACTAGAAATAGCTGCACGAAAGGCTGGTGATAGGGAGCAAGTGAACTATGGGGCTGACTCTAATGAAAGTGAAAGTTCCAGGACTTCCACTAAGATGGGAGGACCACCTGATGCCTGCAGATATTTCCCTATGGAAATGATATATAGTTCACAGCTAGAACAAACACTCAGCAAGGAGAGAATGATCCAGGTTTCTAACACAGCCTGTATCTTGCCTCAACAGAGCTTCTTTCTCTTTCATTATTTTTTCGAGGTACAGAAAAGTAAACAGAAGATAAATACTCTATCTTCAAACATTCAAAGTGGAAACCAAATTTGACTCAGATATAGAGAAAACAAAAACATCCCCTACACTGTATCACAACAAATTGAAGGTCTGTCAGAGCTATCTGAGCCTGAGCAAGATGAAAAGAAATGGCATTGCAACCCTGTGAGCATGTTACAGCCAGAGAATGTATATAACGTTCTTCAGGTCCCACAATTAATATAATAGGACTGGGATTCAAACCCAAGTGGTCTGACTAGCCTGGAAAATCTGGATAAAACTATGTTTTGATTTACTAAATTGTTTCCTAAAATGGATAGAGCAGTTGAGCCATCTGTAGTGAGATTTCCAACTCTGTTTGATTCTCAGGTGTAAATAAGCCAAGGAGAGAAGAGCTACTGGTTCCTAATCTAATAGCCTTAGGGGACATAAACCAATTAGGTTATATCCTTCCAATAATGGACCAGAAGCTTGGGGAAGAGATTAAGGACAGCAATGCTGGGGAACATTATGGAAGTGGCCTGTTCGCTGTCTAGGTCTACAACATCCATAGTGTCCTAATGATGCCTGATATAAAAGTTTACTCTTTTAATATCCTCTTGAATAGGAGTGTTGGCAGAGGACCAGTATAGTGAGTCAAGAAATTATTAGCACCATGACTGTCACCTCTTCCAGCCCTAAGATAAGTATGCCTGAAACATAAGAGCATTCTGCCCTAGAATCAGGGTAACAGGAGAGTGGATGTCATAATTGGGGCCACCTCCATCATGTGTCACAATAGCTGAATCAAAGCCCTCTTCTTTAAAAAAACGAAGCATAAAGAACACCCAATTTGTTTCCAGTATGGGTTTGGGTCGGTAAAGACGTGTAGAATTTAGTCTCGTAGTCCAGTAGTCATTCTGAAAAATAAAAATGACATTAACTATATGGCAGCATACTGGAGGCAAGCAGAGAATGGGTGGAGATGTGGAAAATTTGTGGGAGATCGTTGAAAACATGTTTTAACTTTTTCATATTTCCCCCTAATTCATCGAGCGCTATGATATAAAGCTTCTCTCAACTGCTTTCATTGTCTAATGGAAGTAATGTAAAAGATTTATTTTCAATAAGAATTAACTACATCTCCTCTTAAAGTTGAGATTGATTTTAAGTATTATGTGGATAGTCAATTATAAACAGTTTTCTGAGACTGCTGAATTGTAATAGAAAAGCTAATAGTGTATTTGACATTGGATCAAACAAGTAATTTTATGACAATAAGTCAATCCATTCATGATACACAATCAACTAGCATATATCAACATAATAGCTTATTAGCTATTGTCTACATATTTGATTTCAGGGATTGTTGATGCATCATTACTTGTTTGCAAACTACATAATGTGTAGATGTCTACAGACTCCCTGTTACAATCCCATGTAGCCGTCATGTTAACTCACTGTAAAGGGTTAACAACCCTGTAAAAGGGAGATATTAACAGTACTTACTTTTTAGGCTGCCTATGAGTATTAAATGAGATTAAGTACACTAAACATTTTAAACACATAGAATGTCTAGTAGTCAGGGCCCCTCTAGGATATAGAATTCTTTCCACCTGATCCAAAGGAAGGCATTTTAGTGAAAGTACTATTTGCAGTGATGTGAGGAGGTTCAAGAGAACAAGCAAAGGATAGTGGGCACCCAGAAATAAACAATACTCTCAGGCTGAGGGGACATGGAGAGGAGAGCCAGCTGATAGCTGGAATTGTACAGGAGGGATGGCTAGGTAGTTTTAAGAGGGATAAAGCTGCTAATAAAGATACTTGGTCAAAGCAGAGGGAGATTGGGAAGAAATATGCTGACCAATTTCTTCTGCCAGTATCTCCCATCTGCCAAACCCAACAGCAGCCAACTTGGCTAGTCCAGGAGATGCAGTCCTTGGTGATCAATTTGCTTAAGCACAGGCAGGAAAAAGCAAAGAATGGATTTGGGGGGGGGGGGCAGGGTGGAGAAAGGGGAATGCAGATTAACCAGCATACTCTGGATCATTTTCTATTTTAGAACAAACATTATCTGAAGCCTAACAAAGCTGGTCTAATTTTATCATTTTATCTTTTTTCCCCTAGGGGAAATAAATCATGTGGAATTTTGTCACATACAGGGTCATATATGCTTTTCTTTTTTCTTATCTTCATTATTCATTTATTTAACAAATAATTATTGAATAACTACTTTGAAAAAGCAATATGCTAAGTATTATGTATAGAATTGATATTCCTGTTCTTGTGGAGATTATCATTTACAAACCACTCACATAAATTAATATTAATTATACAATATAGTAAAAACGAATAGTGTAAATTTTCATTGATGTAAAAGGCGGCAATACTTCTAAAAATGTAGATTTTACATTTCAAATGTTCCTAGATTGAGCAACCTTTTTTGGATCACACACCCGCTTTGAAAATATGATGAAAGCTGTGGATTCTCTCCCCAGAGAAAAAATGTGCATATGCATATAAGAAGGGCTTTTATTGATCATCATCTTAGTTGAGAAGAGTATCTTAAGCTTGTTCAATTGAGCCTTTCTCAGATACTCCTCCTATCTCCCAACTTGCAGGTGCTCTGGGGATCCCTTTGGGCTTATAGGTGCCCTGGAATATTGCAGAAGTGAGGGTCAAAGGCAAAGAGTAAAACTTAATGGCACCACCTGGCATGGCCACAGTTTTGGGTCATTCCCAAGAAATAGTAAAATGATGGAATACCGATGTTTAACAAGATAAATTTGCTCCCTCATACAGAATGAAGGGAGGCCCTGGGTATTGCAAGGCCTCTGATCCACAAATCTCCTGGGCACTCTACAGGCCCTCACAGTGGAATCTTCTCTTCTTCACTGAGTGCATTCTCTCCACATTTCCTGGCAGCAGGACACTTTCTTAAACAAGTTCAGATCCAGCAATCCATACTCTTGCTACCTGAACAATCCTTTCTCCCTAGTCCCCCATCCAGTATATACATCGTTGTTTCAAATTCTCATTATTTCTCAACACAAAGTTCCATTCTCCAGCCATCTCTCTTCCCTTCTCCTCCCCTCCTTTTCCCTTCTCCCTTTCTCTTTTCCCAAGAGACAACGATGACCCAAAGTCTTTCAAACAGATTCCACTCTCTTCGGTTATGCACTAGTTTAGTCCTCCAACATTCCTTGGAAAGGAAGAATTTGTATATAACACCTTCCCTACCCCGCCCCCCAAAATAACAACAAAATCAATGACACTTTCTTTCCATAAGAGTAAAATTTAGGGAAAAAAGAACCAGTTCTATTAACTTGGGTTGAATGTTTTGACCCTGCTGTATCCATGTAAACATACACTTTGCAAATGACTCCAAGGATTTTATCCTTTACATAATGTATTATCTATTGGGATATAACAAATTACGCCAAAATTTAGCAGCTAAGAAAAATAAACACTTACATTTCACACAATTTTATGGATCAGAATTCCAAGTGCAGTTTAGGTGGCTGATTCTGGCTCAGTTGTTCACAAGCTTTCAGTCAAGATGTAGGCTGAACTTGACTGGGGCTGGAGAATTATGCTTGCTTACATTTGACGCCTCAGTTTCTTGCTATGCAGAACTCTTCATAGAGCTGTATGATTGTCTTTATGACGTGCAGCTGGCTTCCCCAGAGCAGGTAATTCAAGAGAGAACATAGCAGAAGCCACAATGCCTTTTTATGACCTAAACTCAAAAGTCACACCCAATTTTTCTGCAATATCTTATTAATTGCACAGGTCAACCCTATTCAGTGTGAAGTATACTACACAAAGGTGTGAATACCAGGAGATAAGAATTGTTGGGGGCCCTCTTAGAAATTGGCTACCACATGTCAAATTCCATTTATTTCTTTTACTTCTCTGATTTGCTTTTATCTATATTGATTCATACAGAATATGAGAATGAAAATATTGTCCTCACTTCACTCAAAATAGGATTATAGAGTATAGATATATGTGCTTGCTTTCTTTTGTTAAAATAGCAACCCTTTGCCCCATCCCAGTTCTAAGTGGTCTGTATTTTATTTGGTTCTAGAGTCCACAATTTTAAAGAGACACAGAAATTTATGAAATGACTTATAGGAAAATCTTACAATTAACAGACTTAGTTTTAATTCTAAGGACTATCACAACTGATAGCATTTAGTTAGGTCAAATAATCTGAGTGTCATCTTAAAAATGATCTATGTGTTATGGTTACTAACTCTAACATTTACACAGAATAAATGCTTAATAAATAATTATTAAATGGGCCAAATAATAATTCACTAAAGATAATTACAACAGAAAATATATGGGGTAGAGGCAAGAATAATAGATGGAGAAAAGTCAGGAGGCTTCTAGAAATGGTTCTGCTATCATTTAACTCTGTGATTTTAAGTGGCTTTCTCAAATTCCCCAACCATCATTTCCCCACTTGTGAAATGTTGGAGTTAGACTAGAACTGGATGACTTTAATGCTGTCTTTAGATCCAGTAGTCTCTTAAGTTGCAAATGTATCCACATTGGTACATATTTCCCCATTCTTTTCAATCTGTCTGCTTTTAAATCCATTTCACAATTCTCTAACAAGGTCCATTTTCTCTTTGTATTTTATTTTCAGCAACTATTCTGTCTTTCTCCATAATTCTATGCCGTTCTTTTGCCCATCTGTCCATTGACATGTCCACTGTTTTGCCTGTCCTTTACGGTACTGAATGTATTTTCTCCAATCTGGGTGTAGTTAAGAACTCTATAATAGACTCTGATTGTATCTACAGGGTTCATTTTGGTCCATACTGAACCCAGCCCAAGCCTTGACTTTAATATATTTTCCCAAGAATGGCTGCTCTTGCTCCTGGTTTCTTTCCTTCTTCATTTAGTAACTATTCATTTCAGTCTTAAAACAGTAGGCAAGGCATATGCGGACTAGTTGTTTCAACTTTTTTTCACCTACCTTTAGTATTTTTCCCTATTTCTAAGCTGTAGAATGCTCAAAAGTCACAAATAAAATTGTCTGTAGCAGCCAGGCAGGTCATGAAAACAAGTGAAGCAGATTTTTCATGTTTTCCAGATAAACTAGAAATATAGATTTTAAGGTAGAATCTCCTGATTTATTAAATTTTGGTATCTACTTAAAATATATTTGAAAAATTACCATGTGGGCCAAATGAAACATTTTTGTTGGCTGAATTTGGCCCTGATCCTTCCATTTAGGACCGCTGCGAACCTAGGATCACAAGGAAGGCTCAATATCTTCACTTTTTGAAAATTCCTTATCATACTCTTGCTTCAATATTCCTAATACATGGGCACCCACAAAATAGCCTTTCCTGTTCTCCATGTCTAGTTTCTTCACTTCTCCACAATTCAATATTTTTTACCCCAATTCCCAATGTTTCCTTGTTTCCTTTCTCTATTCCCAGTAAATACATGACATAAGGGTAACGAGGGGTAGGATGAAACTTGTGAATATAACTTTTGTTCATGTCAAAATGTGTCTGAATGCAGTTTGGAGCTCCAATGGCAGAACTCTGTCTAGTTCTGCATCCTGGGTGAAAGAGTTAAAACCACAATCCTTTTAGGTAGGGACAAAAAGAATGAAAATCAGCTCTGACTGAAATGAGAAAAAGCAGCACTGCTGGGAGTGTAGACACAGATAAAGCCAGCTGCAGTTAAGACAACCTTGTTTTCCCCACTGCCATGCAGCAGCTGCCAAAATATCATATTTACTCTCTTTTGAGTGATACTGCTTTCTTACCAACGACATCCAGGCTTACTTTGCTATTTTCACTTATTACTGGGTGTACCCAATTACTAAATGGCCCTCTCCTCATTACAACATCCAATCCCTGGTTAATCCCCCCACTTTTCCTAATCCCGCCTCAGAAACAGCGTCCAATCCACAACTGATCCCAGCTCTCTTCAGACCCTCCTGACTCTTTTGGCGGGAACTTAAACTTTACAAAAGACACTTTATCTTCACTTTTCCGGTGGTATCCACACTTCCCCAGAAGCGCCTTTCCTCCTCATTTACAAATGTTGTAAACGGATTGCAGAATTCTTCCAGGTAGTCTTTGGCTGACTTGGCTTTAATACGAGATAAGTTAGTGTCAGGATCTCCGCTAAATCTTCCCCTGAGCAGTTCAGACTTAGTTTTTCAATAGCTAAAAACAAAAATAAATGCTTCCTATAATGTTCTATCAGTACATTGCTAAGAAGAAATCCCCTCCCCCCACTAATACAGCCCTAATATCCGTTTAAAAGTGGCTTTACTCATTTTATCTTGTTCTTGTTTCAGCGAATTTAGTTTAAACCACTTCAGTTCCGAATCCCTAGGTTGTATTAAAATGTAGTAGATGGGGGTATACGGGCTTTGAAGGCGTAATTTTTTTTTTTTTTTTACGTGGTTACCGCTCGCTCAAGATCAATGAGGACAGGATCGGATCATTTTTAAAGGGCTTCTCTAAGAGGAAGCCCCAAGCATTATCTGCGTTTTTCTGGACGGCCCCGGAGACATAAATTTCTGGGTGATTTTTGATCATGGAGGGAGGGGTGCGTCTTGTGTCTTCAGGAGAGATGCACGAGATCTCAAAACCTTGTACCTGGAGCCGAGTGACGATTCCGCCCTGGGTCTCTCAGGATGGATCCCAGGGGTCCAGGGATGGGACAGTGGGGCTTGTGGTCATGGGCCGCCTCGGCTGCTTGGGGACCCCCACCTCGGTTATGCAGCTCCAGAGCTCAGTTCTCGCTGCCGCCCCGCCGCTAGGTTTCCGACGTTAATGACTCAATCGCCCCCCAGTCGCCTTCCCTGGGCGACCAGAGGCGCACATCTGCCTGAGGCTGGAGACCCGGGACCCGCCCCCGAGCAGCAGCGCCCACGCCCAAAACCTTCAGCCAGTTTGCCCCGGCGCAGTGCAGCAGAGCGCGCTCCCGCTCGTGGCCGGCCCCGCGCGAGCGCACGCGCGCAGGGACCTGCGCCCTCCGAGGGGGAGGGGGCAGAGGGGGCGTCCGGGGGGGAGGGGCAGGAGGAGGAGGAGGCGGTCGCGTCGACTCCCGCGGGGCTCGCGCTTGCCCTCGCGCTCGCCCTCCGCCTCACCCGAGCCCTGCGAGGGTGAAACGCTTTCTCCCGGCATGCAGCGGGAGGAGGGATTTAATACCAAGATGGCGGACGGCCCGGATGAGTACGATACCGAAGCGGGCTGCGTGCCTCTTCTCCATCCAGAGGTGAGGAACCGCGCCGAGCGCAGTCCTCGCCGGGAGGCCCCGGGACCTTTCTTCCCGGGAGTCGCGGAGGGCGGTGGCCTACGTGTGTGGGGTAGTGGAACGTGCCGAAGTTGGGAGGCGGGGAAGCAAATCCAGGCCTGAGCGCGGCTGCGAGCGGATAACGGGGGAGGAGATAGCGGGGCGGGCCGGGCCGGGGCGGGCTCTGGGACGCAGTCCGTGGCTGTCCCTGGAAGACAGAGGTGGGAATGTTGATGGTTCTGCTTTGTCGTCGTGCTGCTCGCGGGTACACAGGCTGCAGGGGCCTGTCCTGTTTTGGAACTGCAGCTTAAGCCCCGAGTCTTGCCCCAAGCTTTTCGGGAACGAGGAGGAAGCGCGTCTGGTTTTGATTTCTTCGCTTTCTTCGCCAGGTTGAAGGACGCTATCTATTCCTCCCATTTAGCTCACACTGGGACAGTGTAGGGTAAGAACACAGTTTCTTGGACAAAGTGATGTCCTTCCAGGTTAAGCCGTAGGCAGCATCTCCGGCACCTTATGTCATCTCTGATAAGAGCGTTTGCCCTTAACCGTTAATAAAGAGAGGTCAAAACTTTGGGCGATAGACCCACATGCCCACTAGCCCGTAAAAGTACCGATTTTTGTTTTTGGAGCCAGGGAGGACAGTGCAACACGTTTCCCATCACAACATGAGTATTTTCCCATCTAAGTAAACAGTGCCACGCTCCGTGATCAGTCACATTCAGCACTTGCTTACCTCTTCATTTATAGCTGAACTAGTTAGTGCTGATTCAGGTCTGGAAGCAATTCTTGATATAGTTCTGCTTTTAATGTCCATAGTGATGTGCAGATGGTCAATGGCAAAGCATCCTGAAGAACTGTAGTTTTTGTAAGGTTGAAGGTTGAGGACAGTCTTTGTGTTGTAGTAGGGTGAACAAACATGGAAATCTCTACGTGGCTACTTTGCGTTAGAATGATTCTATTTATTTCTGGATTTTGATTTGTAGCATGCTTATACTATTTAGTAAAATGTGAATAAAGACAAGCACTTACCCACGTTATATATTTATATTCAATTATCCTCCCATTCATCACTTTGATTTATCAAAAACAGATGGGACAGTTCCTTAGTAATACATCTGGGTCTGCTTCAATAGAAAAGGCTACTCTGGATAGCTGAGAAACAGAACTGTACAGTAAGACTAAACATTTTTTTTTATCCAAAGTGGCATTTCAAGTCTGGCATTGGAGACACCACTTTTTAAATTCACACTAAGGCCCTAAAAATATGTCAAGAAATAGACAAAGTAGTTTTTGGATGATGAATTGAAAATGTCGCCAAAGAATATTTTTATTCATCTATTCCTGTGAAAGTATTTCAAATACTTAAATGTTGATTGTATGTATATTTTAACATTGTGCTCTCTTTATAAACCTTTGCTTTGAGAAATAGTACGTTGTTTCATACTTAAAGAATAATTTAAACTGATAACAAATACTGAGATTCTTTGGTATAATGGGATGGCCTGTAGGGTTGAAGTTTAGAGACCAGTGTTTAGGTTGGCATTTAATAAAATATTACTAGAAAATTGACTTCCTTATCATTGAAAGTGGAAGTGTTTGTAAATATCTCCCAATCCTTTTTACCCAACAAACACAAGGGCTGATGCACTTGAATGCTTTGAGTCTTAAGCTTATAATTACAGGGCTAAGGTCTTTCTGCACTTTTTTTGTGGTTAGTGTTGCATTCACACTTGGTGCAGACTTGGTAGTGTTCTGCTTCCTTGCAGTGCATTATTGGGCAAGCTACTTCTCTGAGTTCTAGCTTCAACATGTGTAATGATAGGATGAAAAAATTACTAATAGGCTATTGTGACAATTAAGTGAGATATGTGTTCTGTTTTTTTTTGTTCTAAAATAATGTTTTCAGTATCCCTTGGAAAAGAACTTATTCTTTGCCTTGGTGAGCAAATAAAATAATAATACTTTTCTTTTTGGAGAAAACAGACTTTCGGTCAGACAAATTTGTGTTCCAATTCAGGATTTGTAGTAATTAGCTAAGTGAACAGAGACAAGTTCTTAATCTTATAGCCTCAGTTTGTTCATTAGAAAATGGAGATGTCGCCTACCTAGTTCCCTTGTCTGTAAGACTATATGTGGAGGTTTAAGCACCATTATAGGTGCTCAGTTAATGTTACTTCTCTTTTCCTCTACCAGAGGAAGGAGGCGGGTATTAGACAGTTAATTTGGTTTTGGTGAATGGTTTAGACATTTAAGTGAGTTTTAATTTAGTGGTAATAAAAAGTTTTATTTTACTGTTCATTTTCAGATTTAACACTGTCATGAAAATAGTTTCTCACTAAATATTTATTGAATAGATGAATTGTTTGTAGGGCGAAGACATTAGCCATTCCTTAAATCTTCTGTTAGTATGCAAACTGCTCATTTTTAAAATCTTTCTAAGGGAATTGTGTAATTAGATGAACAACTAACCCCTTTTTTTAGAGGTATTCACTGTCAGAGAACCTTAACTTTTTAATTAATTAAATAATCCATTCTTTTAGTAAGTCATTTAAACATTTGTTTATCTCGTTTGGTCAGACACTGTGCTAGACTCTGGAGACTTTGAGATTTTTGTGGTAAATTCACTGAGACAGTATAATATACTGGTTAAGAGCCAAGGCTTTGGTGACAAAATGAGAATCTAGGTTCTGCCACTATCATCATGGTCAAATTAAATTTTCTGCATTTGTAAATTGGCTTAAATAGTCCTACCTTTTAGAGTTACTGTAAGTATTAAATAAAATGTTTATAAAGCAGTCATCACAGATCTACACACCTAGGCTGCCAAGCAAATCTAACCTACTAAAGTTCTTGATATATAGTGAATACTGGTGCTATTACTTTGTTTTCTGATGAAATAGGTGATTATTCATTTGATCATAATAGGAGAAATTAGAGGCTATTTGGAAAAGGATGAACTGATCCTCTGATAGGATTAGGATGCTAATCCCAGCTCTGTGACTTTAGGCTAGTGAACATTTAGCTACTCTGTTTCTTTGCTTTTAAGATAAAGAGGCCAAACTAGATGATCTCAGGATTTCCTCAGACTCTTAATGTTCTGAATGTATTTTGTGATTTTTTAAGATTGATAGGGTTGAGCACCTATTTAGGAGATGTATAGCACTGTACTAGGTTATATAGGTGAAAATAAAATAAATAGGATAGCTTCTGCTCTCCAGAAGTTAATGATCTTGTTGGAAAGATATATGCATATGAAACACTTAACAGAATCCAAATAAATACTGAATTACGTAGTGTAGCCTATAAACAGTGTCAGATTCCTGTCATCTAGAAAGGTTAGAGGAAAGGCTTCTTCTGAGATAGAGACCATATGTTGGTCTACAGGTTCAGCTGACTTGCTATCACCAGTCTTCCATTTCACCCACTAGTACGTCTTCAGTAAGCCATCTCAGCCTTTTCCTAGAATGAGGCCACAATACTCCCTTCTGCCAGAGTATTATTTTATGGGCTTTCTATTTCAGCAAGATGTGATTCAGAGCTTTGAACTGAATTGCCTAGATTATCTAGGGCTTTCATCTCTTGCTCGCTTCCTTTTTTCTCAATTTCAAAACTCTTATTATTGCCTTCTCTTTAGTTTCTTATTTTTTTAATAGTCACTTTTTTTTTGCTTCACATTAATTTTGTACATATTTATGTCTTATTTTTTAGAATATTAAACTGAGATATTACTCCATCTCTTGCCTTCACAGATTTTATAAAATTACTTTTTGAAGCTGTTCCTTATTAAAAGTGATTTGACCTTTTCCATTATTATTATTTTGCCCTATTGTGTAGAGTTATACATGTGTACACGTGTGCAAATTAACTCATTTGCTTTTAGAAAGCAGATGTAAAATTACTTTGAAAATTGTTTTTCACCTGATAGGTTCCTGGCACACTCTTTCCCTTCAAGGTATATCTTTTTGGTAGTGTTTAGGATCTCATGCCTTTTTTTTTTATTCAGGAAAATGCTATAATTTAGTAGCAATAATTTAGATTTATAAGTATTATACCTTAAGCATATAACCACTGAGTCAGTATATAAAATGAAAATACAGTTAATTGGTTATCTCATGGATTGTGGCAAAGCCAAAGTTGAAAATCAGTGGCCTGTAGGACCAAAAAATTATATTTGGTTTGAGAAATGCCATTTTACTGTTTTGATTTCTTTATTTTATTTTACTCACTATTTTTATTGAATTTGAGAGAATTATCCCAAAAGTATTTATTAAGAGTGGACTTGTGGAGCAGGTAGATGTAAGAGCAGATAGATTAAAAATGTGAGTGCTCGTGTTTGGCTGCTTGAGTTCAAATCCTAGTTTTGCCATTTACTAGCTATGTGATCCTGGGCAAGTTATTGAACTATGCCCCAATATTCCAGACTAAAATGAGGATATATAATAGCCCCACCTCATGAGGTTGTTGTGAAAATTAAATGAAATAATGTCTACCAAGTTCTGTGTCTGACACTTAGTAACACAATAAATATTAGCTATTAATGTTATGGTAATGTTGGTAATGTCTCAAGCAATATTGGTATACATATATTAGGTATGGAACTGAGTTGCTGAAATAATTTAAATCGGTTGTCTGGAAATTGGGAGTGGATGGCAGAGGACTCTATTACAAGATTTTTTTGCACTATTTAATTTTCTTAAAGTTGTGTGTTATGATTTGAGTAGTGTTTATTGAGCATCTAAGTATGGTCTTGAGACTTTGCTGCGCCACAAAGTAATGAGGAATATGAAAGCAGGCAAACATAATAAAAGATTAACAATAGGCTACAGATCTCTCAGTATAGGTAAAGGTGAGTGTGTTTGTGTACATGTGCGCAATTTGGTTAAAAATTAAAAATGCATGTAGACCTCTTTTACTCCAGAGAGTATCCTAAGAGTATACTAGGGAAGTTAGCGTTAGTCAGTTGAGTGATCTGGATGTAGTGTTTTTTTAACTGAATCCCAATAACCAAAAATATCCAAAAGGTGGTTATTTCAGTATCAAGGTTATGTGCAGTTCTCTTTCAAAGCATCATCTAATTCTAGCATTACTTTATGATTAGATTGTATTACAGATGTATAATTTAAGAACAAAATATCAAATATAAAATATTTTTCAAACTTTTGAGTTTGAAAAATTAATTCAGGGCAATGTGATATTTATAGAATATGCAGGTAAAATTTTCACCTAGTGTAATAATTATCCAATCATCGGATAACATCTTCTACTAAAAACTCCTTAAAATAAACCTATAGGCAGCTAATTTAAAAGTACAGTAAAACTTCAGCCTTTTGTAAATGAGCTATTGAAAAGAACTGAATTTCCTGAGTTATAGAGGGTTAAACAGAATATTTTTGAGTTTTGTTTCAAACATTGTTGAAAATTTGTTAAATGAAATTACTCCATTTTCTAGGGTTAATACATACTAAAAAACATGATAGAATCTTTCTTTGGTAAATTGATATTATAGTGTCTTACGCTCATCTTTTTATCAATGATTATTGTTGTAGAGACGGAGTTTGTAGGGCTAAATGTACCTGAAGGGTTTTTTTTGTATAAAAGTCAAATAGCTTGTGTCTTTTTATTAGTTGTTTTATACTAGTAAAAATTAAGTGAAAAATAATAACTACTGATTGAGACGTTATTCTGCTGTATACCCTTGTTCAGTTTTTAAAAATAACTTTCTGTTTACGAACTTTTGTTAATTTATGCAGAATTTAATGAAGATGAACAAAACTGGTGACCAAAACTATCCGCATTCTCTATGAGCTAAAGACCGAAGTCACTTGTGTTAGTATTCTCAGGTTGCAAATGTCACCAACCCTTTGAAAACTTAACTTGGATAAAATAGGGAATTTACTTCCTCACATAACCCAAATTCAGAATGACAGAGGTGCAGTCGAACTCAGGGATGACTGGAACCTGAGCTGAGAATGTCACCAAGACTCTGTCATCTCTCTTTCCATTCAGCTTCATTTTCTTCTTGTGTAGAGCCGCCGCTTCTGAGTAATGGGGATATGGATGCCAGCATTTTTTCTTTTTTCTTTTCTTTTTGCCATACATCTCAAATCTCAACTAACCGTTAGATAAGGTCTGCATATCTTCCCTTATTCCACATTGGGGTTGTCTTGATTTAGATTATGTTCCCACCCCTATGACCATGGGCTAGGGCACTGTGATTGGCCAAGATCTCTTGGTTGGAGTTGGGATAGGAACAGTTTCCTTAAAGGATTGCTAGCAGGCAAAACTATTTCTGTCCTCAATACTCTTATGTAAATAATTGTTTATTTGTTTTAATTACACCGAACTCATTCTTGACACTAAATGTTCTAGTTGAGCTACTACATAGCTTTCTATATGAATAATCTACACCAGCGTTGGGAAGCTTTCTGTAAAGGCCAGGTAGTAAATATTTTCAAGTTCATGGGCCACATAATCTCTGTAGCAGCTACTCAGCTCTGTTGGTTGCATGGAAACAGGCATAGACAATATGAATGGATGTGCTGTGTTCCAATAAAACTTTATATATAAAATCAGGTAGTGGGACATATTTGACCTGTGGGCTATATTTGCCAGCTCCTGATCTAGATAACACCTAGAAACTTCAAGAAATTTATATTAAAATATGTGATAAATGCATTGAATCCCATTAATTGCTGGTGTGTAGTAACTTCATCAGAACTGGATTTGTGTGAGAGATAGGTTGGGTGGCTTTGGGGGTGGGAGAGTGTGTGTGAGAGAGAGAGAGAGAGAGAAAGAGAGCGAGAGAGAGGGAGAGAGGGAGGGAGAGAAGGAGAGAGAGGGAGAGAGGGAGAGAGAATGAATATCTTATGGAGAACATTGTTAGAATACACATGCTTTCATACACACTTCTCAAAGTTTCTAATTTAGTATGTGGGTTTGGGGTATGTATATTTTGAAAAAATTCTAGAGGTGATTCTGATAAATACACTCTTGATCCCTCACTCTCTGATATGTGCTTCATATGTAGGAAGAGTTTTATTAGAGGAGGAGGAAGGAAGCTAATTTGATATTTAACGTATAAGGCATTGTACTGTGTGCTTTTCATGTTATTTCCTCAATCTGATAGTTAATAGTAATGGTGATTGCTAACACCAAATTATAAGTATGAGCTAGGCACCATCCTAAACAGTTTTGCACATATATTCATTTGTTTAATTCTCATACCCTTTTTATATTTATCTTCTAAATGAGGATTTTGAGGCATAGAGAAGGTAAGTGGCTGGTAAGTGGTGGAACTGAATTCGAATCCAGGTTCCAACTACTTAAATTCAGTCGCCTCTTTTTTATACTGGAGCACAGCGTAATAGTGATGATACATAGTAGTCACAGAATTGATTGAATATTATTTGTCAGGCAGACAGTACAGAGAATTCCTTTACCCGCTTCGCTTCTACATACACCTCTGTTACTATCAACCTCCTGTACCAGGGTAAGACATTTGTTTCAATCAGTGAACCTACATTGATTGACACATTTTTCACGCTAAGTCCATGTTTTACATTATGATTTACTTTTAGGATACATCCTATGGTTTTAACAAATGTATAATGACATGTGCCCATTATAGTATCATACAGAATAGTTTCACTGCCCTTAAAGCCTCTTGTGCTGCACCTATTCATCCCTCCCACCCCCCTAACTCTGGCAACCACTTATCTTTTTAGATTGTTTTCTGTCACCATAGTTTTGCCTCTACCATAATGTCATGTAGTTGGGATTACAGTTTGTAGCCTTTTCAGATTGGCTTCTTTCACTTAGTAATACGCATTTAAATTTCTTCCATGTCTTTTCATGACTTGATAGCTCATCTTTTTAATGCTGAATGATATTCCATTGTCTGGATGTAATGAGTGATTTGTTCACCTACTGAAGGACATTTTGGTCATTTCAACATTTTGCTTATTTACTTTTTATAGTAATTCTGCAAAATAGGTATTATTGAACTGTTTTCAGACTAGGAAATAGACTCAAGGAGGGGAAATAATTTATTCAAGTTCACATCATTGGTAGTTGGCAGAGTTTATATTAGGGCTTAAACTCTTTAACTCCAAACCTGTATTCCTTAGATATACTCTGCCATACAAATTAATATGTCAAAACAAATTATTTTTTACTGTGTAATAGAAAAACTATCAAAGGTATTATCAGCTCGTCCATGTTGTTAAAAGTGTTGGGGGAGGGCTGAGTTTTGGCACTTGAGTAACCCTTTGACTTGAAATAATAAAACTAGATTTCCTTAAAAACCCTCTTTTTCAAAATTTAAAAATTCAGTCTATTTCTCCTGTTTAGTTTAAATTAATAAGGTAAAATATACTTTCATGAATAAAATTCCTTGAAAGGAAGTGAAATAACCCTAGGTATGGATTGGGTTAGAGATAAATTTTCTCAGTATTAAATCTGTGGCAATAGCTGATAAGAGGACATGTGATGCTGACTTAACAATAGGCACTTAGGTTTAAATTAAGCCTTTAAAACAATTTTTTTATTAAGTTTATTGGGGTAACATTTATTAATACAATTATATAATTTTCAGGTGTACATTATATTTGATATCTGTATATTCTATTGTGTGTTTAAGAGTCCCACTATCATTTGTATTCTAAATCTCTTCTAAAGATTTTTTTGCTGGACCACTTTCTGTTAATTAATGGAGCTTTTTGAGGTACATTTCAGGGAGAATAATGTAGTTCAAGTGCCACATCCAGCAGTCAGTAGTTGTTTGATCGTGAACAAATTACATAACCTCTCAGTGCTTCAGTTTTACCTGGAAAATGGGGGAAATAACAACACCTACCTTTTAGGTTTCTTATGAAATTAAAAGAGTTAATATACCAATTTTGTAGATTTTAACATGTATATATTTTATATTTTAACATCTCTGAAAAAAATTTTTTTTTGTCTTACAGTAAATGGTGCTTGTTGCCTTTGGCCCAGTGGTATTAGTGATTAGTTGTTACTTTGTGATTATTCCTAAGGCAAGTTTATATACTTGCAGCCCAATTTCAATCTCCAGTCGTTTAAGGAATATTTGAGGAAAGAACATGTTCTGGTAAGATCAAGAAAATACTAGCATCAAAGCTTGAAGAGTGTGTGTCAGTGGCTTGGAAGGAAATCCCTGAGAGAGTAGTGACATATTCTTTGAAGAAATGCTTTATGTGTTCTTGGTGGCTCATGAATAATACTGTAAAGAGCAACTTGGATATTGACAACTCCAGTTTGAAGAATTCTCGTCAGAAGAGCCTGGTTTTGAATATATTTTAGCAGTACAATAACATTTATTTTGCTTATATAGTTCCTTTTAATACATCTAAAGAGTGATATGTGGTAAAAACCTGTCTCAATAAGTCTATAAGAAATCTTTTAAATAGTATAAATAAAACTTCTGAGTGATAAAGCATCGTGTGTAGTTCAATTGGCAGTGTTTTCTTCCTTAGTGGTGCATACAGTAATGATGCATCTTATAATCAACAGCATCTTTGATTCTATGGGATTCTGTCTCTAAATGAAGTTTAAAACAATACTTGGTACATAGTTAGAGATAGCTCTTATTTGTTTTATAACCTTTCCTTTCTTTCTGCAGTTCAAGATTATGGGAGTGCATTGTTAAACCTGTTTCTACCTTGGAAATTTTATCTTTCTTCACTGTAATTATAAATGTTAATTAATCTCCATTCATAATTCTGTAACTATAATCATGAATAAATTGTACAGATGATTTTCTAAGGAAATTTTGCTTTCAGACTGAGTACCCAATATAAATATCCACGATCTTTCAGTTGTTTATGTAAGAAGTTAATTAACTTGATTTCAGAAGTAACAATTATTTAAACTTTTTTCCTTATTTGTCTCTCTTTTTCTCCTCTTGTGGATAACCGAATGTAACCAAATCCCCCTAAAAGGCCACATTTGAAAAAAGTTTTTTTTTGACAAACTAAATTCTAGCATTATCACATAGCAGACCAAATAAAAATTTAAACTTTCTGAACTATTATCCTAGCATCTTATTTTAGTCTATATTGTTGAAGAGTATATGAATTTTCAAGGTATAAGAAATTTAAATCCAGCATAAGTGTTTTTGGCTTTAAAAAAAGTGACACATGATTATTGTCAAAAATTTAAATAGTACAGAAGAGTGTATAGTAGAATGTAAAAGCCTATGTAAATGTATGTTTTATATATGTGCTTATATACATTTATTTCCTTGTTTTTGTTACATGAATGTTATTATACACTGTTATAAAATTTTACCTAAGTGCACTTTGGACATAGTTCCATCTTAACATATAATGATTTTTCCCAATTTTTATAATGTCTAGACCTGCTCTGTCCAGTATAGTAGCCATCAATGATGTGTAGCTATTTAAGTTAATTAAAATTAATAAAATAAAAAAATTCAGCATTTTATATATATTAGTAACATTTCAAGTATTTATTAGCCATTTGTGGCTAGTGGTTACTGTTTTAGACAGCATGAAAATATAGAATAATGTCCATAATGGCAGAAAGTTCTATTTGATAATACTGGTCTGGAAAGTTTATAAAAAATTCATGTCTTTTAAAAATATTTTTTTACCACATAACTAATTTTTATTGAGGCATATTATTTATGATAAATTGCACAAACTTTAAATGTTCAAGTTGATAGTTTTTCTTTAAACTTTTTATTTCAAGATAATTATAGACTCACATATAGTATAAGAAAAAAATGCAGAGAGACCCTAGATACCCTTTACCTAGGTTCCCTAGTGGTAATACCTAGCAATACCTAGGTGTGATATTGTATTGTAATATCACACCTAGGAGATTAATATTGAATCAGTAAAGATACAGAACATTTCCATTACCACAAAGATCCTTGATTTGCTTTTCTATACCCACACTAATCACATCACCCTTGTATACCCATACTATTATCCGTTTTTATGATTTTGCAATTTTAAGAATATTATTTAAATGGAATCATGTAGTGTGTAACCAATGGGATTGGCTATTTTCATTCAGTATAATTCTCTGGAGACTTATCTAGTTGTAGTGTGTATCAGTAGTTTATTACTTTTTATTTCTGGGTAGTGTTGATATATCACAGTTTGTTTAACCATTTACCCATTGAAGGACATCTGAGTTGTTTCCAGTTTCTGGTTATTATAAAGCTGCTTTAACCATTAGTGTACAGGTCCTTGTGTAGATATAAATTTTTATTTCTCTGGGATAAATGCCCAAGAGTGCAATTATTGGGTCATATGGTAGTTGTGTTAATGTTTTTAAGAAACTGTCGAGCTATTTTCCAGAGTGGCTGTCCATTTTACATTCTAGCCAGGAATATATGAGTGATCTGATCTCCCTATCCTAACCAACATTTGGTGTAGTCAGTTTTTAATTTTAGCCCATTTTAATATGTGATGATAAATCATTGTGGTATTAATTTGCATTTCCCTAATGGCTAATGATACTGACTATTATTTCATGTGCTTATTTGCCATCTGTATATCCTCTTGGGTGAAATGCCTCTTTCCGTCTGCTAGCTAGTTTGCTAGCACTGCCATAACAAAATATCAGACTGAGTGACTTAAATAATGGAAATTATTTTCTCACAGTTCTGGAGACTACAAGTTCAACCAAAATCAAGGTATTGGCAGGTTTGGTTTCTTCTGAGGTTTAATTCTTTGGCTTACAGATGGTGGCCCTATTATTGTGTCCTCACATGGTTTTACCTTTATCTCCAAGTGCCCCTGGTATCTGTGTCCAGATTTTCCCTTCTTTCAAGGACACCAGTCATCCTGGATTAGGGTCCATAGTGATGGCCTCATTTTAACTTAACCTCCTCTTTAAAGGGCCTACCTTCAAATACAGTCAAATTCTGAGGTACTGGGAGTTATTTAGGGCTTTCACTTATGGATTCAGCTCATAACAGTATCTTTTGCCAGTTTTTTAAATTGATAGTTTATTTTACTGTTGAGTTCCCCACCCCCTCCCCCCCTTTAGTAAGGAGAGACCATTTGAAATGATTATTGCAAGGGAGGATAGAACTATTGCAATAGGGAGAGAGAAGCTTTTGCAATGGGAGAATACTCTGACCATACGATCTACATGTGTCTCAAGCAATTAGGCAAAAAGAGTTTCACAGGGAGAAGTAGACAAGCCTAGACATAATTGGGTGTGAGGAAGCGGAATGACCATGAGTGGCATGGGGTGGTAGGTCAGAGAACGTTTTACCCCAAAGCCAGCCTTTTTTTTAGTAGGGGCTGTTGAGGAGGAGTTATGTGCTGACTATACTGTTGAGTTTTGAGAGTTTTTTATATATCCCAGACACTAATCTTTTATTGTGGTTTGCAAATTTGATGAAATCCAGTGTGTGTGTGTGTCTGTAGTGCTTTTTGTGTCAAGTCAGATCTCTTAGCCAAAATCCCAAAGATTCCCCCCTCCTTTTTTTTTTTTAAAAAAAACATTTTATAGTTTAACATGTAGCATTTAAGTTCCAGGTCGATTTTGAGTTATTTTTTTTTTTAATATAAAATGTGAGGTTTTTATTTATTTGCCTATAAGATATTCAACTGCTTCAGCATCATTTGTTGGAAAGGTTATCTTTCCTCCATTGAATTACTTTTACATTGCTGTCAAAAATCAGTTGAGCATATTTGTGTTTTTATTTCTGCTTCTGTGTTCTTTTCTTTGAGCTATGTGTCTGTTCCTCAGCCAATACTATATAGTCTTGATTAGTGTTGCTGTATAATAATAGGTCTTGAAATTGAGTAGACTGCTCTTCCCTAATTTTTAGCTTTATTAGTTGCCTTCCCATGTAAATTTTAGAATAACCTTGTCTCTATCTACAAAAAATCTTAATGGGATTTTGATAGGAATTGTATTAAACTCACATATCAGCAAGGGGAGAATTGACATTTTTACCATCTTAAGTCTTCTAATCTGTGAATATGGTATGTCTGTCTATTTATTTAGACCTTCTTTGATTTCTTTCTTCAATATTTTGTGGTTTTCAGTGAAAAGTACTGTATTTGTTTGCTTACACTAATTTCTATCCTCTCATGCCCACTTAGTGATCTCACTTCACTTCTGTCCACTGCCCTATTTCTTTGCTCTTCTTTACAGTAGCAGACCTCCTCAAAAAATTGTCTGTACTTACAGTTTCCAATTCTTTCCTTCTATCTTTTCTTGAATCAATTTCAGTCTGGTATATGACCCCACCTTATCAAAGTGATACGATATCTATATTGCTAAATTCAGTGGTTAACTTGCAGTCCTTATTTTTCTTGATTCATCTACAACATTGATAGTTGATCATTTCCTATATAACTTTTTTCATTTTGCTTCAGGGAATTGCAGATCAAAAGAAGATATAATTTGGTATCCATCAGATTCCCTCCCAATTAATAAGTCTGGTAAATATAATAAAAGAAAAATTCATGCATTAATATTGAGAGTATAAGTTGATACTGCCCCCTCAGAAAGCTGTTTAATAACAGTAAAGTTGAAGATACTCAGTCTTTTTATCTAGAATTTCCACTCCTAGATCCTTACCCTAGAGAAACTTTTATAGATGAGACCTTTTAAGATTGTTAATTTCAGAATAATATATGCTAGCAAAAAGTCTCTTAGAAGTGGAATATATATAGTTTATTTGTATAATGGAATATCATCTAGCAATTGCATTGAATAAACTAGAACTATATGTGTCAGCACAGATAAATCTCAAAAATATAATGTTAAGTGAAAAGTACTAGGTGTGAAAGGATAAGTACTTTATAATATATTATATATAATAGGAAATTATGTGGGACTTTTCTTGTTATCTAAGCATTTTTCCTGGAGCTCAAAGTGAGGATAGTAGCTGACAAATGATTCCTGCATTATAAACAGAAGTGTTGAACTTGCTAGGAAATGGTTATGATTTGTCTCAGAACTCTGTTACTTCCAGCCTATACAATGTAAAGAGAGACTTTACTGGGAGAAAGGATTCTTTGAACAGTTATTTTCCCAGGAGGGAGTGCTATAACAGTGTTTATATTATCCTGCATGTGGTTGCAAATGATTCCTGTAGAACACTGGGACTTTTTGAGAGGGAAAATGTTTCTTTGGTTGAATGCCTGCTAGGTTGCAGACAGTAGTTAGGCCTCCCTGGGATGCTGTCTGAGTGGAGTGTTAGAGAATTCTTAGGGAAGTGTGATATGGGTCCCAGAAGTATTGAAGACCCAGAAACTGGGGACTGCTGCTGCTTTACTGGGGAAATGTAAAGGAAGAGATATAGAAGGTAACCTTGCAATGAAGAACCAGAAGTGGGAAATTCCTGTGTGTCCAGTGATACTGAGTTAAGAATTTTTCCTTGGACCAACCAAACACTTTATAGGCTAGATAGGGTAGAGCCATCTTGAAAGAAACTTATCAAAGAGAATTACCTGCTCTGCAGAAGCAACTTCAGGGATATACCACTGACATAGGGCCTGAGGTAGAGTTTATATAAGTGAACTGGAGGATGTCTCTTCTGCACCAAAGAATGTTAGAGAAAGAGGTTCTGTCATAGAAAACCAGAGCTGGACAGTAAAGTGGTAAAAATGGATATCATTCAGACACTATGACAATAGAAGATAAGAGGCCTTTAATATAGAGCTGGGCTCAATTCCGAATACAAGAGCAATTGAAGATTTAAAGCCAACAAGCAGAATGAGGGGTCAGTGCATGGATAATACTAAGAGGAGACATCGAGGATAGGGAACTTTTTGTTAAACCAAGATCCTTGCTGAAGGCAGGCCAAGGGTGATCAGCTATCAAGGATGGGAAATTCTCAAAATCCCGTTAAGAGTTAGTAGGGTTCATACTAAAACTGGACTATGCAGTCCCAGTAAGCTTGAAACCTAGTTGAGAAGAGAACTCAGAGGAGTCAGACTAAAGTTTAGTTTAAGAGTGTCTTTGTTCTCATGGGATGAATTTCAGAATTCTCAAAATACTTCATTTGAGAGAGCCAACAGTTGATACTGCCAGTGATTGGAGGGTTTTGATAGCTGAAAGAAAAATTACAACCTTTTGAACTTTGAACTTTGCCCCTTTTCACTTTTCATTCTTTATTCCCATCCTGTGGTAGGCCAAATAATGACCCCTCCCCCCCCACAAAGATATCGAGTCTTAATACCTGGAACTTGTAAGTGTTACTTTATAAAGGAAAAAGATTCTATGCAAGGATGATAAAATTAACAGTCTTGAGATGCGGAGATGATCCTGGATATCCAGGTGAACCTTAAATGGAATCACATGTATTATAAAAGGGAGGCAGAGGGGGATTTAAATACACACACAGAGGAGAAGGCTATATGAAGCAGACCAGAGGGATTTGAAGGTGCTGGCCTTGAGTATTGGAGTGATGTTGCCACAAGCCAAGAATACCAGAAGTCTACCAGAGCTGGAAGATACAAAGAATGACTTCTCCCCTAGAGCCTCCTGAGGGAGCATGGCCCTACTCGTACCTTGGGATATTGATGTTAATTTTGAACTTCTGACCTCCAGAACTATAAGATAATAAATTCCTATTGTGATAATCTATTACAGCAGCAATAGGAAACTAACATATACCATCTTGCAGTACTATAATAATTTGTTTATATAGCAGTGGGAATACATAACAGGACACTTAATTCTACCTGAGGGAAACAAGGAAGGCTATGGTGACACCTGAATTGTGAATTGAAGGATTCGTAAAAGTTTGCCAAACCTGAGATGGAGTATGCCTTTTGAGTAGAATAGCTAACATGAGCAAAAAGATACTGAGGTTTTTAAAGTACAGACCTTCGTGGAATGGCTGGTATACGTAAACATGTAGGATGCTTAGAAGGGAATAGCTGGAAAAAATAAATTGGACCAGTCATGTGATTTTGCAGGGTTGCTGAAATTTTCTCGTTTTACCCCATCTGCACGATTTTAAGGCTTTTAAGCAGGGGAGTAATTGGAAACAGCTATGTGAACAGCAGTGTGTTGAGAGGATATTTAAAGGAAAACTGAAAAGGTCTGATAGGTATTTGTTTTGAGGAAAAGAAGTACTTATACTTGGTAGCCAATTAATTATACCTAAGATTTTGGGAGATTGAATCAAGGCTGAATGAGTTTTCAGCTTGGATGTTTGATAGTTGGAAATGCCTTTTAGTAAATAGTATAGGAAGGAGGAAAAATATATTGTGGAAGTGGTAAGGAGGAAAAAATTATTAAATGGTCTTTTAAAGTTACATATCTAATCTTATTTCCTTGCTCAAAATGTCATGATTGATTCTCTGCTGTCTTCTGAACTAGATGCCATTGTTTGTTCTCAATTGAAGATGGGATTTGTGCGTTTTTTATTTTAGGATTTTCAGTGTTTCTCTTTGCCATCTATATTTGCATTTTGGTAATTAAATTTAAATTTGAATAATTTACACGTGCATTTGATCCATACAGTTAAAAAAAATAACTTACAACTCCTAAAAGGTACTTCCTCAGAATTTTCCAGACGTGGGACATTTTTTGTCTACCTCTGCTTTCTGGGCCCTCGTTGGAATTGCGACCAGGACGTGAGTTAGGGCTGCTAGTAAGAATGGGCTATGTGTTTGAAGGGCAGGAGGCGAGGAAGGTGTCTTCCATAATCACTCTAACTAGGAGGTATATTAAAGGAATGCTAGTCAGATGCCTATAATTGGAGGATAAAATTGGAAATTAATCTCGTGAAATATGAAATTGGATATTTCATATTGTGGTGGTGAAGTGGGCATTTATATCCAAATGCAGTGTTATTCATTCTTTGGAATGTATTTGAATAAGGACAGTTTAACAGCTTTACATATAATGGAGAAACAATAAAAGCATTGCCTTTTCAAAATGGAGAAAATATAAAGAAATAAGGATGTACTGTCATTATTATTTTTTTCCAATATTACAGTTGCTATTTTGCCAGTATCATGGAAATGAATTATGTTTATAATCCCATCAACAATAGATGATTATTTGCAGGAGATTTGATTATATTTTTAGACCATTCTAAGAGATCATAAGAAGATCAGAGATTATATTTTTACATGTGTCCAGCTACAAGATAAATCTGAACATTAGTAGTATTCCCATATACTAGTTATAACCAGCTCCAAAATACAATGAAAATGGTTTATGTAGATCTCCATCTACATAGTGCTTACCAAAATAATTCTTAAGAGTTGTCATATAAGTCAGGATAAACTAGGTTTTGCTGCAGTAGTTTAAATGTTAGTGGTTCGGTACACATGCATTGTGGATTGGATAATGGCTGCTGTTGGATCCAGACTGATCATCTCCTCTCTGCAACATTTGCCAGTTTCCATGGCAGAGAGAAAGAGAGAGTGAGGAATTGCATATTGACTCTTAAAACCTATTCTCTAAAATCAACAGGTCTCTTTTATTTGTACTCTATTGGTTAAAAAAAAATGTCAATCACTTGGACACACTTAACTTTCAAGGGACCAAGGACAATCCTACTATGTGCTTAGGAAGAGAGCTAGAAATATTTGTTGAGTAGCATTAATGATTACAGTAGTGTTTAAGTATAAAAGCCAAGACCAAAAAAGCCCAAGAAGATTAATGTATGTCACTATTAAAAATATATTCCTTGAAGTAAATTGAAAGCTTAAATAATTCTAAAAATGGAACAGAAGTGTTTAGATCAGTATGAAAAAGGTTACTATCTAACCTGTATATATAAGTTTGGTTCAAATATATTAAATTTCAGGACTCAGAATAAAATGGTCAAAGGATAAGAACAGGAAATTCTCTAAAAAAGGAATAGGAAAATTAAAGTTGAAATTTCTGTTTAAATTGGGGAAGAATTTAAAAGTGATACCTAGTGCCAGTGAGTTTATGGAAAAACATTAATCATATATTGTCGGTGGTATTAAAAATATAATTTCTTTGTAAAACAATTTAGATATTGTATCAAGGACCATAAAAATGTTCATATCCTTTAAGAATTCCTCTCCAGAAAGTTTACTCTAGTAAAAAAGAAATGTTAAATGAGTTAAAGAGGTATTTTTTAGTGAGGAAAAGTCCATTCTTTTTATTTCACTTAAAGGCACTAGTATGCCATGCTGTGTGCATGCTAAGCACTGGGAGTACACAAATGATTAAAATAGGGTTCTTGCCCTATAATAGCTTACAGTTTAATGGTGAAGAGAATGTTAGAAGACAAAAGAGGAATGCCTAAGAAATAACATGAGTTTAGTTAGGAAATTTAAGAATAAGCTAAATGTTCAGTGATTGGGAAGTGTTTCAGTATGTTTCAGTATATCTGTTTAATTAAATATTTTGCAACAGTTGAAAGCACAGTTCTTATACAAATTATGTGAAATGGCAAAATATAAAAGGGAAGAATATAAAAATAAAGTACTGTGATTACAGGTTACATAAAAATATATAAACATTTAGGCAAATAAAGATTGTATAGCAGTGTTGAAAGAAATTTGCAAAATTAGGTTAAGTTAAAAACAACACTTTCTCCTAAAAACACATAATTCCAGTCTAATAATTAAAAAAAAAAAAAAAAAAACCCATCAGACAAATCCTAGTTGAGGGTCATTCTACAGAGTACCTGACTAGTTTTTTAAACCAAAGCTCAAAAACAAAGTCTGAGAAACTGTCATAGCCAAAAGGAGCTTAGGAAGCCATGACAACTTAAGTTATGCGATATCCTAGATGGGATCCTAGGAAACAGAAAAAGGATATTATGTAAAAATAGGAAATGTGAATAAAGTATATACTTCAGTTAATAATAATGTATCAATATTGGTTCATTAATTATAACAAATATGCCATACTAATGTTAGATATTAATAATAATAGAGAAAACTGGGTATGTGGAATATGAGAACTCTGCATTGTTTTTGTGAATCATAAACTATATTAAAAAATAGTTTATTTTTAACAAGATAGGAGAGGGAGAAAATATCCATATAGATATTTGTTTATCAAATGTCTGTGGAAAGAAAAAAGTATGTCATATTTATGTATATTGTTACAGATATATATGTACATGTGGATTAATGTTATAAGGAATTGAAGTGAAAAGAACGAAATGAATTGAAAACTAGTTTTTAAAGAAGGTAGTAGGTAACGAACATTTTCATAGTCTAAAATTTGTTGGAAGTGAGCAATGTTAATTTGATAGTTTCGACTGTGGTGGTTAAAGAGAACCTATGCCTCAAGTTGGACTGTTCATTAGAAGCAACACTGATATACTCTTTTAAAAAAAAAAAAATTATGTTATTAATTTCAAGTACTCTTAGCCAAGGATCAGGTACCACAACAGAATACATAATATGAAGAGACCAGTTGCTTGCTTACTAAAAAAAAAAAAAGTTGAAATCTTTCTATTATATAACCACATCTTTTTTTTTTTTTTTTTGTCCAGTCTCCCTTAAAGAAGGTGCATAGGTTAGTAAAGGATTCTGTCTTGAGTGTAGTGCCATCTACTGGCACTGTTAACTAAATACATTTTTAAAGTTATAATTTTGTGTGGCTACTGGTTTTCCTTGTTTTCATTGTTCACTTGGTTATATATGTTTTATGCTTATTCTTCCTTTTCATTATATGTAATCAATGCTACTTTTTAAAAAATCATGGTATCCCTAGAATTTGAGTGTCATTAAATATTTATGTTGAAACGTATCTGATATTTAATAGCAGTTTTGTAATTTAAAAATATTATCTACACATTATAAGGTATATTTATTTATAGTTTTTAAATTTATTCCTAGACCTAGTGATGGTGATGGTTATCTTGATAGACAGTGTTGGCATTTGTCACACTGACAGGGTACTAGTTCTAGAGATGAACCAGCTTCCATTCTGCTTAAAAGTGAGAAAAATAATTTAAGTTCTGTATTATAATTTTTTCTTTAGTAATAAAACAGCTTGGAGATTTGATTAAACATCATTTTTTCTACTTTTTAGTGACAATAACTCTACCTCTCTAGAATTATTTTAGGGATATGTTTAAAGCTGTCTTTGAAAACATCAGATTACTTTTACTAAAAAGTAAAAAATAAAAGCCTTATAGATGTGATAAAAGAGATACTGGTGTAGGTTTAATAAAAGGTTACTAGAAAAAATAGTGATTTTTTAATACATTTGGAAGATCACATTTGGCAGTGTCAGTGAGACAAAATGGTCTGTAGAGAAACTGAGAATACAATTTAATCATGTACAGTAAGTGAGGTCTCTGGGGATAAAAATGAAATTAAAGTGTGTGAAAACATTACAATAATAAGCTTTAAATAGAAATTTATTTTTTGTTTTATGAATATTTTTATTTGCCTGTTAGTAAAAAAAAGAATAGCAGTTTGCCTTAGCAGATTTCCAAGTTGAAATAGTTTTTAAAGTTATTACTTTTTTTGAACCTCATGTTGTCTTTATTTAAATAGGTTTTAACTTGTTGAAAGGTTTTTTTTCCTTCTATTTACAGTTGACACTCAATATTATATTCATTTCAGGTATACAGCATAGTGGTTAGACATTTATATAACTTACGAAGTGATCCTCCACTAAGTCTAGTACTCACTTGGCACATGCATAGTTATTACAGTATTGTTGACTATATTTTCTATGCTGTACTTTACATCCCTACAACTATTTTGTAACTGCTAGTTTGTATTTTTTGATCCCTTGGCAGGTTCTTGTTTCTAATATTTGACTTAATTTTCTTACCAACTTTGTCCTCCCACTCTGAACTGTAAAGTCCTTGAGGGCAAGAAACAATATTTGGTGTATGTTTGCAATGCCGCTCCCAGTCACAGTGGGGCCTGGTGCAAATGGAAAAATCAGCAATACTGGTGCTGCCTATATTTAAAATGCTGATGTTTGGGGTTTTTTTTCCTTGCATTGGTTTTGATTTTTAAAAGATAACCCATTAAACTGTTTTTAAATCTTGATTATTGCATTTTTTGCACCCTCCTAAACTTTGTACTGACCTCACACTGTCCTGGCTTGGGGTCCCAATACATTGAGGAATGCTTTATGTATAGTGGCCTCTCGATAACGTGTTTTGGTAGATATACAGTGTTGTTCTATTCTGCTTGTAAACTATGACCAGTTTTTATTTTCCTTCAGGTGTCAAGTCAGAATCGAAAGTTTAAAAAATTATTTTCCCGGTGGTAGGGGAGAATAAAAAGAAAATTTAGAAAGAAGGAAGTGTTACTAGCCTAAAAAGTATCTTTCTTCACTTTACTGCACTGACTATATAGGGCATGGAAAAATTGAGAACTGTAATTCAGTAGAAAAATTAAATAGAACAGTTTAAAAATATTAAATGGGTAAGTCTTATGTAGTGTTGTGCTCCATCAGTTATTTCGAATGTTGCACACACTTAAAATACTATACCTGCTTATGTTCATATTTAACCAGTTCTATTTTAATGGAGTCCAAAAACAATCACAAAAAATCACTTAGTAAACTATACACATTATGTGTGTTGTGAATCTTAGCTTAAGATGGATGTCTCTTTTTGCTAAAGTGGATCAGTGATTATTACTGGGGTATTTTAATATTGTCTACAGCATTTTCATAAAGAACTAAGCATTTGTTGAAAGGTTTGTATACTAGGAAGAAATTGCTTTTGTGAAACTATAATTTCTTGTCCTTAAAAATGTTCAGATTGATAGTCTTCTAAATTTATGGCTCAAAGAAATTAATTTGGAATTTCCCACACAAATTGAATGGCTAGAGTAATCTAAAGATAATAGCCTTTTTCCTCCAATAAAATACTATTAAATTTGGATTTTTAAATTTCAGTGGCCAAGAGAACATGAATTCTTTTAAGGATTTAATTCTTTCCAAATACCTCATTATGCCTTATCCATTTGTTTATATTTACATTTATATGTGTGTGAGGAGAAAGGGGGAGAGAGGAGGAAAGAGAGAAACAGCATGTGCAAGCAAGTGAGAGCATGCGAGATTGGATGCACATGCACCGGAGGGGGAGAGAGGGGGAGAGGGAGATAGGGAGAGAGGGAGAGAGGAATCAGGATCATAGAAATTTGAATGAGTAATATTAGAGCTGAACATGCTCAATTTTTCTGCTTGCATATAAAAGAAATATAGTTGTATCTTAGTGTTATATTATGTTGAGGAAGTGGAATACGCATAGCAAATTTTGTATTAAATAGAAAATTGCACATGGCATATAAGCTTGAATGGATGTAATGTTTTATGAAATTTGTTTAATTGAATTTTTATATAAAAGTTAGTTTAATAGTATTGACATTTTTAGAACTATTCAAATGGATTTACATTTTGTCAGAGCTGTCCTGTTGTTCCTTATTCACCTAGGCAGATGCTTAACAAGTTCTCAGCATTGGAGTATAAGAAAAAGTAATGCCCGAAAATAATAGGTCCTAGCTTTAGGACCTTAGAGTTTATTTGGCATGTGATGAAGGTTTTAAAGTAGATAATTAGAGCTAAGAGTAATGCTAGAATAATAAAAAAAAAATTGGTCTGAGAGAACGAGAGTTGATTTGATGAAGAGATAAGAGTTTAATGATGCTAAAGATGAATTTCAGTTAGTAATTTGTCACTCATTTCTAGTCTTGTAGCTTTTCTGTTTTGAGTGTGTAAAAAGGGTAGATCTATTTGAACATGTGTTTTCTCAAAAGAGTACATACTTCAGTAAAAGGTAAACCGTAATCATTTTAATAGTGAACTTTCTTCAAATAGTGCAAAAATAGTCCAGAGATACTAAAACGTTTGTTTTCTGTACCTTTTCTCAATTCTTGCTTCTGTGTGATTGTCTCTTTAACAGGAAATCAAACCCCAAAGCCATTATAACCATGGATATGGTGAATCTCTTGGACGGAAAACTCATATTGATGATTATAGCACATGGGACATAGTTAAGGCTACACAGTAAGTTTTCATTGTAGTTGATTTCTTCTTTGACATCTGTATTTTAAATGAAATGTGAACATAAATATTTCTTTGTCTTTATTGATAATCTAATCTCTATTTGGTGAGACTGTTTTCATACTTTAGATTTTTAGACATGATTTCCTTTAGTTCTTTGTACAAATTTAAAATAGCTGATTTAAAGTCTTTGTTTAGTCCAGTGTCTGGGATTCTCAGGGAAAATTTCTATCACTTGCACCCACCCCCACCATGTATATGAATTTTCCTTGTTTCTTTGGATGTTGTATAATAATTTTTTGTTGAAAAGTGGACTATTCAAATAATATAATTTGGATATCAGTTCTAGATATCAGGTTCTTCCAGGATTTTTTGTTTGTGACATTTTTAAACTAATTTTGTAAAGTTTGTATCTTTGTCTTGCATGGCCAGTGAAGTTCCTACTTGATAAATTCGTAGGCAGCTAATGATTAAATCCCTAGAATCATTAAGTTGATCTTTGTTGAGGGGTTCTTTGTATATGTTTGGCTACTCAGCACTCAGCCAAGCAGCTTACAACTCTGACTTAGCCTTCACTTTCTGCTTACACAGAACTTCAAGCTCTATCAGAGATGAGAGCATAGGGCCTTTTCAGGTCTTTATTGAACAAGTGTATACAACCTTATGTATATGTGTGGCTTTCTAGATTCTCAAGAGTATGACCAAGCTTTTCAAACCCCTAGAGATAACCTTATTCCTCAAAGTTTTGTTTTAAGCTTTTTGATTTGTCTGTTCTTTGTCCCAACTTTTATTCATCCTCTCAAGCAACTATGATGTTAAAACATTTGAAAAATACCCTTCCCAGGGAGAAGCTTTTAATGAGTTTGAGTGAGATCTAATAGGTAAGCCTTTCAAGTAGACTCTTCCAGAGAACCCCCAGACAGATCAAATAATGACCATTCCTCTTTGGGAATGAAGCTTTGAAAGAACTCTATCCCAGTTCTACGCACTGCATTACCGTACCAGGAACACAGATTTAGTTTTCAAGGCTGCTGGGGAGCAGGGGATGGGACCATGATACATTAAAATGCCACTAACTTCTGTCCTTGCTGAAATTCAGTTTTTCTTGGTTAAGTGTTCCTTAGATTTCTGAGAGCCTTTTGTTAATTTCCAGAGTTCTGAAAAAGTTGATTCTGACATTTTTTTGCCAGATTTTTCATTACTTTTGTGAAGAGGCAAACTTTTGTAGGTTTTTAGACTACTGATATCCCCCTACTTTCTTAAAAAAAAATGTATGTATCAAAAATCAAAACACATTGTGCCAACTATACTTAGCAAACATTATACTGCTTTGTATTCATTTTTTCTTTTGAGACTTTGCTCCTTTTGATATCTCTTTTCTCTCCATTGTCATTAATCTCTTTCACCCTACCTAATCCATTATTTCCATCAGCAAATATATTCCTGAATTTTTCATTTTAAGAAAAAAACAACCACCTTTCTTTATTCCTCTCATACTCATGTAACTGTCCTGTTTTTTGAAAGTATCTCAGTATGTTGTCTGTAATTTCTACCTTTAAAACCATTTACTTATGTTTTGAAACATTTCAAACCTACAGAAAAGTACAGAGAAGAATAACTGTCAGATTAAGCAGATGTTAACATTTTGATGTAATTGCTACAGGTTGCTCAGTGCGCTCTTTCCCCCTGTCCCCCAAGGAAACCTGTCTTGAAGTTTCTGTGAATCGTTCTCATGAACGTTATTTTGCATTTCTACAAGTATCTGTAAGCAAAACATGTTATTGTAATGTAAAGTTTATATAAATTGTGTTCTACATATCCTTTTGCAGCTTGCTTTTACTTAAAAAAATATAGCTTGTGATTCATCATTGTTAATAGATAAAAACATAGTTTATTCTGTTTAACTGCTTTTTAGTACAGTAGTCCTCCCTTATCCATGGTTTTGCTTTCTGTGGTTTCAGTTATCTGCACTCAACCATGGTCCAAAAATATTAAATTGAAAATTCCAGAAATAAACAATTAACAAGTTTTAAATTGTGTGCCATTCTGATCAGTGTGATGAAATCTTGTGCTGTCCCACTCCATCCCACCCGGGACATGAATCATTCCTTTGTCCAGCATATTCGCACTCTATAAGCTACCCGTCCTCTTAGTTACCTAGTTGCCATCTTGGTTATTAGATCAGATGTCAAGGTATCACAGTCCTTGTGTTCAAGTAACCCTTATTTTACTTAATGATGGTCCCAAAGCATAAGAGTAGTGATGCTGGCAATTTGGATATGCCAGAGAGAAGCTGTGAAGTGTTTCCTTTAAGTGAAAGGATGAAAGTTCGTGACTTAAGTCATTTTATCATATCACAAGAAGAAGGGTGAGTATAGTACAGTAAGATATTTTGAGGGCAAGAGACGACATTCACATCACTTTTTTTACAGTATATTGTTATAATTTTTCTTGTTAATTTTGTTAATCTCTTACTATACCTAATTTATAAATTAAACTTTATCATAGGTATGTATGTATAGGAAAAACTGTAGTATGTATATATAGAGTTTGGTACTGTCTGCAGTTTCAGGCATCCATTGGGAGTCTTAGAATGTCTCCCCCAGGGATAAGGGGGGACTAATATCATTCCTTACTGAGGGGCACTTAAGAATGTTTATATTTTTTCATTATTACAAACTTAGTGTCAGTAAATGTCCTCCCACCCATTTCCCCATGCACATAAACAAGAGTTTTTTAGCATAGACAACTCAAGTGGAATTTTTGTCTTGTTCAGTATGTTCTTTTTAAACTTTAGCGATTATTGCCAAATTAATGTCCAAACTTAACGTCAATAAATACTTCCACTGCAGGAATAGAGTTTTTCATTCACTCCTTTCTTGCTAAGTCCTAGTTTTGTCACACTTAATAATTGTTTTTTTTTTTTAAGTAAAAGCAAGCTGCAAAAGGATATGTAGAACACAATTTATATAAACTTTACATCACACTTAATAGTTTGATAATTGTGAAATGGTTTTTGTTTTGATACGCCTTTCTCTGATGATACATGATGTTGAATATATTTCTTATGTTTATTAACCATTTGGTTTTCCTCTTGTGTGAATTGCCTTTTAAAATCCTTTACCCATTTTGAAGTTCTTTTGTCTTCTTATAATTGATTTGTAAAAGTTCTTTATGTGTTTTGATGTAGTCTACTACGAATTTAGTAGGATTCATGTCCCTTTATTGACCTCAGAGTCCTGTGCCACCCTCTCAACTTCTTTCTGTCACCCCAGTCATGCAGCTTAGAATTCAGTACTCCTCTCTAGTGTGTCCAAATTTGTATTTTTCTTTTTGCATCAATGTGCTTGAATGTCTCTGGAAACCAGGACTTCCACAAAGGCTCTCTCATCTGTGGGTGATTGTCTAAGAGAGTATTTTTTGGCTGAAAGGGGCTGGAGCTGATTGCAGGATCTACAGGTGGGATTGAGGTCTGTACACCTATTACCCAATACTAGGATGGGTGATCTTCCTCCCAGTTCCTTTAGTGTGTGGTGCTATCCCACTGCCCCCACAGAGGCACTTTTGTCTGTGGATAGATGCCAGATTGTTGGAGGAAGAACAAAATGGTTGATGTCTTACTCTACCATGATGCTGATGTCACTCTCTTCTCTTTCATTTATTTTTCTGTTGTTCTACATTGTTTTAATCACTTCTTAGTCTTCAGAATTGTCTCAGCTATTATTGGTCTATTACTCTCACAAATTAATTTTAGAGTTCTATTTAGGAAGTTCATGAGATATTCACTTAGGATTTTAATTAAAATTATATTGAATCTGTAGAGTAATTTGAGGGAATTGGTTTTATATATTTAATGTATACATTAAATACACACTTTAATGTCTTTTACAATAACAGTAGTATAATTAAATATGCTTCCTCATTATTATTTTAGCTGGTTTAATATTTTATGATATGGAAATCTGATCCTAAATTGATTTTATTTGGATACTTTGTTTTAATGATTTTTTTTCTTTTTTTTTCTTTTTCTGGGAAAAAAAATAGCCTTGCAAAGATACGTAATTCCTTAATGGAAGAATTACAGTGTATGCTGCATTTACTAAGTCAGAGTTATTACTTTTTCAGTATTATTCACTAACTAAGCAAAGATTTTACTGAACTGCACCTTGTAAATGTTTATTTTTTAATGATAGTTATTGCAAACTAATAAGATTTTGGCATTTTTGTAATTACAATAGTGGGTTCACATGTTAGAAAATTGTATCAGAAATTTTTAGTGTGTCCACATGAGATTTTTTAATAGGTGATGTATTTAGATTTTTCAGCAACTATGTTATATAATGATGGAAATATTTCTAAACATACAGTTTTTTAAAAATATTCTTTTCATAGCAGGTGTTTTTCTGAAATGAAATAAAAGTATACTTTCTCACTATTGTCTGAAATATCACCTTTGCCTTGAAGGGGAACAAACTAAATATCTTTACCTTTCTTAAAAATACATAGTTGATAACATACTACTCACAGTTATTTGTCATAACTACTCCCCCCACCCCCCCAAAAAAAAGCCATCATATTTGAAATGCTTGTTTTTTTTCATTAAACGGAAAATGCATATTAACTTTTAAGTGTTAAAAAATAACCAGCGATTACCATGGTCACTTATCAACTCATTCAAAGTGTGAGGTAGGTTCTGCTCTTTGGAAACTCTAGCTCTTCCCTTAGGTTGATTACCTTGTGCACGTGTGTTGTGTGTGTGTGTGTGTGTGTGTGTGTGTGCGTGCACACGCACATGTGTGTGTATACACTTGGAAAACAGAGCCAGTGAGGGCAGCGATGTGAAGGCTGTATTAAAAATTAGAAAAGCTTAATTTCTTTATTAGCTAAGACATGAATATAGGTAGAAGTTTTAATATTTGCTGTAGTGTCACATTAATGTGCCACTCCTGCCCCAACCTTACTCTTTGGTGTGCCTTCCCCATTTTGTAGACCAGTCTGATTAAGAAGTTACAAATATAATCAAAGCTAATTTAAATTTGTTTTTGTGTCATATCTCTAAGCACCCAATATTTTGTTTAGGATAAAGTTGATATCTAGGCTTGATAATGGATTCTTGGTGGTTTATTGTATTCTCTCTACTTTTGTTTATGTTGAAAACTTCCATAATAAAAAGTTAAAAAATGTTTATGCTACCTCACAATGACCAAAAGAAGAAGAGGGAAAGGATCAGGCTCTTCACATGTACCCTTCTTCTTCATCAAATATGAACATCTTTCTTAGAACTTTCCCTGTGGACTTCTTTTATGTCTCATAGGACTCTTCTCCTGTGTACCCCACTTCCCACATCCATATATCCTTCTTTATTTGCCTTCATGAATATCAAATTTAAATTTGTAAATAGAGAATCCAGAGGTTTATAAAACATCATTTCTTCTTGATGTTCTTATAAAATATTGATATGCTTTTTGTTACTGCTTTTTTATGTACTTAATATTTTTTAACATAATTGTATACATTTTTATAAGCTGCCTCAAGTGTTTTGTAGAGTAAGTGATGATATAAATAAAAACACGCAATTGATAAATGTTTTATTTCTGGTATCCTCTTCTACCTAATGAGGTATTGCATTTTTATAGATGAGACATTTAAAATGTAAAATGGGTTAGTAAAAGCTGTTGGAATATTGACATCTTAAAAATAATAAGTTGAGAAGTTAATTTTAATTTCCACGTATCAAAATGGAGCATTATTTTCTTCTGAAAATGTTATTTTCAACTTCAAATTTTTTATCAGATAGTAATAACAATCTCTCTTTTCTTTTTTTCCTAAGATATGGAATATATGAACGTTGCCGAGAATTGGTGGAAGCAGGTTATGATGTACGGCAACCAGACAAAGAAAATGTTACACTCCTCCATTGGGCTGCCATCAATAACAGAATAGATTTAGTCAAGTATGTATTTTCTGTACTTTTAAGTAATTTGTTATGTTGGTGAAAATTGTTGGTGTAAAAATTAATAATTTCTTTCATATGTATTGAATGGTTATTAGGTACCAGGTACTGTGCTGAGTACTTTTCCATGTATATTTCCTTTAATCTTAATTTTTGAAGTAACCCTGTGTGAAAAAACAATTACTGCTGTCCTACTGATGTGAAAGCTAAAGCAAAAAGAGGTTAAATATGCTCCTGATGACATACAGCTAATAAAGGTTGGAGTCAGGACGTTAACTCCAATAGTCTAACTTCAGCTCACATTCTAAATATGAATTCTATAGGGAAAAGCTACAAAAAGAAAGAGAGAGATTAACAAGATAATAGATAATAATAATCTAATTTAACTGTTCATACTAGCATAAGTGATGAATACTTTACATACTAATTGTAAAATGATTTTTGGTATTGTTAATTTGCTTGTTTAGTATTAGAGGTAATTAGATAAGCAAGTCTTTCTTAGTAATTTGGACATAAGATCTTTATCTAAAGACAGGATTCTGAAATAAACTGCTTGCAAATATACAGTTATGTACAGCACCCAGAGTCTAGGGCAAGTAGGATATTAATGCCAGATAAAAGAGTTTGCCCTTAGAGTTCTAAAGATTTAGCAAGTAATATCTAAAGCTTGAACTTTATGAATCACTTTCTTCCAGATAATATATTTCCATTTTATTTGTTCATGTTTTTCCTTCACGTATCTCTATCCTTCCCTCTGCCCTCAGTATGGTCTTCTGATGTCTAATTTTTGCTTGTTGGGAAATGTTTTCATCTTTGTTAGTGAAGGAAATTTTCACATGGTATAGAAATCTAGGCTGGCAGTTTTTATTTTATTTTTGCTTTTTACCTATTGAAAATACCATTACACTGTTTTTTGCTTCTTTTAGTTTTGAGAAATCAAAGGATTATGTTTTTGAAGGCTTTTTTCCCCTTTGGCTGCTTTTAAGATTTTCTCTTTGTTTCTGGTTTTCTGCAGTTTCATGATGATATATCTAGTTGCGGATTTCTTTTTATTTACCCCAAATGAGATTGCAAGGAATTCTTAATTCTGTGGATTGATGTTTTCATCAGTTCTAGAAAAATTTCAGCCACTAGTTCTTCAAATATTACTTCTGCCCCATTCTCTTTTTGCTTTCCTTCTGGAACTCCACTTAAATGTATGTTTGACCTTTTCATTGTACACTGTGTTTCTTATCCTCTCCTCTGTGTTCTCTCCTTTTGTCTCTGCTTCATTCTGTAAACTTCTTTTGACCTATCTTATTGTTCATTTATTCTTCATGTATAATCTGCTGTTAAATCTATTTAATGTGTTTGTAATTTTATTTATTTTTAGTTCTAGAATTTTTATTGTTTTTTAAAAGTATGTATTACTTAAATTATTTGTTGCTAAAATTTTCAGTCTCGTCTACTTGAATATTGTAAATATAATTATTTTATAATCGGTGTCTGAGAATATAGCATTTGGAGTCTGTATCGGTCTATATCTATTATTATTCTTCGTGTGCCTGATTATCTTTGAATATGTATTAGACATTGTGTTTGAAAAATTATTTGTTGAATAAGTTGAGGCCTAAGGTGAGAAGATTCCCAATTGTTTCTGCTAGGCCCAACTTTAAATTAGTTTTAAGGCTTTAGATTTTTTTGGCTCAGGTAGCTGAGGACCATGCTGGAGCCAGTTTTATTTCTGGTCCTTAATTACCACTTCAGTCCAGCTTTTTGAGGTCCCAGCCTATATTTTGCTTTTGTCTTCTTTACTTGGCCTGGTAAATGCTCTTTTTCTTCTTAGGCTTTGCTTTTTTAGGAAATGTTTATTATATTTCACTGAGCTTTTTTAGTTTTCTTTAATGGGAGTGTGGACTAAGGTTATCTAGCCTTCCACAGCCTCTATATAGTTAATGTTACTTTAATCAAAATAGTGCATAAGCAATTAAATAGTACTTAAAGGCTTACAATGGGAAACAGCAATCTCTCTCCACTCCCTGGGTCCTATATCCCAAAAGTAATTATTTTCAGTATATTAGCTGTTTCTTTCAGTATTTACTCTTGTATTTTATAAATTTGTATTGCTGCTTTTATCTAGAAAGTTATTTTATTTGCACAAATGATAGTACTTTTCTGCTTTTTTATTTAATTTATATATCATTGAGATTTTTCATATCAGTACAAAGAGAGCTACATCATTCTTTTTTAAAAAGCCGAATAAAATTCAGTTATATGGATTTAATTGTTTCCTTATTGGTAGACATTTATATTGTTTCTGATGTTTTTACTACTACAAACAGTGCTGTACTTGTTCACATATCACTTTGCTTATGTTCGTACATATCTGTAGAATTCTTAGGAGTAAGAAAGTTAGATGAATTTTGAATTTCAATAAATATTGCTAACTTCTATGCTGTTATTTCTTAATTAATCAATTATTATATTTTGGCTTTATATTTTAGGTTAACTAGATGTCCTAGATCATCACTAATACTACTTCTTCCATCCTCTATTATAGTTTTAGTTAAAGCGCTATGAAAAGTTTAAATTGTTATTAGGATGTAAATTCTCACTGCTAAATCTAGAAGTCTTCTATAATTATTTGTTCTTTCCTGTAGAATTCTGGACTTTGTAAAGTTGCTTCATTTTTTAAAATTTGTTTAATTTTCTATATATTGTAACTAATTCTTCTCACAATCTTAGAACTGTAAAAGCCCTCTGTATGCAAACAGTAACAGATAGTTTATCAGTTCTTATTTTGGTGGAGGAGGGGGTTATTAAATCATTCCTGGATTTTCTCCACCTTTCTGCTCGAACCTAGACTGTTTGCTCTTTAGAGCTACAGAACAATCATTGTCTTGAGACTTTCCTTTGCCATCATCCTGGGAAATTCCCTTTGCTCCAGTGTTGGTCTTAGTAGTTTCTTGGATCTCAGGTTTTTTTCTCTCTTGGTTTGTTCCCTCGTTTTAGCAGAGCAAATTTTCTAATAGCTTTGAGAGAGAGAGAGAGAGAGAGAGAGAGAGAGAAAGAAAGAGAGAAAGAGAGAGAAAGATAATGATAATGGGAGTTAATGTTTTGAAGTTATTAGCTCTTCTGCCCTCGCAGCTTATTGGTTGTTTGGCTGATATTGACTTCTAGATTAAAAATAGTTTTCTCAGAATTTTAAAGCATTGCTTTGTTATTTTCTTGCTTCAGGTGTTATAGTTGAGATATACTTGATCTCATTCTATTGATAAAAAATTCATATTTGTCTTATGTTTGAAAATAAATTAAGTCTGAAGTGAGAAATATAGACAAAAAGTCTTGATGCTGCCTGCCTTAAAAGTTATTCCAAGCCACTTACAGACAGGTAGAGTGACAAAATAAAGTCAATAAACTGTAGAGTGAGATAATAATCATAGTGTCTGTGTATATTATATCTTCAGAATAAACTTAATTTCTTAACAGGATAAAGTCTAGCAAGTTTCTTTTCTAAAACAAACATGTGGTGGTAAATGTAATTTTCAACAATGACTGGTATTCATAGCTTCAGGATTAATTTTTACTAATGGATCTGGAATTACATCCTACTTAAAAGCTACAGCATATTACTATTTCATGGATGCTGGTAGAAGATACATGACTCAAGTAGTGACAAAAGACTTGATTATTTATAGCATAGCAAATGGCATGAACATCATATTTGCATAGGACCTACTTGCTCCCTGGGTACTATGGAAGTGGCTTAATATGGTCCAGATGGATGTAGCACACACAGTGGGTTTGTGTTTGCAGCTTGGAGAATTCAGTGCTTTTATATTAAATGGTAATAAGCAAGATTGTTCTTTCTCCCTGAAGAAAACATTACCTCATCTTTCAAGGTCGCTTGATGCAGATACAGCTCTGAGAAATGGCCTGTGTAAAGAGTGATCAGGGCTTTCTTTATTTATATTTTTGAAATACCCAGCAATATATATGGGAGCACAAGAGACCCATGGAGAAGTGTCTCTTCTAACAGTTATGTTTCGTCAGGATGTATTACAGGAACTTACTGCAAGCAAAGTAGTTGGGTCACTTTCATGATGATTAGATAAAAAGTAAGTATTATTTAAAAAGGAGGAGACTGTTACTGTCAGTCAAGTGTCTGCATTGTAGGAGTCAGGAGCTCGGACCTTAGATCCCCCATGAATGATTTGCATGGAGGCCCAACGCAGAGAACAGGCGCAAGGTGGCAAACAGAAACGATTTATTAAGCAAGCAGAGTACACATGGAAGAAAGATGAACTGGTCAGCTTCACAGGGAATTGAGTGCTCTGTGAAGTTGAGAGTTGCGGGTTTATAATGGGCAGTAGGGTTTTTTTTTTGTTCCTCCTCAAGCGATATGAGATCCCTGTGCCACCCTGTGAACCTTCCCGTTCCTGGCCCGGAAAAACGGGGTAGTTGCCTGAAGCTACCAGATATCTTGTTGTGTTTAGTAGCTTCTGCCCATGGGAAAAAGAGGGTATCTCTTGAAGCTGTCAGATACTGTATTTTGAATGTTTTACTGCTAAACCAGTCTTGGGGCCTCATTAAACCCTCATTGTCCTTCTCCCTCCAGGTCATATCTACCCATCTCACTACCCTATCAAGACCTTCAGCCTGGTTGAGGTTTATATTCCAAGTGTTTTCAAGTGAAAATCTTTCAACTATTTCTCTGCTTTTACCCTAATATAGTAAAATAGAAAGGATTAGCTCAAGCTTTTGTTTCCTGTTATCTTAAGATTGTTCTTCAGCAACAGCTAATAATGCATGTAGTCTCTGATTTCAGTTTGATTTCAAGTCAAAGCTTTATTAGAGAATATAGCCTTTATTAAAAAATATGGAGCTTATAATTTTCTCAGAACACCCTATTGTGTGTGCCTTATTCTTCTGGCAACATGTAAATTTTTTTCTTTATCCCCAATTTTGTAAAAGTTTATTGTGCATTGATAGTATTCTTTTTATTTATTTTTTAAAAATTCAGTTTATGGTCATTATGTTGTCACTTTTAGTCTGGAAACTTGCCTTTTTAGTTTAGGGAAGTATTTTTGCATTGTATCCTCAAGAGTGCCTCATTTTCATTTTCTGTTTTTTCTTTTAGGAGCTCTTTATTTGTCAGATACTGGAACTACCCAGATTGATTCCTTCTTTTTCTTAGCTTCAGCTTCTTTTTATCTCCCAGCATAACAGTTAAATTTCAGGGAAATTTAAGTTTTTCTTATTTGTATATTGTCTGTCTGTTTGAGCTTCTTCTGTTTTATTTTTGTCTCCTTTCATATTTGAAGCTTTGCTCAATTATCTGGTCATATTTGACCATTAGTATTTAGGAGTGATATATACAGCTGATTGGAAGTTGTGGGACTTAAAAGAGTTCACAACAGGAATCTCTCAAATGTCCATTTCTGGTGGTTTTTTTTTTTCCCCTGGGATTGTTCAGTTTCTCTTAGAGTCATTTTATTTCTTTGTGGGGACAGGCTTAGCATCTGTCTGGCTGCCAGCTGACCTGAACAAGGAAAATGGCGTGGGGTTCTTGTTTTTCAGTCATGTAAACTTTCATTTTCAATAAAGTGTTTCTCATATGGTCCTCTGATTTAATTCTCTGAGTCTCAAACTTCTCAGGTAAAGCTGCACAGAGTACACTTTCTGGCAAATGCTGAATGGCTAAATATTAAAATCAACATGAACCTGAGGCTGATGTCTGAATCACTCTCATACAATAAAGTTCAAGCATGCAAGAAGGAATCTGGACTTTAAGAGTTTGAATTATTACTATAATAATAAAAATTTGAGTAGTTACATTTTGCGATTTAACATTATATAAAATATATTCATTTTAAATAAAATATTTTAAAATATATTTTAATATATTTTGTATTTTTATAAAATATATTTTTATATTTAAAATTAATTTTAAATAAAATATAAAATTAAATATATAAAGCAGTGCACAAAGAATACTTTTTTAGCACTGTCAGCTGCTTGATTGCTTCCAAATGCCTATTCGTGATACTAAATACTTTCAGTGAAAATATGTTAGAAAACAACAATTTTTCAACATCTTATATTGAATTTCAACCAGTATTTCTATTTACAGTCCAGCTTCTTATTACTTTCTTCAGAGATAACAATTGAATTTAAAACCTTAGCTTTTCTAGGGTTTTATAACATTCTGTTTTGCTTCTCATTGGTGTCTACCTCTGGAGACATTTTAGCTATTTATTTTTCATCTTTCAAATACTTGTTGATATATTGATGGTCCCTTCTCAAAGCCTGGGGATCATTAGTACCGGCAAGTACATTCCATTGTATTACTATTCTTGTAGTATTGCAGGAAGGCTTGAATTTAAAAATGAGAATTATACGATCGTCTCAGGAGTTTGTAGTTTTCAGCTAGGATCTTAGAACTACAAAGAATAACATGTTATAAAAATATAGTACTTCCAGGTGGTTACAGTGAAAAAGTAATAGAAGTGATTCTTTTTTAGCATGCAGAAAAAAAATCCCCCATCCTTATGGAAAAAAAAAAAAAAAAAGTCGCACTTGAGAACCAGGTTGGAAATCACTCATTGTTATAGCCCTTGCAAATATTGGCAATGTGAGTAAAAATAACTCTCAGTAGCAGATATATTGACTTTAGGAAGGTAACTAAACTGTTTTTTTTTTTAAAAAAAAAAAAACCCTGCTTGGAATTTTTAAGAAACTATTTCCTATCAAATTTGTTCTTTGGCTATATTTCCTTTTGGGCTTATAAAAGCATTTTCAACTATTATTTAATGTCCACCAGGTACCTAAAGAAACAATTTAGGACTAGTTAAATGTTTGTTCAGACTACACACATTTTGTATTTTTGTTCAAAATATACAAAATTCAAATTATCTGATATTTTGAACTGAAAATATTTTAGTCTGGAAATATTTTACATGATAGAACAGAGTTGGGTCCTTCATTGGATAATGCTTTAAAAGCATAGATTTAACAAATATATAAAGCAGAAAATTTCTGAATCAAATATGTAAATTTAAGTATATTAAATATTTAGAACTATGTACATTAAGAGTAAATGCATTAGTGATCTAAGGCAGTAATCACTTAGAGCAGTTTAAGAGCCTCACTAATATACACATATCAAGCATTTGATATCAGATACTCGAAACTGTTTATATTCAAGTCATTGCATTGATTATTTCCAAAGGAAGCATTGCAAGAAGCAGCTAGGTCCTGTTCATTTAAGGGGATATCAAGATATTATGATATTAATACATTAAGCAATGCGGTTGCTCTTTTTAAAGCAACACAGCTTTAAAGGCACAACAAATAAGGCACAAAGAATGTTTACGTCATACTTTACAGTTTTTAAAATTGTTTCACATATATTGTTTGATTTAATAATACAGTAAGCTTGTGAGGTAAGTAAAGCTTAAAAGCTGAGTCCCATGGTGGGCTAAGTATCTGGCCTATTCTACAACTATTCTAATTACAAGATTGTATCTGCCGCTGCTATCTGACCCAAATATTTGTGGTTCTCTGACTGCCTTCTTTTTTATATAATTATTTGGCATTGCTTTTTTTTTAACCTTAAAAATTATTTTCCTTTTATTTCTAGAATATAAGAGAGTTACATGTTTGATATAAAATTCTGCTTAATGTATTGTAAATCATCACAAAAGATGATTTATCTTCAGAAGCATAAGCTAGCATGAAAACTAAAATAAAAAATACCGTTTTTTACTTTTCATATAATTTCTTAAAATTGAGCATGAAAGTTGTCTAAATTATATAAAATTATATAAAATTTTGTCTTATAGATACTACATTTCGAAAGGTGCTATTGTGGATCAACTTGGAGGAGACCTAAATTCAACTCCATTGCATTGGGCCACAAGGTTTAAATTTGCTTCTAGATATATGTGTATATATATATATATATATATTTTTTTTTTTTTTTAGTGTATAATTAAGTACTTTTTAAAAAATGGTGTGCTAAAATGGAGAATTTTTTATGCTAGTAGTGAATGTCATTAACATACTAATGTATTGCTGTCTAGTGTACCTGCATTAGAATCAAGGTTTATTGTCCAAAGTGTCCTTAGGGAATTAACCATGCTTATATTAATTCTGGTTATAAGATTGGGTTAAATTTTATTAATGTAATAGTTTTGCAGCCTATGTATATTTACAATTAAAGAAGTTGTCCAGTTCATGGGATGATTAAGATCATTTTGAAGTTATGAGTTATCTCTGAATTTTCAAGGACTGTTATTCCAGTTAAGACTTAAGAACCATAAAACCCTAAATGTGTATTAACATAGGTCTATTGTAAAACAAAATTCTTTTCTTTTTCTAGAACAAAAGTGAGTGATATGTTTGATATAAAATTCTGCTTAATGTATTTTAAACTATCACAAAAGATTGTGTATCTTCAAAGGCATAAGCCAGCATGAGCGCTAAAATGAAAGATATTATTTTTAGTTTTTCACATAATTTCTTAAAATTGAACATGAACATTGTCTAAATTATTTAAAGTTTTGTCTTATAGATACTGCATTTTGAAAGATGTAGTACTTTAAAAAGATATTTGTGTAATCTTTTGCACCATTACCTTATTTAAAAAGATGTTTTATTTGAAGTAACTGTATATCTAAGTATTCTTTATGTTTTAGACAAGGCCATCTATCTATGGTTGTGCAACTAATGAAATATGGTGCAGATCCTTCATTAATTGATGGAGAAGGATGTAGCTGTATTCATCTGGCTGCTCAGTTTGGACATACCTCAATTGTTGCTTATCTCATAGCAAAAGGACAGGTAAAAAGATCACAATGGTGTGGATGTTCTTCATGGTTTAAATGCTTAATAAAATTGATGTTACAGGTGTAAAGACCTGGTCATATTTAAATAATAACTTTCTAATGGATGAGAATAATTATATAGTTAGATATTGACCTATTTAATAGTTAATATAGTTAACATAAAAATAAGAAAGACAATCATGAACCAGATAATAATCCATTAAGTTGGCCTTTTTTATTTCTGAGTAATAGAGATGGGTTCCAGAAAGTAAGGGAGAACTTTTAGATATTTTTCGAACATATCATCTGAATATATTTAAACTTTTTTGGAACATATTACTGGCTATTTTCCATATTAGTATTTTTTTAATATATCTGAATTTAAACTTTTTTGAACATATTACTGGCTGTTTTCCATATTAAGTACCTCTTGAGAGGATAAATTCTTTAAAATCAGTTTTTTAGTTTCTGCTGTATAAAAAAATGCTACTTCTTACTTCTCGAAAAATTTCTCATGATTTAAGTGGTTCCTCCTGATTTTTCCTGAATGTACAGTAACTACAATCACATTAAGTATTACCAGTTTGTATGTGCCATATTTTTGTAATAAATGTATTATATTAAAAGTAATGTCACTCAGTTTTTCTTTCATGTCTTTTTTCCGGTTATACTTAAACATTAGTTTTACAGCTAAGGATCCCATCATAAGAGAAAGACAAATGATTTTAATTTATTGCTATTAACATAATTGTTACTTTAATATAAAATTTTATGCTGATTTAGAAACTGAATAGTATTTTATGAATCCTTTAAGATATTTATTAGCAGGGTCAGAACAACGACAGTTGTGTGTTGTGCAATAGGAAAACGGGCATAGACTGGTTAAATTAATTGCTGGAAGGGGGAGTTTATTTTCTGTAACTCTGTTAACAAACTGCCGCCTGAAATCTAATGGCTTAAGAACAATACCAGTCATTTATTATATTTCATAATTCTGTGGTTAGAGTGGCCTTGGCTGAGTGGCTCTTCTTGCGGCTTCCGTCACCTGGGGGCTCATGTGGGTAGAGGATAGCTTGCTTAAACATATCTTGAAACTTGGTAGGAATGGCTAAAAGGCTGGGCTCACCTGGGATGCTGGAACAGCTTGGCCTCTCTTTTTCTCTATTCCGTCTCAGAACTTCTTATTCTTAGTACCCTTCCATGTGGTCTCTCCATCAAGGGAAGTGGACTGTTTACATGGTGGCTTAGACTTCCCAAAAGAACAAAAGCAGAATCTGTTCTGCCTTTTTTAAGTCTTAGGTCGTGAACTAGCACAGCAGCATTTCTTCATTCTTTCAATTTAAACAAGTAACAGGGGCCTGATCATGTTCACTGTGGGAACACGAAGGCTTGAGTACCAAGAGGTGAGGTTAATTGGGGACCATCTTTGGAGACCAGCTACTACAGGGGATTGTCCTGCTCCCACAGTTTCTTCTAGACTGGTAGTTGAAGCAGTAGATGGTGCTATTGCACATGACAGTATCTTTTCTGGCCTTTTGTATTGCAGATATAAATTTACAGTATGCATTTACTTTTTTTCTTTCAATTTTTAATTTGGTAGGAAACGTGTAAATTTTTGAGTCTTCATGGTCTTTTTGTTAGCTTATTGATTTTGGAGTTTGGATAATTTCAACATGGCACAGGATGTAGGCTATAAAATTTTTAAAGGGCAGCGATTTCTACCTGTCATGGTGCCTTTGGTACAGTAACTGCATAATGATGATAATAAATATTTGACAAATAATTATTCTTTTTCATGAGTAAATTCTTATTCTACTTACAAAAGTAACATATGCTTAATGTAAAGGAGTTAAACATAAAAGGCTATGATTTAGAAAATGAAATCTGTCTCCATGAGGTTATTTCCTTTAATAGTTCAGTATGTATTTTTCTGTAACTTTTTGTCATGTATACTTTCTTATAAAACACAATCTTCTAATATTCATTATATCATACTTCGATGTCCAAAGTCTTTCTCTGGCCTGTAGAACCATGTGGATCTAGCCCTAATTACCTCTCCAGCTTATCTTGTCATCTCCCCCCTCACTCTGCTTTAACCATTCCAGTCTTGCTGTTATTGAGCAAGTCTGACATGCTGTTGCCCTAGGGTCTTTGTGCTTGCTGTTTCTTCTGCTTGGTAAATCCTTTCCTCAGATCGTTACACAGTTCTTTTTCTCGTACTGCAGTCAGATGTTCAGTCACATTTTATTCTAATTGATCAGTTCCAAATTATAAGCAATATTCAAATAAGTAACTTTTATTTCTTCTTTCTCTGACTTTAGTCTTTCACTGACTTTAGTCAATATATTGTTTTTCTTAGTATTAACTTTGTTTTGATAAATGTAACTACATTTCTATCCCTTGATTTTCAGCTTTAAATAGTATCTTTGACTTATAACTGTTATAGATTAGGCATTTATACTTTTTTTTAACCTCCCCCCCCAATTTTGTTAATTGCATCAGTTTTGCATTCTTAGGACATATGTAATATTTTTATTCAGTTGTCATTCTATTCACAATTGTTTTAGTTATACTGTTAAATATATTTAGTGCTCACTACCAGTTCTTTTGGATGATTTTCAGAAGAAAAAGGGGAAAATGCTAACTTATGGAGCCCTGTTGATTATGGAATCCTCATAAGCTTTTAATTTGGGCTTGTTAATTCTTCCTAATAGAGAATATCCATATGTCTAGGCTGAACTTGGAAAAGAAGTACCAAATTTTAAATCCTTACCTAAAGAGTGAAAAGGTTGAATTCTATTTTCTTTTTTTCTTTTAGTACACTAGAGATGTGGCATAATTTTACATTTATTTTACTTATTGATATTTTTAATACTACTTTTTTCAAAATGATATGAAAAGAGTCATAACTAAGAAGAAAGAAGTACCTTAAACATAAGAATTTACACGTTTGTTTTAATTGGGCATCAGATTTAGTTGAGTTTTCTTGAAACCAGGAAAGTGAAAGAAGTAAAATAAATTATAGTACTAAACTTTCATATAAGAAACAAGGAAGTTTGCCATTTTTTCAGGGAAGATATTTTTAAAAACTCTTATTGGGAGATCAACATGTATAGTATTAGAAATATTTTGTGAGGTTACATAAGATGTTCCCAATAACACTGTAATGGATAAGACATAACATTCAAATACAGTATTAATGAGGGACTAAACTAATGACATCTAAACGTGTGTTACAGGTTGTTTAATGTAGTTGTTCTTGGCTTGTTTTCTGCTTCAGTACACTTGGGTAGTTCACATTTGAGATATATTCCCATCAGTAACAGTGGCTCACAGAGAACTGCTGCTTAGAGATATGAAGTGTGCTCACTCTAATTCTGTCCTCTCTCCACTGACTGATAAATTAGATTAGACAAGTTGAATGAGAACTGCTGATTCAGTATAATCCAGGAATAGGTGACGAGGGAGGGAAGAAGTGGAAACTTAATATTTGTTGAACATCTATAATGTTCCAAGCTTTGGATTAGGTGCTTTATACACGTTTCATTTAATTATCATAGGGGGCTTCTGAAGTCATTATTTGTATTTATATTTTTACATGATGAAGCTGAGGCTCATAATTAAAGTAATTTTGTCAGGTTTATAGCTATTATGTGGTGGAGCTAGGAATTTAAAACCTTTCTGTCTTATTCTAAAGCCAATGCCTTTCCTAAGCCTGGAAGAGTAGATGGATAAACATGTCTTCCTTTAATGAATGGTTTTTGATCATGCACTCTGCTGGGCACTGAGAATATGTGAATTTAATATGATTTTGATCCTCAAAAGAACACCTATTAATGAAACAAATGCCTCAGGCATATAGGATAATCAGTCCAGAGTGGAGTGGGTTAGGAGAGAATTTTAGGAAGGTGAAACCGATAGAGTCCCTGATACATCATAAGGTCTTAAAAGGAGATTCTAAATAACTAGAGAAGAGTTTTGATTGAGTAGCTGGTAATTTTAATTCTAATGTGCTTAAAAAAAACTAAGCAAAAGGGAGAAAAAAGACAGTACCAAGGAAAGCAAAAAGTTGAGTAGGAGAGGAAAAGTAATCATGATTTACTGTATGATTTTGCTGGGAATTGTAATGTAAATATTAAAAAAAAGTTTAGAATCACAGTTACAATAGATCACTTGAGAGGAAAGATGGGAAAGATGCATACTTGTGATGGGTCAAGGAGAGGAAAAAGAAATTCTCATTTTGCATATTGAGAAGTCTCAGAAGACAGTGCCTAAAACTGAAAAATGAAAAAGTAGCAATTCAGGCATCTTATTTAAGATGTGGAGATAAATACCAACATAATGAACTAAAAAGGTAAAAATAGTGGAGAGTAAGAAAGAGAATTGATTTACCACATTGCTTTTCACCATAAACTTTGCAGAATTAGTTAACTCTAAAAATGTACATGTATAGTGACAATGCAAAGCAAACACTAAACTTTTTTTTTTAGCTTATTAAAAAGATTGGTCTTTTATTTGTTTTGAAATGCCTAGGAATACAGAGGGTTTCATCATTCTCTCCTATTATGAATTAGTATAAATACATTTTTCAGAGACTTAAATCATTTAACCTATTCTCTGTGGCTGAAAGATCAAGAGTACGTCAACATCTTTAAATGCAAATCATTTAAAGGCTGATTAATGCATCTTAAAAGGGAAAACTATAAATATATGTTAATTATATACATTTAATACATACGTCAATTAAATATGTACACCAATTAAAATATTTAGTGACAATATGTAGTTTTATTTTAAAATTAAAAAGTTTCATAAATCACATGTGATTGAGTAGTATTATACTGGGTTTTCCAATGATGTTTAAATTAGATTTTTCCAAGTAAGTTTGGTAGAACTTTAGAAATTTTTACTATTTTTTTTTTGTTGTTTTTAACTATCAGGATGTAGATATGATGGATCAGAATGGAATGACACCTTTAATGTGGGCAGCTTATAGAACACATAGGTATGTAAACATTATTAAAATACTCAGATCATTTTCAACATAAAATGTAAAGTAGGTGATGAGAAAAAAATTAATGTTATTACTAATATTTAAAATTTTCATTATGAGTACATCGTATATAACATAAGTTACCTTTTTGGATGTTTGAGTATCTATGCTTACCTTTACCTTGGTAATTGTAGTATCCTTAATCTATTTTCATTCAACACTTTCCAAGAATAGAAAATTATCTCTTTTTTTAAAGTAACTTTTTTCATGTGATTTGCATGTTACCAAGTTTAATATATTAATTAGTAAGTTGCCTTAAATTATTTTTGGAACAATCTAGATTTAAATTTAAAAACATAATTAATTATATATTAATGACATTAAACTCAAGAGCAACAAAAAATATCAGGAGCACGTATATGCTCTCTCTTAGAATAATATTACTTTGTTGCATATTACATGTTGCATATAATACTTGATATTAAAATGTCTCATTAGCAGTCATAAGCTTGTTGAGTATAGGTTAGAATAGAAGTGTTCCAAGATGGAATATGAATACAACCACAATCAGTTTAGTATCTTTAATGATTTCTATAATTGAAATTAGGGTTGTTGTTGTTGTTGTTTTTTTTTCCTTTTCAGTGTGGATCCAACTAGATTGCTTTTAACATTCAATGTTTCAGTTAACCTTGGTGACAAGTATCACAAAAACACTGCTTTGCATTGGGCAGTACTAGCAGGGAATACCACAGTTATTAGTCTTCTTCTTGAAGCTGGAGCTAATGTTGATGCCCAGAATATCAAGGTAAATTTAATTATCCTATATTGATTATCTAAGTGAAATATGGTTACTAAGATGTGAATATTTCAATGAAACATAGGTTTTTCCACAGCTTGTAAATGATGGAAGAAACAACTTATTTAATCTCAACCCTTTGCTTCCATGCAAGAATTTGTTTTGAAAGATTCTGGTTTATTTCATCTTTTAGATTTTGATGGCCTTTTCATTAGTGGATTTTTACTTTTGAAAATTATCTGTATTTTTAAAGCTGGAGTAGTTTTCTGGTTTTTAAAGACGATTACAGAGAATCATGTGTGTAGTTAAATCACATTATGCATAATAACTTTTGGTAATTCTTTAGGTCATTTGTTATCTTTTTAAAGGTCAAAACCTTTAAATTTGATAAAACACCTTATTGGTGTTTATAGGAAAACCTCTGTCCTTCAAATGCTGGACTAACCCAGGAAAAATATACAAAGTTATCTGAGAGCAAAGCACAATTAACATTTATACTCTGAGCATTTAGGAATTTGTAGATATTTTATGAATATATGCAAGAATATTCTATTGGTAGTCTTAAAATTTGCATAACCATTCTCATTTTTAAAGCCTAAGGATCTGCCACACCTTTCAGCAATAGATTCTTCTGTGAAATGACTAAAGTTTTAAACATCATCTTTTAGTAATGTGCATTCATAAATAACTGTACTAATGACAAATGTTCTTTAATTTTGAAAATTAACCATAGTATCTTCTGAATCTTGTTTTTTAAATCTCTGAAGAATATGTGCTAATTAAATATGAAAAGGGTTCAAGCCACATAATAATCTGAACTGGCAATCAAAAAGTAGGTTATCTCCTGCTGGATCAGGGCATCTGTTATGTTTCAGTGAATAATTCTTTCTCTTTGATTACTATAAAAAGTGAATGTAAAACTACTAAAATAACTTAGATCAGTTATAAAGAGCCTAATTTGGTTAAGATTATAATTAATATGTAGAAATGAGTCAAAAATATTTAAAAGTAAATATCAAATATCTTATTGGAAACTGTAAGAAATTGAGAAAACTAGTTTCTTCATCTTTCTATTTTTTAAATTTCAAATCTTCTTGTTGCCACCTAAAGGGATCAGAATGGCCTTGTCTGCCAATAAACATACCATATTGCCTGACACATCATGGGCACTCCTAAGTATTTGTTGACTAACTGAATGAAGATTTTCGTAGTCTTGGCTTTACTTCTTAAGTTTTCATGACTCTAGTAGTATACTTCTCTGCCACTTCTGGAGAAAGATTTTTACTTTTCCAGAGGTTTTAAAATAGAAAGTTCTGAAAAGTTTATAACAATGTTATTAGTAAATTAGGAATCTAAGGCCTAAACATAAGGGAGGAAGAGTTTGGTTAACTCTGATCAATGTTTCCATAAGAAAATATTAGTGAGATTATCTCATGTTTTGTAACCTGAATTGCTTTAGAGTATTTTTTTCTTTTTCTGCAACCAGACAGCCATTCCTAAAGTGATTGCACTCCAAGAATACATTTCAAGATATTTAGTATTATGTTATTGAAAAATGAGAACCAGTTTCACTGTGGCAAATAATGCGCCTCCATAGACTCTGCCAAGAGCTGTATCAGTATATTAAAATTACAGTAATACCAAAGAATTATAACAGGATGGCTGGAATTTGAAACTAGTAGTGTATATTTTTTGAACGTTTAAAAACATCTTTTCTATCCCTATACAATCTTAGATAACTTCTCTTTGATCATGATCTTTCAGTTTTTGAGGTATTGTTTGTAAATTTAATGTTTTTTCAAATAATAGTGAACCATTAACCATTGCATAAATTTTTGATTAGTCTTAATAAAAGGAATACTCTATAACTCATGGACATGGACAATAGACTAGTGATTACCAGAGGGTAGGGGAGGGGGAGAGGAGGAAGGTAGATGGGGTAAAAGTGGTAAAATATGTGGTGACAGATTTCTAACTATGGGCAGTGAACACACAATGGAAAAATACACATACACACACACACACACATGCATATATGTGTGTGTGTATACATATATTTCTTACTCTTAAATTGTACACCTGAAACTTACTGGATTTTTTAGCCAATGACATGACAATAAAAATTAAAAAAAAATACTCTAATGAATTTTAACAGAAAGGTATAGTAAGAGTGGAGATAATTGAAATGACTCAAATGGTTTGAACCGTATACTTTTAATGTTTTGTAGGTTCAGACACATGAATTATTTGGTACCAAGGTAGGATATACTGGAATGCAGCTTCTTTAACAAGTACAGTTTATGTGAATACCTATCATACCTGTTGAACTTTTATTTTAATTCCTGGTTGTTGTTGTTTTTTTTAGTCACTTTCTTTTTATGAATGTTATAATTTAATCTGACACATATAATCATGGTTGTCTATTAATAAATAAGTTATTCTAAATGTAACTTCCTGCTTGCTTCTGGAATGACATTATTTTTAAAGAAAATAAAATCTAAGGAATTGCTTCAGTTGTTCAGGGAACATTTATACTTTCAGAGTAAAAATAATCTTTTTACCCACACTAGTGAAAAATTAGATTTTTGTTTCATTCAATAATGTTCAGTGCTGGTAAGTCACAGTATTTGAGACAGATGAAGCCCCTATTTTCTCAGAACTTGCACTGTATTGAGGAAATAGGCAATAGTAAATTAAATACTACTATGCATGTGCACACACACATACTCACACACAAATATGGTAGAGTGATAAGAGTTGAGGGGGACACATCATGTGAGAGTGATTAGTGAATGCCATTGAGGAGATGACATTTGCTTTGAGACTTGTCTGATGAGAAGGACTCAGTTGTGCAAAGATGTGTGGGAATAAGCTTGCCATGTTAGGGGTGCTGAAATGACAGCCTGAACTGAGAGCAGGTAGCAAGGGATGGGGGAGGGGGTGAAATCGCTGATGACTTAGGTTTTTGGTTTGAAAACAGTCTTGTGATATATATAGAGGTTGTGAAGACTGAAGGAAAAATACTTCATTAGGGTGAAGGTGAAAGGAATTGGTTCTGTTTTAGTCATATGTAATTTAAAGTGGTACCTTTTAGCTATGGGGAATGCCAAGCTAATTAAGTAAACTTAAATTGCTATAAACTTTGAAAGAGAAAAATTAATAATTAAAAAAAAAGCCGAGATTCTTTATCCAGGAATTTGACAAAGTTGATTTATACCTATATATTTTTCCATTTTTCAGTTTTGTTTTAAGAGAGTCTGGTGCTAAACACGAATTAAAAGAAGAAGATATAGCCTATAAATCTGGATATGGCTTTAATAGCTAGTAAAAGTTTTATTCTTCAAAGAATATGAAAAATTATACTTTGTGTTATAATAGTTATATAACTTTTAGTTGATCCTATTTCTTCTAAAATAGCTATTTCCCAAATAAGGTGAAGCTTAAGTTTCTTAGAAATGTTTTTATATTAACTAGATATCTACCTTTGTAAATTAATTATTTGAGTAAGGAACTAAATTCTTTTAATGTATAAACAAATGATTCTTTTATCAAAATAAGATAAAGTAATTTTGGAGACAACATCAAATGGTAGGTTACTTTAAAATGGCTAGTTTGATTCTCAAAAGGATCAGGAATGGCCATATACCCTAGATTAGAGGTTCTTTATCTGGGACTTGCCAGTAGATTTTGGTTAGGGGGTGGGCCTGTGGATTCCTGCAATTGTTATAAAAAAGTTATGTTTCAGCAGCTTTTCTTGGAAGGAGATCAAGGACTTTCATCAGATGTGAGTCAAAAGAATTTTAAGAACCAGGGCCCTAGAAAATAGTTACATAAAATAAATTAGAATCTTAAGTGACAACAATGGGAGATGTGATTTGGGTTAGTAAAAATTTTTTTAAATGACCTATGGAGTTATCCTTTGTATAGTAGCATCTTATTTGTGAATTTTTTTTAAAAAACAGCATTTTACCCCCCTACAAATGTTTTTGATTATAGAGATAAATATTGATGAACTGAGTTTTGTGTGACCTGTGTGATAGCTCTGAGTGATATCCAGGCTTTTTAAATTTTTTCTTTCTAAAATTGTCAGAGGACATAATTTTTAGTTTGTGCAGAATGTAAAATTACTGAGCTTTGTTAATTAATGTACTGGAAGACACATACATAGTTTCTTGAACGAGGTAAGGAACTTTTTTCAGAAAGTAGTTTTCATTACCTTTTAAGCACCTGACCTAGATGGTCTGCAAAGAAAACTTTTTCTTAGTTTTAATAATGAAATTCAACCTCCCTTAGGCAAAATATGATCTACCACCCTCTACCTTCCATAGTGTTTATCTCACTAAAATTCTTGAAGAATTTATTATCATTTACATAGTCCATAAATACTCCATAATTCTCATTATTGTTGCTGTTGTTCTTATCATTTACTATTTTGGCTAACACGTGGAGTGATCAAAATATAGACTTGATTCAGAATCCTGATTTTAGTACAGTTCTTTAAATTAATTGCCTGTTTGTTTTACACCCTGAATAAAAGAACTATACAAAAGTAGTCAGATGACTAGAGGAGTAGTTGAAAGATTGCTTAAAGCTCCCTCCATCTTTTTATCTAGGCAATCCTTAGGTGTCACATGGCCCTCTAGTGGAAGGGATGCTCAGCTGGACCGAGGCAACTGCAGGATATTCTCTGGGAGTTGTTACCCAAGGGATTGCTTTTATTCAGGTAATCTTTATAGTTTGGATTAATTAGTTGGTTTTGACAACTTAGGTGATAGAATCTTTGAATAGGTAGGGAGATATTTTAAAGTAAATATCCCTTGTGGAAGACCCACCTAGATTAGCCCATTCCTTATTAAATACTGTTGATCTTTTTATTAAAGGATTGGTTGGCTTTTGTTGTTAATTGTTTGTTGTTCTAGTTGGTGCTGTTGGTGGTAGTGGTGTTTATTTTGTTTGCTTCTTTTTATTTTTCAGTTTAAAAAAAATAAACTGTACTTCATACTTGATAAATAATCATCCCTCAAATAAGATGCTCCAAGACTCCTTATTCCTTTATTTCATCCAGTTTTTAAAAATGAAATTTCAGTATTTTTTTTTTTTAAAGTAATTTTGAATATTCATTCATTCTTGAAATTTTGGCAAACAAAATATTTAATTTCACTTTTCTTTTAAAGAAGTAGGTAAATAGTGGAGATATTAAATAGAATATATATGTAGGTATCTGAGTAACCTAAAGGAGAAATATGATATTGAATTAATAAAGGCAAAAGGAAGCATAGATCTAGAATTAGGGACGCCTTATTCTTGTTCCTTCAAAATGTTTTAGTTCTGTTCACTTATATTCTTTGGCATTTTTTTTTTCTTGATATGAAAGGGAACTAAGTTCATAACTTGAATTTCACTTTTTTTGGGTTCCTGCTCTTACTCTCTTTGGAAATTTCTGGATGGGCAAATGAATTTAAGATGATCGAGAATGTCAGTACAACAGTAATGACGTAGAAGTTGACTTTTTCTTTTCTATTCTCTTCTTTAGAATTTTGTCATCATTGAAATTAAACTGAAAGATTTCTGGCAATTTGGTATTATAGCAGGACATTATGTATCAATAACTATTACTAATGAAACCCTTATATAATATGAAATAACTGATAAACTTCATAATAGCCTTTGATCCAGCAGGTGCTAAAATACCTACTTTTTGATTTACTCTCTAAAATAAGTCAAACTGCAAGCAAAAGTAGTCTATATGAGTAAATCCATTTTCTGATTGTACCTTGAGTGGTACATAATAATATGTAATTATTTATTCTTTTAGGAATTGATTTTGATCAGTATAAAAACAATACCAACGAACTTAATAGTGTAGTCAATTTATTTTTATGGACGTTCTTTAAAAATTAGTAACTAAAATATTCTACCTTTAATTTTACTTTTAATGTAATTTCCTCTACTTATATTATCAGGGTGAATCAGCACTTGATTTGGCAAAGCAGAGAAAAAATGTGTGGATGATCAACCATTTGCAAGAGGCAAGGCAAGCAAAAGGATATGATAATCCATCTTTTCTTAGAAAGCTGAAAGCTGATAAGGTAAATTCATGACAGAAGATTTTCAAATATATATTGTTTTTAAGTAAGATTCATAGGCATACTTTCTTATGAGTATTTACAGCCTTTAATTTTGGCATTGGCTGATGTAATTTTTAAAATATTATTTACCTAGGATAAAATGAAGGTAGATAGCAAAGTTTCTCTGGTCTCTGCCTATTTGGTTGGTGGCCTCTTTCTGTCATCTGATAATTAAGAAGGGGATGTATGAAGTTGTTTAAATCTTCATAGTCTGCTAACATAAATTTTAGGTCATTGATTCAGCTAGACTTTGTTAAGTAATAGATAATAAAAGTTTTTCCCGTTTAAATACATTTGTTACGATGGTAATCAGTTGTGAAAAATCTTAATCTTAATACATATCTTTTTTAACTACTCACAACTCTAGCTCTAATTTAAGCTTTCCATTCTTTTGTGAGATGTTGTAACTTTTTTTAGAGAGGAAACATTTTTCACTTCTCTGTATATAGAAAGCCCATTTTAGGTCTTCCTTATACCTTCAGTTATAAACTATGTGATTGTTGACTCAATTGCCCATTTGTAATAATATGATTTCAAAACTAAGGCTTTTTTCTAAAAGAGGGATCTATATTTCTTAAAAATTTCTTTAAAAAATGGAAAAATAAGTTGACTGACAATTCCTTTACATATCTAAATAATTGTCAATAATCCCAAGTTGAATGGCATTAGCTTCAAATATCATATTCATATATATATATATTTTCCTCAGGCTGTTTCAGTGGTAATACTGTTTTTTTAAAGTTAATATTGATCTGTCTGTCACCAAAACAAAATGACAAGTTTTAGTTAAAGGGGAAACACATTTTAGTGCATGATGCCTCATTTATTTGTAGGAGTTCAGACTTCCTTAATGAGCTGAAAAGTTCATTGGTCCATTAATTAGGCATCAAAATGGATTTATAGTTTACAAACTTGCCTTTCTTCACCCCATAGTTGAGAGTAAAGAATAATTTTTGCATGTTATGTTAATGCTTTTATTTCACATTAGATATGATATAAAATGGCTTATTATGTATTTACTTTGATGTTGCTTTATCCTCCAGGATTAGAGCAATTTTGCTCAATACAGTGAAAAATGGCTAGTGTCTCATAATAACTAGGCTAGTAATAAAAGTTTTTTGTATTACTTTGGAAAGTCCCATAATCTTATGCTTTCATTTTGTTTAGTATAAATAGTCTAAAGTTTTTAAAAAATATAATGTCAGATGAAAATGATTTTGTAAATTCTAGATGTTCATTGACATATAAAGTTACTGATTGTAGCAATAATGAACTATTATATATCAAGTTTATGTGTTTGGATATGATTTGTTTTCAAAAGAGCTTCATTAAAAAGTTTAGAACAGTTTTATTAACATTCGTATATTTTGATCGGTTCAGAAGTCAAGTATTCCTGTGGGAGTTTGTTTGTTTGTTTGCATTAGTAGCTTTGAATATATTACATTTTTTGGAAAGATAAAACTGCAGTGGTTGGGGGCTTTATGAAATCAAGTCTTTGTAATTATGTAGAATGTTCTCTTTCCATCTCATATTAGAAAAATTTAAATCATGAAGATGACTTGATTTGCTAGTCTGTGAAGTATGTTCTATATTTAAAACTAAACAAGAAAACAGTGGCACCTAGGACTCAATAGTATTACCAAAAATAAGTCGTCCCAGAGGAAAAAATAATTTTTTTTGAATAGTGCTAGTAGACAATTAGATACGGAGGCTATCTTGATTTTATAAAATTATATTAAAAGCACTTGGATTTTTAAGGTTAGAAGATTTTAGACAGGCAGATTTATGGATAAATAAGTGTTTGCGTAATACGAAGTGAGATGGAAATTTCTAAATTAGTACTTCTCCACTTTTTAAAACTCATGATTCCTTTTGTTAACAGTGGAAATCTCACATAGCTTCCTCTCTAATGTATATTGATTATGTGAAAATAAATCTGAGAAGATAGAGTTTTTCCTATCTATCTCCATCAAGTATAACTAAAAAAACCAGACATTATATATGAAACAAATGTAACAAGACTCTGGAAGATGGAGAAAAGAAGGCAGCAGAGTGGCCTGGAAGTTCAGGACCCATAGAATGGCATGGTGTTGAGTTCCCTGTGTTTTCTTTTTTCTTTTTTTTTTGGTCTTGTATACCCCAGAAGAGGCACTGACAAAGCCAACAACCCAGAATCACTATTAGTTGCAGAAAAAAAATGCCACAACAAAAGCCTGCTCTCTAGGCTAAGACCACAAATAAAGGTGGCTTAGCAAAATAGAAACTTTTAGAAAATAACTTTCTACTATAACCAAACACTACGGAAAAAACTTGGCCCCACCCAGATTCACACCAGCGAAGGCCTAGACTTCTACCCTTACCAGACTGTAATGAGGTGCTCCAACTTCTCTCCAGGTATGGTGTCAGAAAAGGCCTAGTTGAGAGTTGGGACTTTCATCTCCACTGGCTGTTAATGAGGTTCCATCCCTTGCTAAGTCAGTGGAAACCACAGTAATGGTATCCGTAATGTGGCACCCCTAACCCTCCCAACCAGGGGGTATCAGTAAAGTTATAGTGGAGAGCTCAAAGTTTGACTTTGCCCAGTCGTAATGAGGAACCCCATCTTTAGAAGTTTGCGGAAACTAAGTTAGAATCTTGGACTTCCATCCCACCTGGCAATAATGAGAAGGTGCCTCCCCTTTTTGCCCTGCCAAACTTCATCAGAGGAATTCATTTAAAAGAAAAGATTAAAATAAGATCCAGTGCCTCACAACCCCCCAAATGTCCAGATTTCAAATGAAAATCACTCATCATACTAAGAACTAAGACAATCTGAAACAATGAAAGCAGAATCAGTAGATGCCACCAATATAACAGAGATATTAGAATTATTTAACAAAAGATATTGAGCAGCCATCAAAAAAGAAAGCTTCATTGATTAATTATGACCATGCTTGGAACAAATGAAAAATAGAGTCTCCCCAAAGAAGTAAAATATAAAAAAGAACTCAATGGAAATTTTAAGACAAAATTGCAAAAAATTCAGTACATGGGCTCAGCAGCAGAATAAAAGGGACAGAGGAAAGAATGAATGACTTTGGAGATGGAACAGTAAAAATTACCCATTTTGAACAACGAAATGAAATAAACTGGAAAGAAAAAAGCAGTCTCAGGGACCTGCGGTTATAGCTAACATTAATATGATTGGCATCCCAGAAGAAGAAGAGAAAGAGTTTGAGGCTGAAAAAGTACTCACATATACAATGGCTAAAAAAAAAATCCCCAAATTTGGCAAAAGAGAAAACTACAGATTAAGTAAGAAGCAGAGTCCTAAAAAGAATAAACTCAAAGAAATCCTCAACAAACTCATCATAATCAAACTTCTGGAAAAAATAAAAATCTTGAAATTTTACCAATAGAGGTAAAACACTACAATGGATTTATCATCAGAAACCAAAGAGCCCAGAAGGAACTGACACTTTTTCCAGGTGTTGAATGGAAAGACCTGTCAACTCAGAATCTTATACCCAGTAAAAAGGAGAAATGAGAACACACTCAGACAAAGGGAGACTAAGAGAATTAGTCACTAGCAGACGTATTCCAAAAGAATGGCTAAAAGAAGTTCTCAAAACAGAAAGGAAATAACAAAAAAAAAAAAAAAAAAAAAAGAATTTTGGAACATAAAATCATAGTAAGCAAAATTATGAGTAAATGTGGTAGACTTTCCTTTATCTTATGTAGTCCAAATTTTGCTTGACAGTCAAAACAAAAATTATAATACTGTCCGACGTGGGTCTAAATGTATGTAGAGAATATATTTGAGACAGTTTATAATATAAACAGGGAAGGGTAGAGAGACATAAAAGGAGGTAAGTTTTCCACACATCACTTGAACTAGTAAAATGAAGATGCCAGTATACCATGATAAGTTATGTTTATATAATATAATATTTAGAGTAACCATTTAAAAAGCTATACAAAGAGATATACTCAAAAACGCTGTGGATAAATGAAAATAGAACCCTAAAAAGCTTTCTAGTAACCCACAAGAAGGCAAGAGAAAGAAAACAAACAACAACATGGAGAACAAACAGAAAACAAAAAATGAAATTATAGACTTAAACTCTAACATTGATAATTACATTAAATATGAATGGTCTGAATATATCGATATACCAAAACAGTTATTGGCTATAGGGATTATGAAGTATGACCCCACTATATGCTATCTATAACAAACTCACTTACATATAAGGATACTTTAAAGTTGTTTAAAAAGGCAAGTCACAGAATGGAAACAATATATGCTTCCTTGATATCAAAACCAGATAAAGACAGTACAAAAAAGAAAACTATAGACCAATATCCCTCATGAATATAGACTCCAAAATTCTAAACAAAATGCTAACAAATAGAAGTCAGCAATATGTAAGAGGAATTATGCACAATGAACAAATGGGGTTTGCTCCAGGGATGCAAGGCTCATTTAATATTAAATTATTCTATGTACGCTATCATATTAACAGATTTTTTTAAAAAAAATCTCATGACTGTATCAATCAAAAAACATTTGATAAAGATTAATATACATTCTTGATACAACTCTGAGAAAAGTAGGAATAGAGGAGAATTTCCTGAACTTTATAAAGAACATGTATAAAACCTTCAACTAATATACATGATTGTGAAAGACTGAATGCTTTTCTGCTGAGATCAAGAACAAGTCAAGGATATCTCTTTTACTGGTCCTATTCAATGTACTGCTAGAAGTTCTAGCTACTGATATGAAAGTAAAAGGAATATAGATCAGAAAGGAAAAAATAATAAAATTTTCCCTATTTTTGGTTGACACAATTGTCTATATAGGAGATCCCAAGGAATCTGTAAAATAAACTCTTAGAACTATTAATCTAATTCAGCAAGATCATATAAGATAAATATAAGAAAAATCTATTTTATTTGCATATACTTGGCAATAAACATGTGGACACCAAAATGGAAGAATAAGGTACTTAGCAGAATAAAACACTTAAAATCACTTTTAAAAAATTTAAAGGATTTCTGCAGAGACATGGTGGAGTGAGAGATGTCCCAGATCTCTCCCCTTAAAACAATAAGCTGAACATATAAAACTCAACAAAAACACCCAAATTGCACACCAGCACGTCTGAGCATGGGATCTGCACATAAGAGCTACCACAGGTCAGAACCCCGGGTGTCGGGTGGTGGACTAAGAGAAATAAAGAAGCTGCCTCTTGCAGCCACCTGAACTCCCTGTAGGAGGAGATGAAGAGGAAAAGGTGTGGCGAGTTCCCTGAACAGCCCTTTCTGAGAGAGTTGCGAGTTCCATGCAGCCGGCGCAGGGCCCAGACATCAGAGCAGAAAACAGAGAAGTGGTATGGCAGAAAAATAACAGTTGATTTTTACTTGCCACAGTTGCAAAACCGAGGTCTAACCACAGCCCCCAATTACCATCCCAGAGTGCCCCTCCCACCATACCCCTCCGAGACCAAACACCGCGGAGCCCCAGGGGAGTCTGAGCAAACACTACCGAAACTGTTGTTAACTCTGACAGGGACTGAAACTGAGGGTAGCGAGTGTGATTAAATATCTATAAAAAAATAAAATGGCAGTATGAAGGCTTTATATAAAGTAGGGATCCAAGAGGCTTAGACACCACCTACTGGAAACCAAAGGGAAAGCGCCCTCTTTGTAGCAGGCTAAAGAAAGATCTTTATGTAATAAATCTTCTTTCTGGAAAACAGAATACATTTTCATTAACACTCAGGCAAAGAAATAGTCCATTAAACAACATGAACAACCAAGGTGACAAGGCATCTCAGACATAGAAATATGCAACTTAAATGACAGAGAATTCAGGATAGTACTTCTGAAAAAACTCAGGAAGTTCCGAAATGAGTTAATCAACAATTTCAGGAATTGAGAAAACAACTAAATGAGCAGAGCAAGGAGATTGAAACCCTCAGAAAGAACAGAAGAGATCTTCTGGAGATAAAAAAACACACTGCTAGAGTTGAAAAATGAAAGCTTGGGAAGGAGTCAACCAAATGGAGGAAAGGATTGGTGATATCGAAGACAGAAATCTAGAAATAAATCAGAAGGAAGAAGAAAGAAACTGAAGAATGAAAAATAATGAAAGAGAAATTCAAGAACTAGCTGATACCATAAGGAAAGGCAACATAAGAATAATGGGCATTTTCGAAGGCAAGGAAAAGGAGCAGAGACTAGAAAGCATTTTCAGACAAATAGTGGATGAGAATTTCCCAAATCTAAGGAATGAGCTGGACCTTGGAATTCAAGAAGTCAACAGAACACTCAATTACCTCAACCTAAAAAGGCCTTCATCAAGTCACATTGTATTAAATTTATCAAAAATCAGTGACAAAGACAGAATTCTCAGGGCAGCCAGGGATAAGAAAATGTTAACTTATAAAGGAAAACCCATTAAATTATCCTCAGACTTCTCAGCGCATACCTTACCAGCCAGAAAGGAATAGAATCAAATATTTAAACTATTAAGTGAAAGGAACTACCAGCCTAGAATAATGTATCCAGCTAAGTTCTCCTTTAGATAGGAAGGAGAAATTAAGACCTTTCCAGACATACAGAAATCGAGAGAATTCTCTACTACAAGGCCTGCACTACAGGAAATACTGAAAGAGGTCAACTCATCTAAAACAAAGTGTCAAAAACAAAAACAAAAACAAAAACAAAACAACACATAATTAGGAGTAAAGTGACTATTAGGCAAATAGAAGCAGAGGAGTGCAACCCTTACTAAGAACAGGGCAGTATAAGCTTAAACAATAAGAAGAGAATTGTTACAACAAATTAGTAATGAACATTCAGCATACATAGGGACGAATTGAAATAACAATGACTGAAAAGAGGAGGATTCAAAGATCCAAATACCCAATAGGGGATGGAAATAAGGCATGTGCAGAAGAAAATGGGCGACTGTATGTATATATAACTATCCTTTATTCATGATGGTAACTACACACCAAAAATTCAGAACTGAAGTATATAACATAAAACAAGAAGAACCAGAGGGAAAACCCACAAAAGTCAACCAAAATAAAGAGAACAGAAACACAAGGACAAGGAAACAGTAGAAACACTGAGCTACCAGAAAGGAAAAGATAAAATGGCTATAAGAAGACCTCATATTTCAATAATCACCCTAAATGTTAATGGACCGAACTCACCAATAAAAAGTCACAGAAATGTGGAATTGATCAAAAAACAAAACCCAACCATATGCTGCCTCTAGGAGTCACATCTCAGCTCCAAAGACAAATACAGACTCAGTGAATGGGTGGAAAATGATATTTCAAGCAAATGGCATTCAGAGAAAAGTGGAAGTAGCGGTACTAATATCAGACGAAATAGACTGCAAAATCAAAAAGGAAAAGAAAGATAATGAGAGACACTTCATAATGATAAAGGGAATCATGCACCGAGAAGACATAACACTTATTATCTGTACTCCAGTCAGGGAACTCCGAAATATGTAAAGCAGTTACTAACAGAACTAAAGAGAGAAACAGACCAAAACACTATTGTAGTAGGGGACCTAAATACCCCACTGTCCGATATGGACAGATATTCAAACAGAAAATCAATAAAGAAATCACATCCTTAAATGACACATTAGACCAACTGGACATAATTGACATTTACAGAGCCTTTCATCCCAAAACAGCTGCTTATACATTCTTCTCTAGTGCACATGGAACATTCTCAAGAATCGATCACACCCTGGGGCACAGAGATAGCCTCAACAAATATAAGAGGGTCGAAATCATACCAGCCGTATTCTCTAATCATAATGCTTTGAAACTAGAGATCAACTGCAAAAATAAATCAGGAAGAACCACAAATACACATGGAGATTAAACAACACGTTACCGAAGAATAACTGGGTCAGGGAAGAAATAAAAAGAGAGATCAAGAGATACATAGAAACGAGTGATAATGATAATACGACATATCAAAACTTTTGGGACATGGCAAAAGCGGTCATAAGAGGAAAGTTCCTATCATTACAGGCCTACCTTCAAAAACAAGAACAAGCCCAAATAAACAACCTAATGCTTCGTCTTAAAAATCTAGAAAAAGAACAAATGAAGCCTAACGTTAGCAGAAAGAAAGAAATCATCAAAATTAGAGCAGAAATAAGTGGAATTGAAAACAAATAAAAAAACAATAGAAAAAATAAATGCAACAAAGAGCTGCTTCTTTGAAAGGGTTAGCAAAATCAACAAGCCCTTGGTTAGACTCACTAAAGAAAAAAGAAAGGACACAAACAAAATCAGGGATGAAAGAGGGAAATTACAACAGACACTGGCAGAAATACAAAGTATCATACAAGAATACTATGAAAAAGTATATAACACCAAATTTTAATAACCTAGGAGAAACGGACCAGTACTTAGAAAAATACAACTTTTCTAGACTGAATCAAGAAGAACTGGAAAATCTAAATAGACCGATCAGCAGTATGGGAATTGAAACAATCATGAAAAACCTACCAAAAAGTAAAAGTCCAGGACCAGATGGCTTCACTGGTGAATTATAACAAACATTCAAAGAAGATTTAATACCTATTCTCCTCAAACTCTTCCAAAAAATCAAAAAGGAGGCAATACTTCCCAACTCATTTTATGAGGCCAATATTACTCTGATACCAAAACCTGATAAAGATAACACACAAAAAAAGAAAATTACAGACCAATATCTCTCATGAACACAGGAGCAAAAATCCTAAATAAGATACTAGCAAACAGAATACAGCAACATATTAAAAAGATTATACACAACAATCAAGTGGGCTTCATCTCAGAGGCACAGAGGTGGTTCAACATATACAAATCAATTAATGTGGTATACCACATAAACAAATTAAAAAATAAGAATCATAGGATCATATCAATAGATGCAGAAAAAGCCTTTGACAAGATACAGCACCCATTTATAATCAAAACACTTAATAGAATTGGTATAGAAGGAAAATATCTTAGTATAATAAAGGCCCTACATGACAAGCCCTCGGCCAACATTATACTTAATGGTGAAAAACTAAAAACTGTCCCTCTAAGATCAGGAACAAGGCAAGGATGTTCACCATCACCACTGTTATTCAATATAACATTGGAGGTCCTAGTGAGTGCAGTGAGGCAAGAGAGAGATGTAAAATGCATCCAAATAGGAAACAAAGAAGTCAGATGACATGATTCTATATATAGAAAACTCTAAAGACTCCACAAGAACACTGCTAGAATCAATAAGCAAATACAGTAAAGTCTTTAGATACAAAATCAACATTTGAAAATCCATAGTGTTCTTATACTCTAATAATGAAGTGTCAGAAAAAGAAGTGGAAAAAATAATTCCTTTTGCAATTGCAACAAAAAGAATAAAATACCTAGGAATAAATCTAATGAAACATGTGAAGGACCTATATAATGAAAACTACAAGACCCTATTGAAAGAAACCAAAGAAGATACAAAGAAATGGAAAGATATTCCGTGTTCCTGGATTGGAAGAATCAACATAGTTAAAATGCCATATTACCTCAAACATTATACAGATTTAATGCAATCCCCATCAAAATCCCATCAGCATTTTTTAAAGAAATAGAACAAAAAATCATCAGATTTATATGGAAGCAGAAAGATCCTGAATTGCTAAAGCCATCCTAAGAAAAAAGAATGAGGCTGGAGACATCACTTTGCCCGACTTCAAAATGGCATGGTATTGGCAGCAAAACAGACACACTGACCAGTGGAACAGAATCGAGAGTCCAGAAGTAAATCCATATTTATATGGGCAAATAATTTTTGACAAAAAAGCCAAAAACATACAGTGGAGAAAGGAAAGCCTCTTCAATAAATGGTGCTGGGAAAACTGGAAAGCCACCTGCAAAAGAATGAAACTAGACTGTTGTCTATCACTGCACACTGAAATTAACTCAAAATTGATTAAGGATCTAAATTTTAAGAACTGAAACAATAAAACGCATAGAAGAAAACATAGGAACTAAACTCAAGGATCTTGGACCTAAAGAGGATTTTATGAATTTGACCTCAAAAGCAAAAGAAGTAAAAGTAAAAATAAATGAGTGGGACTACTTGAAACTAAAAAGCTTCTGCTCAGCAAAGAAACCATCAACAAGGTAAAGAGACAGCTGTCCGAATGGGAAAATATATTTGCAAGCAATGCCTATATGTTTTGGATAAAGACCTAATATCCAAAATATACAAAGAACTCATATGATTCAATAACAACAAAAAAACAAATGATCCAATAAAAAAATGGGCAGAGGACCTGAACAGACACTTTTCCCTAGAGGACATACAAATGGCCAACAAATATATGAAAAGATGCTCAACATTGCCAGTTATTAGGGAAATGCAAATCAAAACCACAATGAGATCCCATCTCACACCTGTTATAATGGCTATAATCCACAGGACAAGTAATAACAAATGTTGAGGAGGATATGGAGAAATAGGAACCCTCATACACTGCTGGTGGGACTGCAGATTGGTACAGCCATTATGGAAAGTTGTATGGAGGTTCCTCAAAAACCTAAGAATTGATCTACCATATGATCCAGCAACCCCTCTACTGGATATTTACCCCAAAGACTTGAAAACCCATATCCAAAAAGACATTTGCACACCGATGTTCATAGTAGCATTATTCACAGTGGCCAGGACATGGAAGCAACCGAAATGTTCTGAGATGGATGATTGGCTAAGGAAGCTGTGGTACATATATACAGCGTAATATTACTTAGCCATAAGAATCGAGATGAAATACTACCATTTGCAACAACATGGATGGACCTTGAAATAATCATACTAAGTAAAATAAGCCAGACAGAAAAATGTTGAAAGTCGCATGATATCACTTATATGTGGGATATAAACCTAAAAGCAACAAATGAACAGAACAAACAAACAGAGACTCATGAACATGGACAATGGACTAGTGGTTACCAGGGAGGAGGGGGAAAAAGTAAAATAATAAAATGGTAAAAATAAATAAATAAAGTCAATTGATTAACAACCTTAAAAAAATTTTAAATACTTAGTTGTAAATCTAACCAAATGTATAAAGTATTTGTTTACTGAAAATTTTTAAATATCAGTGAAAGAAATCAAAGATGTTCTAAATAAATGAAGAGACATACTGTGTTCATGAATTTTTCATAGCAATATCATTGTCCCAAAATTGATACATAGATTTTGCAATTAAATAATTCCAGCAGATTTTTGTTTATGTAACCAAAATTATAAAATTTTTTTATGGAAAGGCAATAGATTTAGAATAGTAAAAACAGTTTTGAAAAAGAAAAATTACACAATTTTAAGACCTGCTGTATAACTTTATTAATCAGGACTGTGATATTGCTAGAGAAATAAACTCACAGATCGATGGAACAGACTAGATTTGTCAGAACTGCAAAAGCAATTCAGTTGAAGAAAGATAGCCTTTTCAACAAATGATGCTGAAGCATTTGGACATGCATAAACAAACATAAAATAAGCTTCTACTTAAATCTCACACCATATTTAAAAAAACTCAAAATGGTTCACATACTTAAATGTAAAACTATAAAAGTTTAAGGAAAAAAAATATTATCAGAATCTAGGGCTAGGAAAAGAGTTAGACTTGTCACAAAAAGTGTGATCCATAAAGTAAAATTCATCAATTATACTTTATCAAAATTAAAAACTTTAGTTTTATCAAAGACCCTGTTATTAGGATGAAAAGACAGTGTATAGACTGAGAGAAAGATTTTCCATATACCCAATAAAGATTTTCAAAATATCTAAAGAACTTTAAAAACTCAAAAGTAAAAAAAATCAAATGATCCAATTAGAAAACAGGCTAAAGTCATAAAGAAAATATTTTATGAAAGAAGATATAAAAATGGCAGATAAGTATATAAAAAGATGTTCAACATCATTTGTCATTGGGGAAATGCAAATTAAAACCAGTGACATACTTTCATACATCTATCAGAATAAGTAAAATAAAAAGTTATGAAAACACCCAATGGTGGTGAGGATGCAGAGAGATGGATGGGTCCCTCTTACATTCCTGGTAGGACTATAAACCAGTATAGCATCCTAGAGAATAGTTTGGCAATTTTAAAAAAACAAAAACAAAAAAGGAACTTAACATGCAATTACCATACAACCCAGAAAATTCCCTCTGAGGCACTTACACCAGAGAAATGAAAACATGTTAACAAAACCTGTATGTGAATGTTTATTTTATTCATAAGAGCCCCAAACTGGAAATAACCCCAAAGTTCTTCAGTGGGTGTGTGGTTACACAAACTGTGTGGTACATTCACACTTTGGAATATTCTTCCGAAATAAAATGAAAAGAAGTAATTGTATGTGTAATAACCTGGATGAATCTTCAGAGAATTATGTTGAGTGAAAAATTCAATCCTATTAGATTGTATACTGTATAATTCCATTTATATAAAATTCTTGAAGTGACAAAATTATAAAAATGTAGAACAGGTTAGTGGTTGCTAGAGGTTAATATGGGGTTCAGGTAGGGTAGGAGGAAATTTACTATAAAGGGACAACATGGGGAGTCCTTGTAGCAATGGAAATATTCTGTATCTTAGCTTTATCGATGTCAGTATCCTGGTTGTGGTATTGTACTATTGTTTTGCAAGATGTTAGTCATTGGAAGAACCTCATTAAAGGGTACTTGGTATTTGTCTGTGTTATTTACAACTGCATGTGAATCTGTAGTTATTTCAAAATAAGTTTCATTAAAAAATAGGTTACCAAATTATAGAAGTTAGATGGTGGATATATAGGTATTTAGTATAAAATTCTTTCAAATTTTCTATATATTTGAACATTTCATAATAAAATATAAGATAAAATAGATTTCTCATATCTACCAAAGCAGTGTATCGCCATTACCCCTTGATAATATTATAATGTATGTTAAATGACAGTATGAAAAGAAATCTAGAAACTCTATGCATAGATATTTATCTAAGTGAAATGAACTTATGTTACACAAAAACCTGTATGTGAATGTTTATAGTGGCTATATTCACAATCATCAAAAACTAAAAACAACTCTAATATCTTAGATGGGGAATGTTTAAAAAAACTGATGCATCCTGTAACGGACTACTACTCAGCATTAAAAAAGTAATGAACACAACACCATGGATGAATGTGAAATGCCTTCTTTAAATGAAAGAAGCCAGACTTAAAAGACCACATTTAGTATGATTCCATTTATATGACATTCCAGCCAAAAAAAAAAGTAGAGGGACAGAATTAGAATCATATTAGTGTTTGCCAGGGGCTGGGACTGGGGACACAAGGTATTTTGGAGCTTGATAGAACTGTTCTGTCTTATTTTCGTGCTAGGTATACAACTGTGTATGTTAATCAAAACTCAAAACTGTACACGAAAAAGGGTGAGTTTTATTATATGTAAATTGTATGTTAATTTTTAATAATGAAAAAATGTGGTTATTGCTGAGGGAATACAAGTATCTTAACTAAAAAAAGTCAAATTACAGATAATTTTAGAATATACTTTTTCAGATGACATATGTCCTCCTTTTCTCCTACCAATACCCACCCTTACCTACACACTCTTTCTTCCGAGTTATAAATCTTCTCTAAATCTTGAGGTAAATTTGAAAGAATTTTATACTTTGCAAATTAGGGGTGAAAAAATTGGAAGGATTAGTTATTTTATTACAGCATAAAGTTAAATTCTGAAGTTGATATGTTTATTAGTCTAAGTTAAAATTACATATTTAGTTCAGAAAATGAATTACAGTGGTTGATTTGGGAAAGACATGGCCATTTATATGAAGAAGTATTTCACTGAAAGCCAACGGTATGAAAGGGATGCTAAAAAAAAGTGTAATATAATCTTAGCCTTCAGACAGGTAAACATTCAATGAGGAAAGTAATGTTTATTTACACTCTAAACTTCATTAGAGCACAGCTGGAATATCATATAGTTTTGTTACCTGACGTAACTTGAAAAACTTGATAGCTGAGTATAAGTTTGTGAAGGACTGTTATGTGGAAGAGGCATAGACTTAACTTTGTGTTGCTCTGAAAATATGGTTGTGATACATGTTAACAGGAAATAGGCTTTTATACTTAAAAGTGTGGGCTTTCTAATAACTAGACCAGCATAAAAATGAAAAAGGACTACCTCTGGAGTATTAAGCACTCTGCTTTGATATGTGTTCAATGGTACATAATCTCAATTCTGTGGACTCTTGTGCCCTGTAGGTTATTTGGTTTTATTTTCTATCTCTTTGTAAGGTTTTGATATACTATTTATATGTATCATTCAAAATGTCTTCTCCAGGCTAAGCATCCTCAGTTTCCTTAGGTCTTAGACCATCAGTCTCTAGTTATCAGTTCCCCTGGTAAAATGGGAGGTTATTCATCATAAACTGTTTCCTAGCATGTCCACATGTTAGCCGGTGGGACTGCTCTCTCCTATATCTGACCATCTAGACTCACTCTTATAACTTCTATTTTCATTTTCCACAATTTTAACCAAGTACTTTTAAATTATGAATTTATTACCTGTCTCCAAAACACAGAGGCCAGCATCTTGAATAGTACCTGCATATAGAGTATATTTGAATGAATTTCACCCACCGTTGCATGTTTTCACAAAGGTAACTTAAAAATGATTCACATTGAAATTACTTGAAACATGCAAAACTTTCTAATTGTTTTTTATTCTGTACAGGAATTTCGGCAAAAAGTAATGCTAGGAACTCCTTTCCTAGTTATTTGGCTGGTTGGGTTTATAGCAGACCTAAATATTGATTCTTGGCTCATTAAAGGGCTAATGTATGGTGGTGTTTGGGCTACAGTACAATTTCTTTCAAAGTAAGTATATTATTTTAAAATATATTTTTAACTACATGAAAGAATATAATTTGGATCCAGCTATGTAAAAGAATGTTTTGTGTGTTTAGAATACTGCTTTTTTGTAACATGTTTGATATATTAATTTAATGTTAAAGAATTTTGGCAAATTTATATATGAAATATTTTTAAATTTTAACAGTGTTAAACCGAGTCTAAAGGTGCTTTCAGTGACAGCCTAGCATCTGTTTTTAAAGGCTAAAATATAGTTTTAAAACATTTCAGTAAAAATGAACTTAAGTTTGCTGAACTGTCAATGTAACATACATATTGTTTATTCGTAGGTAATTATAATGCTTGAGATTAACTTTCCATAGAAATTATATTTTCTTTGGTCGTAGACAGTATATTAGAAAAGAGGTTTCATTTTAGTAGTAAGGTAGAGTCTAAGCATATGAAGTAGACTCAGTTTTTTTTTTCTCCTCTCTCTTTTTCCTTTAAACATTGTGATCACTCCTTTTTCTTTTGTTCTTAGATCCCATTGCCCTAAGGTTGCCCGTCCAGCAAACCTAGGCGGGTGCCTGTGATCCAGAACTTCCCATCTAACTTCCATTCCTTTAGTACTTTGTCTTCACCTGAATTTCAGAAAAAGAGTTCTGAAAATAATTCACACAGAGATGAGAATGTCTAGTAATACACTAATATGTTAACTCTCTGGAAGGGGCTTAATTCTAGGTAATTAATCTCATTCTAGAGTTTCTAGGAGCATTGAGGGCTATTTTAAATAGGAATTCACCAAGACTTTCTATTTAGCCTACATGGATGGTTGATCCTGCTTATGTTTGATAAAATTTATTAATATTTATTTCTCCTGAATTTAAATACTGTAAATAATGACCTTCAATTCCACTAAATTAGCAGTTCATTCTACTTGAAAAGATGTGCTGAAAGCTTAACCAGGAGTATGTCGGTAAGGAGAAGTAATGATGAAATACAAAAACATGAGGGTTGCTTTGTACTTATTTGTCAAAACTGTAACATTTTTGGTGAATAATATGCTGAATGATAGATTTACTATTTATATTAAAGATGAATTTTTTATTTAAGAGCATAGGAGTACACTGAAATTTTGAAAATGAAAAGTAAATGGAATATAATTTTAACGCTTGGTGAATTAAAAGGAGCTTCAAAATCTTGAATCAGTCATTCAACTGAGAATTCATTTATAAAAACCAGTCTTGGTTTTTAAGCATCCTGGACTTCTGGGTTTTGATTAAACCAGGGTTTACTATGCAAAACATGTAATTTTCATTTAAGTAAATACTCATTTTTACAATGAAATATAGAGCTCAGGTTTTATAAAATTTGTGTTTTACAGATCCTTTTTTGATCATTCAATGCATAGTGCATTGCCCCTTGGAATATATTTGGCAACCAAATTCTGGATGTATGTCACATGGTTCTTCTGGTTTTGGAATGATATCCTTTGGTTATAAAGGTCATATCTAATGTAATTTTTGTTATTTAAACAAATATTTAATAATTTAACATTAGGACTGGACTCATAATTAGCTATAGTAGAACAATATTTCTAGAAAGTATTGTTTTTAACATGTTTCATATTGAATAGATTGCTTTTGAAAGCTGCTTTTAATATCAATAATAGCTACCATTTATTTAGTGTTTAAAGAGCATTTTCTTAAAAACTGTACTCATTTAATACACATCATATATTAGTATTGTTGCCTCCATTTTATAGATGAGAAAATTTAGGCTTAAATAGATTTGACTTTTATCCTCGCCCAAGGCCACACAGCTAGTCTGTTGGTAAAGCTGAGCTCAAAATATTTGTCTGATTCTATAACACATATTCTAAACCTTCCTTCTAATAAACTATGATTTTTATGTTTTAGTATCAAACTATTTTGTCTAAATATTCTTTTAATTTTACAGTTTATTATTTTGCCATTGTAGATAACAGTTTAATTTTCTCTTTTGCTTCATAAAAAGCTGTATCTTCAGCAGATAATTTCAATGTAGTGTACTTTTAAAAAGTAATAAAATTTTAAATTGTAAATGCGTGTGTACATGAGTGTATATCAAAGAAGTAAGGCCAATGTCAACCTTTGATATTTTTACAAAGAAGAAGTTGTCTAGTTGTCTGTTAAGATAGTCCGATTTATTATAATAAAGGCAAGTGTTTCATAAATGTCTGTTAATAAGTCATTTTCAAAAGATCAAGATACATAAGATACATTTTAAATGAGTGCAGTTTTCTGTGACTTATACCTATTTTGAATGATTCTAATTAATATTTTGTTTCACTTCACAGTCTTGCGTGACATAATGATGTATTCTTTTTGTTAAGTCTTGTATTTTAGTTGAAAAACAAAACATGTTTATTTGATTTTTGAGAACAAGGCACAATTATAGCTACATTTGTAATTCTTATATTTTTATAATATTATATGATTACTTTCAGAAAAGTATAGTACTTTTTAAATACTTCCTTAGTTTAAGTATCTACTGAAATTTTTTCTTGTGGTAGTTTTCACTAGCCCATCTAGCCTTGTATTATACTTTGACATAAAAATTGTTCTTCATGTATGTTTTAAGCATTAGAATTGTCTTATTGGGATATTTTAGTATGAGTAAAACAGATTTGCTTGTTTTTATTACCTCAACTATTTTAAATTTGTAAAAGAGCACTGACCTCTGAAATGACTGTAGTATTCCAGACATATTTTCTAACTTTATTTCCTAAATTGGACAGTGAATTTTATGTGCAAGAAAAAAAGTTAGTTCCCATCTCAAAATACTTTTAGACTTGCTGAACTCTTAATCTTTTATACATGTAATTGGGGAAAAGTAGGAAATTTAGTAAATTACCAAATAATGAAAACTTTATGCCAGGCAGTTTTAAGTAGTGTAATTTGAATTTTTTTTCTTTTCTTTATTTGGATATAGGGGAAAAAATTGATATGCAAGTTTTCAAAGCTGGGGAGTCGAGAATGTGAGAGGCAGATTTTGAAGGGAATGCCAGAACAATCAAGTCTATTTAACTGTCCTGTTTGAATAATTCTGCCTTTAAAATAGATTGGGATACAATTCCTTTTTAAAATAACACTGAATAAATTGCACATGTTTAATTTAATTTTAAATAAAAATTATAGTACGAGAGTGCTAAGTTTTATACTTGTCTACGAAGGAAGGATGATCATAAAACTGTCTCTGCGAATTCTTGAAAAGATTAATATAGTTTAGGACATACCTGACATGTAAAAAATGCTAAATAAGTATCTGTTATTATTTATATATGACTTTTTAAATCTAAGTTTATGCCCCAGTGGGCTTTAAATGTGCATTTACATATTGAATGTTTGTGTATGTGCATATAATACTCATGGAATGTGGAATGAAATCACAAATTAAATTGTGGTTATAAAAAAAACTTTTATACTTCTCTATGATATAAAGAACCATATCTCTAGGTCCTGTATGATTTTAGAGCTACGTTTTTTTGTTTGTTTGTTTTTCAGCATTAAATTTTTGAGGTCAAAGAGAAAAGCTCAAGAAGCTTGTAGGAAGGGAACTATAAAGAGTCAAGATTAATTTATAATGGACACACAAAGGATGTTAGTTAGGGAAGGTATAAGATAATGATTAAGGTACAGAGATAAAATAGCAGCAGCTGTCAGGGACAGCCTCTTGCTGACCTCAGTCTCCTTGCTGTTGCTTCTGCCACTTTCCTCATGCAACTAATCACTACATATGTAATTGAAACTGATTAGACTAGTTTTGGAAAATAAGAATTACAGTCAGTTTTCATTATTCATGGTAGTTATGTACTGTAAAGCTGCTGCAAATACCCATTGTTCCCAGGAGAAAAAGATTAGATTAGATTCCTGTAAGCCTCTGGTCACAACATTTTTGTCAGCCAATCAGAGTACATAACACTGTTTTACATATTTCGGTTTAAAAACCAAATTTAATATTGTCAATTCATCAACATTGAACTCATAGCCAACAGCACTGTAACCCTTGCTTGAATATCTAACAAAGCATATCTAACACATGTATTTTCTCTGTAAGGCACATTATAGCTTTCTGTCACTTAGGAACATTACATAGTACTTCAGCATTATATTTGGAGGTCATTTAAAAAGGCAAAATCACCAACAAAAAGCACAAAAATGTGAAAAATATAGCCCTAGATAGATCATAAAAAAATGGCAGTTGTTTAGTGTATGAGAACTGAAACATGAAGACGAGATTATTGCCTTGTTCAACTTGGCTATGAATGTGTGCTTAGGGTGACTCATATTATTTTCCACTTTGTGTGCATATCTATAAATGACTGCAGAAACACTGTGAGTATTGATTTGGGGATTATAAATAAGTTTTTAGTGAGGATCAATGTTATATTATGTTTTTCATAATACAATACCCAACTTAATAAGTGTTTTTGTGGAGATGCAATTTATGTTGATACAATCTATTTGTTTTAATACGTTCTTATTCTTTTTTACTATTAAATAATTATCACCCCATTATACACCTTATATTTATTCAGCACTTTTTGGTTTACAGCTCTTTGAGGTATTTTACTTGGTTCTTAGAACAGTTCTTTGAGATTAGAAAAATAAACTACATATTATAATGCTGTTTTCTAACCAATGGAAAATTGAGGTTCAGAGAAGTTGTGTGTCTTGCTCAAATTCACAAACGTAGGTGATTATCAAGAGTCTGGTGTAGTTCTCTTCCAACATCTTTAAACTATACTCTGAACATAATTTTAAGTTCCTAAACTTTCCTGTAAAGCAGTTTAGCAACCTCTAGAAAGAGCTTTAAAAATACTCTTTGATCTCTTAATCATTCATAAGATCAGATATTTATTTACTACTATGTTTATCATAGTACTATTACAATAGGTAAAAACGGAAACAACCTAAATATTCAACCTGAATACAGGCATAATTTCTTAAGTTACACTATATATGGTATGGGATAAAATAGCCATTAAAATGCTTTTCTAACACACAGTGATATGGGCTAATACTTAGAGTATAATAAGTGAAACAACACTAAATTTACAGAGTAATTCTAATTTTAAAATGCACAAAGTTTGTGAACTGACAGCGAGTTCATGTAGTGTTAGCAGTGGTTATCTCTGGGTGTTAAATTTTTGAATGATTTTATCTTGTTTCTTGTCCTTTTATTTATTGGAAAATTTTGTTCATTGTCCATGCTTTTATAATAATCTACTCTAAAATTCACTGTCATAACCAGTATAGTCAGCTGTGGTTGGTACCACTATTGAAGTATTGACATAGGTTATTAGAAATTTTTGTCTAAAAATAAATTTTTCAGTCAGTTTAAAATTTTAAACTAAAGATAGATATGAAGACCTTCTAGAGTGTGGGTTGATTACATATATACAAATTAAGAGAGTGCAAAATTATCATTTTTACATTTCTGTGCATTTTTTTCAAGCATTTTTTCTATAGTTTATTAAGACTTCTTCAGTTTTCTGTATCTTTCCTAATTTCCTTCTCATATCCTCTAACTTTTTTAATACCTGTCTTCTGGTATCCAATCATCACTTTCTGTGAATTTCAACAATATTGTTATAAATATTCTTATATCTGTTTTGGGCACATGTGCAAAATTTCTGTGAGGTCATTTGAAGATATTCTTTAAGTTCTTACATATATTTGACTACTGTTTATAATGAATAATGTGAGGGGAGGAGTTGATATCTTCCTTTTCCCTGATTAGAGAAGTCATTGCTCTCACACACCCTGTCCTCAGTCTCAAGTATCAACCTTGATATTCCTGGTTTACAGATGTCCACCTTCTCCCTAAGAGAGCATGAGAGATCTTTTTAGAGGGCCACAGTTCTGTCACATTAGGATCCCACCTTCATTAACCTCTTGTAACCTTTAATTATCTCCTAAAGACCTTACTCCAGGTATACTCACAATTAGAGGTTAGGGCTAGACATGAATTTGCAGGCATGTAGCCTAGAGTGAGATTCTGAGTGTCTCCCCGTCTACATTTTTCATGCTACTTAATAATACTGATAGTGGTATTAGGAACTCCTCAGGCATCCTGTCTCACCAGAATCTTCTTTCCTTGAACTCCAGTCTGAAGAGTATGATATGGTGTGGTTTGTCCCCGTTCTAAAGTTCTGGTGTTTTGTGGGCCAGTCGGTAGGTTCGATTTACTGTTTTGGGTTCATTTTGTTGGGTATTGTAGTTGATTAGAGCTGCATTTCACAGCAGGCATCAGAGTAACATCCCAGCAGATTAAAGAATTAAATGTAAAAAAAGATTTTGTAAACATTTAAATGAAAACATTGATGACAAATATTTTTTTATCTCTAATTGGAGAACCATTAAAAGCACATGCAAATTAAGACCATAAAATAAGACTTTTGCCTCTAAAATGGCAACCTTTTTTTCTTTACTCAGTGCTAATGCAAATGTCGTAATCAAGCAATACACACCTATTGCTAGTGGTGTTATAAATTGGTTTATTTTTCTGGAAATAATCTGACAATATAAGATATATATTTATCCTTAAAAATGTACATACACAAAGATATTTTTCTGTAATATTTAATAACCTAAGACATTCTTCTGAGTACTTTGGGGAGGCAATATAACATAGATAATAAAAACCTGGATTTTAATACCTTCTCTACTTCTAATCTACTCTGTAACCTTGGACTACTTAACCTCTGCCTCAGTTTTGTCATCTGTAAAGTAGGGATAGCAGGATTTATCATAGAGTCCTCAAGCAGCTTAAATGGTACATAGTTGATGATTAATGACCATTATTTTATTAATATTAATAAATAAGCTATGATCCCAGTGTGATAAAAAATGAACAGTGCCAAAAATAAAGGAAGTTATCTCTGGATTGTGGAATTATTGCTTTGTCTTTATACTACTTAGCATTTTCTAATTTTCTTCAGGAATAAAGGTTGTTTTAAGCCTTTACAAAAAACAGCTATGAAATCTGTAGTTATTTATTGAGTTCGTAGTTAGTCTCCTGCAAACTTCATCCTGGCTATGATAACCTGACCTACTTATTTACATGTTAGCACCTTTTTAAAACTGATACATTAAGTAAAGGTACTGCCTCTGAAAATTGCCTGGGTTCAGCATTCTTTGCACATACATTTACCCAGCTTTATTCTCAAATTTTTAGCTGTTGGAACAACTGAAAATTTGATGTTCTGTTTACTTTCTGCTGTCTATGCCAGTGCATTTTCTGAAATAAGGATGGTGAAAGGTGGGAGATACCAAGGACTAGAAAAAGAGATACCACTTTTGTATATGACAGGTGATGATAATTACTCATTTTCTTCTTCCTTTTTTCTCCTGTATTTTAAGTGGTTATTTAATGTTTTGGTATTTACCAAACAGGATCATTTTATTAAAAAAGCTGTTGTTTTTTTGTGTTTCATAAGAAATGTAAATAATGTGTATATGTGATAATGCCCAAAAATCTTACAAAATTATTGTATGATACTGTACCTACATAAAATCTTGAAAATGAATTCTGGGTATTCCAGATATTTTGGTGTCTCAAATGTATTGTGCTAGCAACATTATTTTTCTTAGTGTTTTTAAATTAAAAGTCTTTGATTCTTCACTTATATTTATAAATACCTAGTATAGTTGATATATTTTTGTTAGAAAAATGTGAACATAGAAACTTTGTTTTAAGTAATTTTATAAATATTTTTTCTAAAATTAAGATCAACTTGAATGTGTTCAAAAAAGGCAATGGAGAGAATTTAAAAGCAATCTTTTACATATATCAGTATGATATCTTAAGTGTTTGGTAGATATATAAAGATTTTAATGCATATAAATGAAGTAATATGTTAATTTTGTTGAACATGAGAAATCCCTTCATTTTTGTCAAGAAATAATGACCATTTTAAAATGATGTATTCACTGACTTTTAAAAAGTGTTAGATAAGCTTACATGATTTTAAAAGTTTATTAAAAAATCAGTTTTACTTTTTACATTTAGTTATGAACATAATGGAAAAATGTATCTATTTTGATGTAATAGATAAACCAGCTTGTATAGTAGATGTAATTTATTTTGATGTAATAAATAAACCAGCCTGTGTAGTAGATGTAATCCATTTCGATGTAATAGATAAACCAGCTTGTATAGTAAACTATTTTTGATGTAATAAATAAACCAGCTTGTATTTTTTGATTGGCATTTTTTTGTAGTAAAATTTTATGAATTATAAGTTTACCTGTAAGAGTAACTCATTTATCATTGCTTCTTTAGATTCCTTAACTTTAGGCACATCTCAACTTTTTATTTATCCATCTTCCATTCCTTGCCAATAGTGTTGCACTTTTCTACAATTTTGGGAAATCTTGGAAATCAGATCCAGGGATAATTAAAGCTACAGAAGAACAAAAGAAAAAGGTAGCAAGATATAATTTAACTAGTCACATGTGTTTCACTGCCAAATTATCAGTATTTATAGCAGATATTAGAATACAAAGGAAGACTGTCTTTTAGAATTTAAAGAAATTTCAGACCAAAATGAGGTTATGTACAATTGATGCTCGCACTTGGTGCTCTTGTGATACCTGTCCTTACACTTCCATGACATTTTATAATTTCATATTTCTCTTATTTATAAGGCTATGTAGTAACCTTGTGCAAATATAATATTTTAAACATTTCTGTAAACCCTCAGCAGATAATATCTACTCAGTAAATATTGAGTGACTAAACTGGAAGGCCAGTAAATTGATCAGCAGTGCTAATATATCACTCCAAAAAGTGAAATATTTGTGTGTGTATATATATATTTGTATATAATCCAGGGCACCTCTCACCTATGATATAGGTACTTAGGAAACCCAATTTATAATTTAAAGATGTTAAGTAAGTAGAAACTTGGACTAGAGGCAGATTATGTTAAGAGCTGTTTTATCCAGTTTCTGTAAACAAAACAAGTACTGATGAATTATTTCTGTCTACAGTAAACTAAAATACTGTCATGTTCTTATGGTTTAATCCCCCTTTTTCTATGCTACATAGAGATTGCTACTCTTATGTTAGTATTCTTCAGACATTACTGCTGATTGGTTTTCCAGGTTTCCTTAGTCATAATCCAATGCTGAAAATTCAGTTCTTTTTTGGATTTAGGTTTATTTTCATGTCTTAATCATCAAAATCTAATCAGACCAGTTTTTATGGTAGCTAACTTAGTTTTATTCTCAGAGGAATATTCTCATAACTAAGTTTAGAGTCGCCTTTTCATATTAAGAAATAAAATTCCTGTATTCATACTGTAATGAAATAGAAGTAAATGAACAAAAGATTTTATTTGAACTAAAACATTGGTTAAATAAAGATGAACATGTTTATTGATTGATATTGATGGCACAGTAGTTGGTGAACATTATTCAGTTTTGAATAAAATATATTTTTTTAATTCACAGACAATAGTTGAACTTGCAGAGACAGGAAGTCTGGACCTCAGTATATTCTGCAGTACCTGTTTGGTAGTATTTTTTTCTTTATTTTTCCCTCTCTCTCCTTCCCCTAGCAGTGGCATAGCGTAGAGGGTATGAGGAATAAGGCGAACAGTTTCTTTTGCTTTTTGGTTGAACATATCTCATGCCTGCCAAGAAAAATGGTAATAGACCATGGTACAAGAGGAAAAATGGTAAAACAATGTCTCCTCAGTGTGCTTATTCCCTCTGATGGTAGAACTTCACTCCATTTGTGATTCAGAAGATGCTGTTCATTCGTATTCATTCTTTGTTTCTCTCTTAAAATGTAATTCAACAGGTAAACTAAGTAATAAAGTCTTATTTTAAGGTTTAGTATGATTTCCTAATACTATAATTTTTTCTAATTACATTTTAAGAAAAGTTATATTTCAGGGTCATAGTGGGAAAGTTCATTAGATAATTTTTCAGGTAACATGGCCTCCAAACTGTTTCAGTCTGTCTATATTAGAATGTTTATGCAACTTTGAGCACTATTTTATCATTGATATTAAAAGTTGTCATCTTCAACCAGGTCATAGATTTAAGATATATATGAAATTAAATAGTGTTTACTTATGGAATCAGGTATAGTAATATTGACTTTATTTTATTATTATAGACATCAAATTTCTATAGAATAGTACTGTTTAGTGTTTTAATTATTTCCTGCTTAATTTTTATAATTAGTTCTTAGGAAAAATGTATAAACCACCACAATGGGTACACCATGTTTTTCTACATGGAAATTGAAATATCTTCAAATCGTACCCAAAACTAAATGCTTTTTTATACCTTTAAGTTATACATTATAATTGAATTAATGTCTTAATGTTTGAATAATAAAATAATTAGTTTACAGTTATGAAATGAGTTTTTTGAAGCTGACCTCTAATGCTACATTTTTTAAGTTGTTTCATTTAACATTCTTTGACCAAACAGTCATGATTTTGAATATTCAAAATATATACTGCTTTCCTTTTGGTAGCAACTTTAGGGTGCTGACTAGATTCTTTTGTATTTTCAAGCATTCTTTAAAAAAGTATTATATCCCATAGTCAAGAATGCATTGCTGATGTATTTGCCACATGGCAAACAAATTCTTTATAGAGTTACTCAATACAGTTTTATTGTTAAGTATTTCAGGCAAGAACAAGACTATTTTTGTCATCATAGCATAAATGTTTTATTACATATTATGTTCTTGTAAGCTGTGTACTTCTGGATAGATAATTTAATGTTGTAAAGTAAAAAGCATATCCTATTATAAAATGACTCAAATGGACAGAAGTATTTGCATATGGGTATCCTTCACTTTGATAAATAAACAGGTCCCTAAGAAGACACATGTAGATCAGAATTTCTTAAAAATTAATTATCTTGTAAGTGAACTGAGGAGACTTATATATTCAGGAGCCTTGTGTCTGTCTTTAGCTTAGAATTCATTGACAAGTGAATTCCCAAAGGGTAATTGTAGCTGAAGGTTGGAAGTGGGGTTAGAATTTGTTTAATATATCCTACTGCTTTCTCTTAAATAGATTTAGTCTCATATCTTTGGTGAAGTATAACTTACCCTTTTCTTTGGTCCACAGATCATTTTAGTACATGTAAGAACTACATAGTCCACCTATGCTTTTTTCTAAGTAGCACAAAATAGTATATAATCTTATGCAAACTATTGGAAAAATGGCAATGCTTTTGTTGAAACATCAATGAAGGATATTATATATTTTGTTTCTGGTCTAGATTAATAACTCTAACTCTTGTCATACATCCAGCATTGGGACTACCAGTCCTTTGAAGATCACTAATGGATTCTTGTATTCACTTGGCCAATTTAAAGTAATATAGAGTAAAACATTTCCCAACACTTAAAACATCATAAACATGAATTCTTTATTGACTTAAAAGTGAATAATATATTTTATGGGTCTTTTTTTTTTTTTTGCAAGGAATAGGGACTACCTAAACTTCCTAAGCATGTTGTACTTTCTTAGATATCATCATGCATTTCAGCAGGGTACATGCTGTACCTTAATCTGAGCCCACAGCAGACACTAAAAGAGAAATGGATGTGAATATTTATTGTTTTTTGCTAGATTTGTTAAGTGGGAAAACTCATATATTAAATGATTTTGAATTTTAAAAGCTGCTTTTATTCACTTCTAACTTGACCTTTTACTAAGAAACATTTTCATTTTTTTAAAGAACAACGAGTATCATGCCCCTTAATCATAATAAATTTTTATTTACAAACCTAAAGAATGTTTTTATTATTCAGAAATTTGAGGGATATGAATTAAATATAGTACCATTCATTCAAACAGCAAATTGGTCTTTGATTCTTAATCATTTTTGCAAATGAATGATTCTACTCCATTCTTGAGCTTATATTCTGGAGTAGCTTTATCTTTTTCTTCTTTGTTGTTGCAGTTGAAATTTCATTAAACAAAACAATAGTGATTTTTGTTTTTTCCCCCTTTGGAAACCATGGTGTAAATTTTTCCAAAAAAATATAGTTGTATTTTTTCATAATTGTATTTTGAGAAAATAAATGTTCAGCTTTCCTCTCTTAGGTATAGTGCCTTTCATAATCTTTTAACATCCCTATTAACAGATACGAAAACCAGTGAGGTCCAAACATTGTGGTGTGTGCAACCGCTGTATAGCGAAATTTGATCATCATTGCCCATGGGTGGGTAACTGTGTAGGTAAGTTTTATTAGTAATTTCTAAATGTATTGTTCATTTAAGTTAGGTACTTAATCAAGTACAGTACTAAAGCAGATAGTAGAAAGTTCATTCTTGTATTCTACTGTATATCTCCATTCTCCTCATCATCTTCTGGTTGACAAAACAGCATCTCAGTTGAGCAAGAGAGGGCAAAAAGTTATAAAATCAGTCTAGAAAATATTGATATAATTTCTCTATCATTTTTTTCCAGTCCCTACTCTCTTCTGTTTTCTCCATTGGAAAATAGTTAAATCGATAAGGAGTCAGATAGTATTGTTTTTTAGTTTTTTGGGAAGACTCATATATTAAATGATTTTGAATTTTAGTTATACTAGAGAAAGGTAAAAATATTTGATGGGATATTAGTACAGAGGCAGAGAAGAATGACTGATAAGAACTCAACATACCTCATTGTTCAAGAATGGTATAGTCTGAGATGGACTAAGTGATCTGAGAGATGGCCCTGGGAATTTTAAGAGGTGACATCAGGGAAACATAAAACTTGTGTGACTCTCTTGCGGGGAAGCCTTTGGAAAGTTGGATTATAAAGTTTATAAAAGTAAAGCTAAAATAGGGTTATTTTAAACATCACAAAGCACACAGGATTAAAGCTCAGAATTCTGATTTAATTTGGTTAATTGGGACTCTTACCTTCAGAATGAATATCATTTCAGTCATCACATTTTTGTGTGTAATTATAAGCATTCTTATTTTAAGACTATTAAAACATTTTTTTGAAGAACATTTTCTAAAATATTAATGTACGCGATTATTGTCTCAGTTCTATTGTACCTTTCACGGCAGTCCCCCCTACTCAACCCACCCCTCCCCAGTATATTTCCAGTTGTTTTTTTTCTTAGCTGAAAAAAACTGCTCCTTTGTTGTTCTTTAGGTGCAGGCAACCATAGATACTTTATGGGCTACCTTTTCTTCTTGCTTTTTATGATCTGCTGGATGATTTATGGTTGTATTTCTTGTAAGTACAATTAGTTTTTTCTCTTCTTAAAACAAGTGTTTGCATATTCATGTTTACCATATTAACAAAAAATGTGATAATGACAAAAGTTTTAACCAAATTATTGTTTGGGGCATCTCAATGCAATGAAGTATACAGAAAAAGGTAGATAAAAGAACTATGGAACAAGTTCAACATACAGTGTAAGCAACATAATTGTCAGTTAACTACCTTCTAATAATGGGTGTCCCCTGAAAAGCATGTTGGCTTAATACCCTTTGAAAAACTTCTGGGTAAAATACACCAACATCTTTCACATGACTTGCTTTACTCTAGTAGTTTATAGATTTTATGATTGTGCTCGTTACTCTTTCTTACCAAATAGGAAAATGTAGTTAAAGTTACGTTTGCAAAGAACTTGAAATATTTTGAAAAGTCAGGTATACTTATTGCCTATTAGTGAATATTAAAAGATACTAGAAGTTACTCTTTTAAGAATAAGTTATCATTGACTTGTCATATGGGTTTAGTATTTTAGAGTTTCTTAGTTTTTTTTTTTCTCATTGTATTGAGGTCATAATTTGGAAATAATTTAAATGAAGGTGTTTGTTACTATGCTTTTAGGACTTAGTAGCACTTAGCATAAAGATATATTAAATCCTAGCTTAAAAATAAGTCTCAGAAGGATGATTTCCTGGTCCTCCTACAGATATTAAGAATAATATCTGTTATTCCCCTAATGAAAAAGGAGGCTATACCCTCAAACATATGTATGTAATACCCATCAAATAAAAACTATATATTGTTATAGTGTAGTTTTTTTTTTTTTTTTAAGATTGGCTGCTGCTTTTTCTGTTACTGTTTTTGATATGTTTTTTTCACTAATGTAGAATGAGATTATTTAAGTGTATAAAAAAATTGCATTGGAAGTCATTAATTAAAGCTAGACTCTTATTAGATAATGTTTTTTTAAGTGGTACCCACCACAAATACCTACACAGGGTGCTTGGATGATATTTGAGTAAATATGAGTACTTCTGTTCTCATGTTAGACTGGGGACTCCATTGTGAGACCACTTACACCAAGGATGGATTTTGGACGTATATTACTCAAATTGCCACATGTTCACCTTGGATGTTTTGGATGTTTCTGAACAGTGTTTTTCATTTCATGTGGGTGGCTGTATTACTCATGTGTCAGATGTACCAGGTATGCACAAATGCATTATTTATTCTTCATTGTACTAACTGGAAACTTTTTAAAAATTCACTTCTTGCTTAAAAGATGATAATGCATTCTCTTTCTAACCACTCTTTTCAAGAATTGAAATTTTAATTTACTTTTCCTTTCTGTCTTTTTCCTTCCTTCTCTTCTCCCTCTTCTCATCTTATGAACTTTTTTGACTTTGAATACCACTCTCGACAGAACTCTTTATTTCTGTTTTCCCTGATTCAGATACATCCAATTGGGTATATTTGTGAGCTTAGATTGATGATGCCACTCATTTTGTTTTCATTTTAATAGTAATGTTTATCACCCACAAATACCAGTATTTATTTGAGTCTTTTTTTAAATTAAGGGCTTTTTTTAAAAGCTTATTCTTAAAGGGGCTGATGGAGAGGTGGTTTGTATACACAGTGTCCATCTCTCCATGTGTACAATGCCAAGTAACCTGTTTTTTAAATATTTTCCCTTTTTAATTAATTTTCATGGAGTCAAAGTGATGTCATATAAACTAGCTTAATGATCTCCTAATGGAAAACCAAAAACAGGCTTCATCGTTTTTCTCTCTGTCTTGGTCCTCTTGAGAATTAACTTATTTTATATTAAATATTGAGAGAGTTAATGGTTTGCTTTCCCTTATTCTCTTAGATATCATGTTTAGGCATTACTACAAATGAAAGAATGAATGCCAGAAGATACAAGCACTTTAAAGTCACAACAACATCTATTGAAAGTCCATTCAAGTACGTACATATTTATGAATTTAATATTTTCCCTTGGCATATAAATTTCCTACTAAACCAGACTCAGCACTTTTCTAGTGAGAATATCAAAAAGAAGTGTTTTCTTTAGGTACAGCAATAGGATATTAAACAGGAAATATTTCTTTTACTTAGCAATATGTAAAATAGCTTAAAAATCCTGCCGAATTCTAGATTTCTGCCAGACATAGCACTGCTTAGTTTATCGTAACTTTAGAATTCACTACATTGTTTCTAAATTTGTGATTCTTTTTTTCTCAATTGCACAATTTGAATTTTATTGACCTACTAACATTTAGTACTTGTTCTTTAACCTTTCAATCAATTTATAAATTTTCATTAAAAAATGAATGTTATCCAGATAAGTGAAATAAGATTTTTAAAAATACAGTTAATTGAAATTCATATTTAGGGAAAATTTCCAGACTGTAGGGCAGCTACTTTTCCGTGTGAATTATTTATTTTATTTCCCCCTGAATGATACAAAAATTCCAACATGCCTAGTTTTATATATTTTTAAGGTAAAATTGACATATAACACTATATTAATTTTAGGTGTACAGCATAATAATTTTTATATACATTGCAAAATGACCACTGCAGTAAGTCTAGTTAACATTTGTCACCATACATAGTTAAAAAAAATATTTTTTTCTGTGATGAGAACTTTTAAGATCTATACTTTTAGCAGCTTTCAAAGATACAGCACAGTATTAACCATAGTCACCATATTGTATATTAGATACCCATTACTTATTTTATAAGTGAAAATTTGTACTGTTTGACCCCTTTCACCTATTTCACCTATCTTCACCCCGCTCCCCCACCTCCTACCTACGACAGCCACCAAACTGTTCTCTCTCTATGAGCTTGGTTTTTTGTTTGTCTGTTTAGCTTCCAGAAAGAAGTGAGATCATATGGTATTTGCCTTTGTCTGTCTGACTTATTTTATTTATCATAATGCCCTCAGGTCCATCCATGTTGTTACAAATGGCAAGATTCCTTCTTTTTTATGGCTGAATAATATTCCAGTGTTTGTATGTATATATGCATACCACATTTTCTTTATCCATTCATCCATCAATGGACACTTAGGTTGTTTCCATATCTTGGTTAGTGTAGATAATGCTGCAGTGACCATGGAGGTGCATTTATCTTCTCAAGTTAGTATTTTTATTTTCTTTGAGTAATTGCTCAGAAGTGGAATTGCTGGGTCATATAATAGTTCTATTTTTAATTTTTGAGCAATTTCCATGATGTTTTTCATAGTGGCTGCACTAATTTACAAACCCACCAGTAGTGCTTAAGGGTTCCCTTTTGTCCACTGCCTCACTAACACTTGTTATTTTTAGTCTTTTTGATAATAGTCATTCTAAAAGGCGTGAGGTAATACCTCATTGTGGTTTTAATTTGCATTTCTCTGATGATTAACGATCTTCAGCATTTTTTTATGTACCTGATGGCCATTTGTGTGTTTTTGGAAAAATATTTATTCAGAATTTCTGCCTGTTTTTTAGTGGATTGTTTTTTTGTCTTGTTTATTTTGTTTTTTGCTATTGAGTTATAAGAGTTCTTTATATATTTTGGATATTAATCCCTTATCAGACGTATGATTTGCTAATATTTCATCATTCATTGAGTAGCCTTTTCATTTTGTTATGGTTTCCTTTGCTGTTCAGAAGCTTTTTAGTTTGATGCAGTTCCAATTATTATTTTTGCTTTTGTTACTTTTGCTTTTGGTGTCAGTTTCAAAAAGTCATCACGAAGACCAGTGTCAAGGAGCTTACCACCTGTTTTCTTCTAGGAGTTTTATGGTTTCAGGTCTTATATTCAAGTCTTTAATTCCTTTTAGGTTAATTTTTGTGTATTGGGGTAAGGTAGTGGTCCAGTTTCTTTTTTTTTTTTTTTTTTTTTTTTTTTGCATATGGCTATCCAGTTTCTCTGACACTACTAAAGAGACTGTCCTATTCTTTACATACATTTTTAAAATTTGAATTCAGTTTGATGCTAAGAAACAGTAGTTTCCTAATTATATGAAATATTTAGAACTTAGAGTTTTATTCAAGCTACTTGCCTACCACCTTCAAGCTTTTGCAGTGCTATTAATTATTGCATGGTTCTGGAAATCAAGCAGACCTTTAACTAAAGCAAAAATTGGGTAGTTTTGAGAATTTTCCCGTAGGCACAGTAATTATATAAGATATAAAACTGACTACTTTTCCAAGGGTGTTCTTAAAGTCCTAAAATTCCCTGAATTTATCCTGGACAGTTCTTTTTTTTACATTGTTATTTCTAGGTACACTACCAAATTCATGTTGTTTGTAATTATTTTGTCTTTTACTTTCTCAATTTTGGATATAGTTTGTCTTCTTGCCAAAAAGCCACCAATCAAGGAAAGGTTTTATCGAAAATTACATGTGACACAGGAATGAAATGTAAATTTGAATAACTTTAAAATGTAATTGTGTAACCCATTAAGTTAGCAAAAGAGAAAAGAAAAACCAGAGTTGGCCAAGCTGTGAAGAAACATGAATGAGTATATATTTTGTAGAGTTATAAACAAGTCCTTTTTGGCAAGTAGCCTGAGTTTTTAAGTTTAGAAGAAAAATATATTTAACATGAAAGTTATATTAAACTCACATATTAAATAATTGTACTAATAGACTTTTTCTTTTTCTCTTCTTTTGGTGGGGGTGGTATAGCCATGGATGTGTAAGGAATATTATAGACTTCTTTGAATTTCGATGCTGTGGCCTCTTTCGCCCTGTTATCGTGGACTGGACCAGGCAGTATACAATAGAATATGACCAAATATCTGGATCTGGGTACCAGCTCGTGTAGGAACATCTTTATCATATGAAGCATATTGCTGAGTGGTGCCTGGAGATTGTGTCTGTCCGTGTCTCTCTCACACTCGAATCCACATCCTTTGAATAATAGCATGCTATAAGTAGGGCTAACGGCGAATTTTCAGTCTTTTTTTCAACACTTTTATTAACAAAAGTAAACATGGACAGAACACACTGCCACTTCTGGGAAGAGTAAACATCTTAAGGTGGGAATTCACAACATACTCAACGTTTTGGTTTTGTTCTCATAACATTTTTCATGGAAAAAGAGTGAACTTATTCTGTTGACAGATATGGTATACTAAGCAGAAATGTTAGAGTCTAGCTAAAACTAAATTTATGGTATATGGCTAAATTTTATGATGCAATCTACTAATAATATTGCATTTAATTCCATGAGAGTTGTCTTAAATTGATTCAGACTAGTATTATGTACCTTTTAGAATGTACATGTAAATACTGTAATGAAAATCATGTGGTTTTCTTAGGGATCCTGTAGTGTGTCTTCAAAGGCACGAGGAAATAATGTTCACAAAAAAATGTGCTAACAATATTTTATTGCAATCAGCTGTTGCAGTGCTGATATATTTCTAGTTCAGTGAAATAATTTGTAGTAACCTTGCTCTGAGGTTTTATGGTCTGATAATAAAGCACCTGCATGAGTATACTAAGTCATGTTATTTTGTTCAAACTTAAAAGCCCTACTAAGTGCATGATACACCTCATAGAATGTATGCTGCTAGCACATACTATCCAGTAAAGCATAAATTAGAATTTAATTTGATGTGCGAACAGTCCAATTTTTAAGAGCTGAGGTATTTTCAAGAAAAGGCAGAATAAGTTATTGCAAAATTTTCAGTAATAGAAATGGATATACTTTTTAAATTCTGAACTGCAAAATAAATTATAGACAAAATAATGGAGTTTGGCTAAAGATAGAGCATGATCTCTGTACATAGCAATGTGAATTTAAAAAAAGCTAATGGTATATTCTGATTTTAAAAATATGACCTAACAGAATTCAACCCCCAAGGGTATTTTAATTTTCTCAATATTTAATGTTTTGCAATTTGTTCATGTTTGACACAATTTCAGAAAGATTTTCGTATTGTTAAACGTGATGCACTGATCAGTTTTTGTTGCAGCATTGTTATACTCACAGTGAACTATTTGTTACTCCTTTCATAAATATTGTTTACAGAGTGAGACTTGGTTTAGTCCTCTTAAGTGCTGTAGCAAACTGTGGTTCGAGCAACCTGTGGGAAATCTGTGAGAGGGAATGGGCTGGGGGAGGGTGGGGAAAGGGTGGTCAGACTGACGACAGATCCTAGACCAGTGTAAAGATTGTGTATCTGTATATAAATAATTTATCAAATAGTTTTCTCTTTGTGTCTGTATGTGTTAGTGTGTTTAAAGCTGCTCATTTCATTTTATCCAACCAAAAAAAGGGAGATAACTAATGAGCTTCTAGTGATGTTCAGTATTGCTGTTAATAGGCATTATACCCTGCAAGTTCACTGCATGTCTGATGCTTGGTAAAATTAGTATTCCCTGTAAGATGCAGATTACAGGCATTAAAGCAATCTAGTGGTATACCCGCCCCTTGCCTTAGTAAGAGGAGCAGTGAAAATGTATATAGTTGATGTTCAGTATTTCCAAGTACCATTTTTATATGGTAGTTTCTTTGACCATGAGTCACACATCAAAAAGATTACCCTTAGTATATGTGAGTGTTTTAATATTAGAACATTGGCATATGTACTTTATTTTTGAAAAGGGAAGAGATGGGTGTAGAGTGGCAATAGCATTGTGCCATTTTGTCATAGAGTGTAAAAAGCTGGTTGACTTTACAAATGTCTCTGCTAGTTTTGACTACTAATTGGGAGAAAATTTTAGATAATTTTTAAATTCAAAGTTATTTATAAAAGGCTAGAATTTGTTTTAATTTTTTGTATTTTGAGCCACTTCGTATGGAGACTCAGTTGCAATTTTTATTGAATACATTTTTATTAACAGTCAAATAGAATGGTGGTTTTCTCAGTTTGGATAAGAGTGTTGTTACCATGTTCTTTCTTTGTGGCACAATATTCATTTCAGTGCAGAAGAGATGTTTTTTCTGTTAAATTGAAAAAAAAAAAAAAACTCCTCTAGGTATATGAATTACATGGAAAATATTAGCAATGTTAAAGCTTTAGTACTAATCATCCCATAGTACCAGTGAAATCTATAACTCAGAAATGGTCAGATGATCAGGAGCCAACTATGCAGCAGTGTGCTCTCTGTTTAGTTGTTTGTAGGTCTTGTGTGTAGAACCAGCTTAACCCAGTTCTAAAGCTGTGTATGTGGTGACCCTTTGGGGAATACTTCATATCGGCTTAATTGGATACATTTAGCAAATAGGAACTTGTTTCTCAACTCTGAACATGAATTTCTTCTTTGGAGTTTTTTTTCCTACATATTTTTATGGTTCCCAGGAATTTATTTGCAATATCAGTAGGATTAAAACAGCATCCTTTTACTTATGCTATGGATATTTTTATATTTTCTTTATTTATAACTGTGCCAAGTATTATTTTGCTACTTACTGTGTTACTCTGTGGAAAGAAAAACCTGTAAAGTGTTTAATAAATTAGCTCTCCTTACATAAATTAAACCTGTCAAAATTTTGTAAAATATTAATCAGAATAAATATTGACTCTTAAGTGTGTGCTTGTTTGTTATTTCGCTCAATTCACTTCAAGAAATTGATGAAACACTGGTAGTGGTACATATGATATGAAAAGATTATACATTTATATCTGAGTTAACTAGGATTCAAGTTGCAGGATTGGAGAAATTGGCAAGTAAAAGATGGTGGTGGTATTCTAAAACAAGCCCAATTTTGTATTTGCGTAATTATTATTTTTTGAATAAAGAATTTTTCTGTAAGAATTTTGGATTCCAGGGAGTAAATTAGGATCCTCAGAGACTGTATGAATCTTCAGGTTTTAAATATGAGCATGTCTAAAGACAGTGTAGTAAAATATTGAAAAATGAAACCTACTAAACGTTGATATTTGTTAGTTGAGAAGCAATGAATGACAAATCTTTTTTATTTGGAAATTTCAGAAAGAAAAATTATGAAGGAACCATTTCCTTTTGTTCACATGATTGTCTATGGTTTGAGAACTCAGTGTTATTAAATATTTTCATATTGGATTTAGTACTCATTTCATAATTGTTTTATAATATTGAAAGTAATGCCCCCAACGATAATGTAGAGCTCAAGTAATTATCATTTGAACAAGTATATAAAGCAAATTCTACAGTAAGCCATCAGTTTTCATTCCAGTTAAGTACTTTTCTATTCTTCATTGTCTAGTTGTGTGGATCAGATGCCCCCTCTCCGCAAATCCTTCTCAGATTGATATATTATACCTGTGATATGGATGTCTGGTTCTAAGAGTTTAGAGAGATATTGGAAACGAGTGGTACAAGAAACCTTAGCTTCCTGTGAGAAAGTAAACCTTCAGTTTCATAAAGTTCTTGGTATAAGAGGTTTCTATTAAATATCTTTCTGTGACTTAAAATAGGAAAATCTGTAATTCCAAGTGGAACATTCAGAATGTCCCGTGATCTTGGTCAGCTAAGTCACAAACTCAAGATGTCTCAGCCATGTCTCTTAAACACATTGCCTTTGGACTATGAGTGTTTTGCTCAGATAAATTTAACCAGAATATGTCTGCCATCAGAACTTACTTGGATCGAAAAATACTTTTTAATAAATGGTAATGTTTCTAGTACTCAGAGAGACCATTTCCATTTAAAGTATCAGAAAGCCTCTTGCTCCCGCCGCTGCTTCTGGATCTGTAGATTTGTTTTCATCAAATTTGGAAATATTTTCTTCTCCCCTTCAAGAAACTTTACACATATATTAGGCCGCCTGAGATTGTCCTACAGCCCATTGATCCATTCACCTTTTAACTTCTCTTTTTCCCATTGTTTATTTTGGATAGTTTTTATGTTTTTAAGTTCACTTAAATTTTTTCTGCATTGCGTGCCATTAATACCATTCAGTGTATTTTTCAACTCCCACATTATAGTTTTTGCCTACAATATCTGATTTGGACTGTTTTTATATCTTCCACATATGTAATTTTTGAAAATATGGAGGACAATTATAATTAATATCCTTACCTAATTTTCATATCTGTCAGGTCTTGGTTGGTTTCGATAGATTTTTCTCTTTATGGATCGTATTCCTGCATCTTTAATGCCTGATAATTTTTGATTGGGTGACATGATGATGCCAGACACTATGAACTGAATATTAGATATTACTGTATTCCTATAAAAATTCCAGAGCTTCATTCTAGGATGCAGTTATTTGGGAACAATGATCCTTTCAGGTTTTGCTGTTAACCAAGATTTGTTAGGCAGGACCAGAGCAGTGTTCAGTTTAGGATTAATTAGGCCCCTTAGTGTGGCAAGACCTGTGTACTCACTCCATCCAAAGCCTCGTGAATCAGGTTTTTCCAATCTCACTGGTAGGAACAGGCACTATTCCTGGCTACATATGAACACCAAAGACACTTCCCTGTGTCTTTCAGATGGTTTTTTCCCATAGTCTTGGGTAGTTAGTTATCGCACATGAAGACTTGCAAGCTGGGGGTTGGGCTGTGCTCTGCTTATTTCTGGAGTTTTTTTCCTCTGGGTAGCTCTCTTGTCCCTCCAACTCTAGCCACTTAGTCCCTCTGGATTCTCAGCTCTATCTCCTTAACTCAGGGTGCCTTCCAGTCCCACCTGTGTTCTCCTTCCTTGCACTTTAGGTTGGAAACTTTCAAAGCAGTAGACTGCTAATCCTAAAACTGATCTCATTTTCCCCATTACTGTCTTTTGTTGTCTATTGTCCAGTATCACAAAAACCACCACGTTTTTTTTTTTAATGTAATTTGTGGTTTTGGTTGTTTCAAGTGAGAGGGTAAATCTAGTCCCTGTTATTTCCAACTTGGCTATAAGTACAAGTCCGAGGTAATATCTCTCTTTAAATGTGTTTGACTTCTAATATGGAAAATATTGGTAGATATAAGCAAAAGTTTTTTGGGGTCCTCAATAATTTAAGAATATAAAGGGGTCCTGAGATAAAAAGTTTGAGAACAAATGGTTCAGACCAGCATTTTCCAGTGTTCCTTAAAGTGTTAGTGGTTCCAAGGGCAACTAATTTAGTGTAAAGCTTTCTTCAAGTTAAAACAGACTTTTCAACCACAGATCTCCAGGCCTTCAATATGCTAGTGTGCATTGTAAATTTACAGGGATATATAGAGATCAATAGCTGCAAGACTCCCTACACTTAATCATGAAGATGTTTAGGAACCAAAGTTGTTACCAGTCCTTCATAAATACAGCAAATCACAAGAGGCTGAAAATATCCCAAATGGATTGTTTTTAAAATAAAAATATGTATTTATTTACCATGCAGCACTTTAATATCACAGATACTTTGGGGCCACCCTGTTAACTTATATTCAAATAATGGAAGTAATTCCTCCCAGAGCAGAGTCTGCCCAAAGCCAAATTCTCCACTCCCAAAACCACTGGCAACTAAGTTTACAGTTTTGGTGTAGCTGTTTTGCCATGGCTCCCAATTTAATAATAATTTATGAATGGATGTCTAAATTGTTTATCAGGCAGAAATCTTAAATTACCAAGTACCTGGCAACTTCATTTAGAATATTTTCCTCTAGCATGTCTACTAGTGTCTCCAGTACAACTTGGGAGACATGGTAAGTATGGGGAATGTTGGCTCTGTGGGGGTAAGTTTAAGATATATATAACATTCTGGTTATCTTTGTGCCTCAAGCCACCCCAAAATTTACTAGCTTGAAAAGGTATTTTTTATTCACAATTCTGCAATTTGGTCAAGACTCAACAGAAATAGCTCACTTTGCCCCGCTTGTCAGCTGGGATGGTTTAAAAACTGGGGACTGGAATAATCTGAAGGTTCACTCACATGTCTGATGGTTGATACAGGCTGATGAATGAGGTCTCAGCTGAGGCTATGGGTGTATTACCTACATGTGTCTTCCCTGTATCATCTGGCTTACTCAAAACATGGTGGCTGAGTTCCAAGAGTAAGAGCATCCTAAGAGAAAGGCAGGCAGAATTTTTGTTTTTTCACTCGGTCTTGTCTGTCACATTCTCTTAGTTGAAAACAAATCACCAAGGTTGGCTTTTGTTTATATGGAAGGGAAATTAGACTCCATCTTTTGATGGAAATGCCAAAAAATTGTGGATGTTTTAAAATTACCGCAAATTAAAGAATTCAAGTCAACCTATCTCCTTTATTGCTAACTTCTCCAACCTGCTTAAAAGGTGTACCCCTCTCCCAGAGTGGAATGGTAGGCCTTATGGAACATGTTTAGTACTCGAGGTTATGATGTAAATTAACAAGAATTCTTTTACTTGGCACACTCTCAACTTCTTCCCATTATTTTTTGATGTCATACATAACACACACCCCCTTTAGCTTTTCAAAGTAAGCAATATGGTATGTTAAGATAGTCTTTGGAAAAGATTGTGTTCACAGATCAGGCTAATTCAATTTTACTGAAACACAGACCACTTTCACACCCTACCCCTGGAAAGTAAAAGGTTGGATTGAGCTTCTGGTAAAGAATTAAGATTTTCTGGGGAAATAATGAAAACACTCCTTATATAGTCTAATGCTCTTTTCTGTCTGAGCCAACTGAATGTGCCAGGACAATGAAACATTCTTTGCTACTTATACAAAATTGAAATATGTGAGAAAAGCACTCCTTTCCAGGATTTAGTAGAGTGGAGAGCCTACAAAGTCACCCTAAGCCTCGGATTCTGTAGTTTGTAGGCTGCTGTTTTTAATGATCTTTAGGCAGAGAGAAATCAAAAGAATTTTTAAGTGTTTAACAGTGTGCCCACTCTAGTGTGCCCTTCTGCGAAGCTTGTTAAAAGGGCTGTAGCCCGCCCCCTACAGATTCTTCTGTGGGGCTGAAGTGGGGCCTAAGAATCTACCTTTTCATATTCCCCGGTGATTCTAATGCAGACTGTCTAGGAGCCATACTTAAACTGCTCCAAAAGAGAGGAAACCACCCAGCTGCTACAGGAGATGCTGCAGTGCTGAATGCCAGCTCTGAGGCATCTGAATGGTGAGGCTTGTTGCCTAGTAACCCTCACTACTGAGGCATACTTGCTATTTTAAAAAGGGGTCTTTTCTAACAGCTGTTGTGTACACATTAACCCAGTGAGTCAATTGAGTAATGAGGTGGACTCTTTAAGAAAATCCAAGTAGGAACCTAAAGGGTTTTCCACTAAAATCACAGGTTAACTGAAAGACAATGAACACCCAAGGCAAGCTGAAATTTTATTTAAAATGTAAAAGAAATGGTTCTTGAAAATGCTGATGAATAAAGCAAAAGGATACACTGCTCTCTTCCTACTATTCAGCCAGCCTATCCAAGTACAGAGCAATATACAGTACATAAGTGATGGTAGAATTTCACAGTAGTTTAGTGTTAGATTATTCATGCCTAGATTATATAGCGATTCTCAGTGTGCGATCTTGGTTCTGGGTTTATACCTTTACTGAGCATGAACAAGGGCTCCTGCTCCTTGGCCATAGCCAAATCCTTTGGGCCCAAAGTTCTTTGCATAGCATCCTACAAAAGTAAACGGAGAGTTAGTACAAGTCCATTAAGCTTTGGTAACATTGCTTATGACCCACGCAACAGCACTCCCATAAATTAAGAAACAAAACTTGGCTACACCAAAAAGAGTTCAACTTAATGTAGTTAAGTATCTTATAGCTGCAAAGGCCAAGTCCAAGCATTCTGGTTGCACAGTGTTCAGCTCATAGTCCCGCTGAGTTACAAGCATAAAAATCAGTCCAGGCAACTTATATATTTGTCAATTACCTTATATACTCATATATACAAAGCATATACTCACAAGCTTTGCCTAAAACATGAAGTTGACAGAAGACTATTTTTCATGGGGTTTTTATTTGTTTTTATTGGTAGGGGAGGTTTAAATGATCAGGAACTTAACTTTATTGTAACATCTAAAATTGTTCTGTGGTTCTGTGTCACCTGTAAGTATCTCTAGGTCTTTTCAAATAGCCAGTGACACTATCCCTACTTGCTTTGCCCCCATGTTCAGAGTACTTTTCTGTTTTTAAATGCTAGTGACTTCTCATTAAACAGCCAGTGTGAGATATTCATATGGATAGCAAAGCTGAAATTAATTTTACCTTTACAATAGATTTCACCTTCTTTCTCAGTCAGAGTTGTTGATTCAAGACTCTTCCCACACTTGGCACATCGGAAGCAGTTTTTGTGCCAGGGCTGGAAGAGATAAATGAGTATAAGTTTGAGAGGCTGGTTTCCTGCAGTTCAACTAAGATGCTCAGGAAGATCAATCCAAAGTGAGCTCCTGTATGCTGTGATTGGAACTGGACCTCCCCAGTATCTCCATTCTTGGCCACCTACAAAAGGTCTGAGTGCAAACTTCCTTCATAGAAGACATCGGCTGGGAGCTGCGGAAGGGCCATTTCCCTAAGGGTAGCCTGAGCCCTCTGCAAGCCTGGTGTGCACCTTTAAGGAATGCCTCCTTCATGGATGAGACCACTGCGGCTCAAAGAGGTGAAGTGGTTAAGTAACTTTTCTAAATCCACCCACCAAATTAGCACCAGGCGTCCTGACTCTGGTTCACTGCTTTTTTTTCCAGTACACTAAATAACCTGCAGAGTTCAGATTTGTTAACAGCCTGGCCTTTTTAGTTAACAGCTTTCAGCAGCACCCCCTATAAAAACAAGTTCTTTTTAGACACAGATGTGATTTGTCAAGGGCAGCACTTCAAAAAATGAATGATTCAGATGGAAATGCAATTAAGAAAAAGTTCAATCCAAGGCATTTATTTATAAGACAGAGTGCCTGAGTGGGTGTGGAGAAAAGGAGCGAAGAGTGGTCACTTGCTGTCATTAAAGCAACACAGCCCCTTACCTTTCCTGCTCCGATTATCTTCTCGGCCGCATATACGGAATCCCCACATCTGGAACACTTCTCAGCTCCTCCATACTTCTGAGCAAATTTAGAATTGTTTGGATTGGTTGTAGGCCTGTGAGGCTGAACACTTGTGGAAAGGAGAAAAAAAATTAGGCAAGATTTTCCAAGGAGCCCTCCTAAGTCCATAAAGCAGGCACAATGGAACTCGCAGACTTAATGCTGTACCGTCTCATGTGGATGCTCTCACAGGCCAGCAGATGCGAAAGAAGAAAGAAGTTAATCTCAGGTGCTGGCCAGAGTTATTACTTTATTTATGGGCTCATTATTGTTTCAAAAAGACCCAAACTTAAATATCTGTTCTGAGTCTAAACTCGTCAAAATTCTTTAATCCCCACTGCTAGCCTCTCCACTGAACTATTAGTCTATTCTTTATAAAATCCTATCATAGCACATATTTTTAACCCAGAGTCATATTAGTACCACTAGAATCACACCGTGCTTTTTACATCACATGAGATTGAAAAATCAGTGTGAACTTAAGCAGTTTTTGCATACAGGCCAATTGACTTAAGTAGTCTATAAATTAGGTTAAACATGTTTTACAAATTAATTTCCCAGTATATCTTAAGTAGGGGTAAGGTGAATATACCACTTTATGTATTTTTTTTTTTATTTTTTAGGTGAGGCAACCTTTGGTTGCCCTCACAGATTGCAAGGACCTTGTCATCTTACAATCCCTTACTCTTATTTTTTATGCCTATAGCACCTGGTCTTCCTAGGTGGTTTCCCATCCAAGTATTAACCAAGCCCAACCCAGCTTAGCTTCTGAGATCAGACTGGATCAGGCTTGTTCAGGGTAGCATGGCCATAGACTATACACTTTCTTTGTGGGAAAATATTTTAGAAAATTTGCCTATTACTACGTGATATATTTTTACTTTTTTTCTGGATTGAGTGGTATTTGTGCACTATTACAGGTCACTGGGTAAACCATATTTTCCTAGCTCTCTGTAACTTTTTTCTGTTCCATATGTAGGTGCAGCTATAATACAAAACACCATTCCGGGCTTTGAGAAGATTTAATGGCCCTTCTAGAACCTTTTAAGTTAGTTGAGCAGATAAGCTATAACAATAGCACTCAAAAAATGGTTAACTAAGCACCAATTTCTTCCTACTGGAAAAAAATACAGCATTTTTTGAATCATGTTTGATGTTGCCACTGGAAATCTTACCTTTAGCAACAAATACCAATTCACAGTACTAATTCACAGTACTGATTTTTCCAATTGTCTCTAGTGTAGGCATGTTTTTAAATGTACAACCTACTGTATATACTTACCTTTAAAAGTGATCTTTAAAAGCCATTCCCAGTCATATCCAACACTTCCAGTAACAAGTTTCCCAACAAAAATTTCCAAATTTGTCAATGATTATGTTAATAAGAACTTCATGTAGATTATCTCTCACCTGCCTTCTAACAACTTTGTAGGGTAAGGATAAGTGTTATCTCGTGTTACTGATGAAGAAATAGGGGCTTAGATGTTATATAATTTGCTGAAGGGCTCTGGAGAGTGCACTGGTCAGCTGGAACTGAAAGACACAGGTCTGTCCCAATGAGTATATTCCTGCCCACTCAGTGCTGCCTCTCCAGGAGACCCTTGTGAAGGTGTTTGGTCCCGTAACTGTTAAAATCACCACATGCCACCAGAGTGGCCCAGACTATAGGTGCTCCTGGAGATAAGTCAATAAGAAAGGCTTCTTGGAAAAAGAAGTCCCTATACCTGCTTCTGAAGGATAAGCAGCATGTGGCCAGCCTAAGAAGGGGAAGAGGCAAGGGCACCGGGTGAAACAGGCTAGCACAGAGGGCTTGCCAGTTATGGTAAAGGTGGAGAAACAGGAGTGGATATAGGGTCCACTGGTCTCTGTGACTTTTAAAACTATTGCCACAATCATTGACTTACTTTTGGGGCCATGGATGAATTTGGTTTTGTTTGGGGGAGTGTCCAAGTATGAGTGTTTTGAAAGGTTTGACATAAGATGTTGGGAAACAAGTGAATTTTAACAAGTTGTAAAAGGAGAGCAGAACAAGAACGATGAACTTTAACAAAGACAAAGGTGAGCTGGGCTGCTGCAAGTGACAGCAGGCAGCAGCGGATGAGTCGGCCCTTGCACAACTGGTTCACAGCAGGCACTACAGCTCAGAAACCCTGAGTGTGGAAACAGAACCAAGAAGAGAGAGAAAGGCGGGCCTCAGTGCAGTACACACTGCAGTGGAAAGAGCAAATGTTTGGGAGCCAAGTGCACACAGGTTCAAATCCTGGCTCTGCCACTTATCTGCGTTGACCTGAGTTAATGTCCTGTCTATAAAATAGGGACAAAGTAATTAAACTCAGAGCATCTGTGAGGATTGTATATAATGAACATAAATGTTCAGCAGACAATAGGCACTCAATGATTATTATTTCATTCATACCATCATGTACCATGTTTAAAATTGTAACCTAGTTACACTATGTTAAATTCCAGGCTCTACAATTAACTAGCAGTGTGACCTTTGGCATATCACTTAATTTTCACTGTCTCAATTTTTCTTAAGATGGCAAACCCTACCTGGTAAGGTTATTACGAGGACTAAATGAGCGAACATATGTTAATACTGCGGGAAGGGCATGATTTACAGTCTTCTCCAGGGAAGACCATCTTATTGGAGTATTACACCAGTTTTGGCCTCTTCAACACAAAATGGATATGAAAAAAATGTGAAGTTCAAATGAAGGAATTATTGGGACAAAAACAGAAATTAAGAGGAAGAAATTAAGATAAATTAAGAGATTGATGTAGCCTGATCATGGAATAACTAAGTTTAAGTTTAGCAGACTTAGCATCTTGCTACTTTGGTACTGAAACTTTTAAAAGTTCAATACTAATGTCTCAGAATTCAATTATTAAATAATTTTAAGTTAGAAAAAAGTAATTTCCTAATGAGGAAGTATTCTTACATGAAAGAATGAGGACCGCTTAACTGCACATGAGAAATGCATCTCATGATTCAGATAGCACATTTCTTTATCATTTGACTTCATGACATCTGGTCTCTAAAGTGCTGTGAAATGGAAGTAAATTTAAAACACTTGATTTTGAGAACATCATGACTCTTTGATATACCTTGGAATGCTCTCGAACCAGGAGTAAAAATCACTGGAAAAACCACTAAGAACTATCTTAGGTCTAAAACTGTCTATATTTTGAGCTTAAAGAACAGTCACTAGTTTATCCTAGAAAATTTGAGTTGTTCTGTTTACTTTGTTTAAGCTAAAAATTTGAAGACTTCCAGCTCCCTGTTCAATAAGTAACATTAATTATCAGCACATTTCTGAATGTAGCAAACATGGTCCTAACTCACCTCTCTGGCTTGATGCCCAGCCTCTCGCCCCGGTCCATGTTGAGTGTGCCAGCGCCCTGGCCATAACCGTAGCCTTTTGGCCCATACTTCTTTCCATAGCAGGATTTGCAGTAGATCTCTTCATCATGGATTGCCACTGTTGTGCTATCTAAATTTTTCCTGCAAACCACTGGAGGTGGGACAGGAGGAGGACATTAGAATTGAAAAATGTGCCAAAGATGCCTTTTTCCTGACTGAGAACAATGGTGGCACAGACACATGGTCTACAAATGGTGAAGACACCAGCTTTCTCACATCCCTAGTTTAATTCTGTGGCTTCCCAAAAGCTATGAGACAGCATCTGGACTGGTCAGATGTGCTACGTTGGATGACTATTTGCCTGCCTTCATGGATATGACGCTTGTTTCAGAAATGTATCAGAATTTTAACATCTGAAGCCTCAAAAACTTTTCAATATGATTTGCCTCTGGCAGGAGGGAGAGACGTTTGAAATGGCTATAACCACATGCACAAAAGGAACAAAACTAACCCTTTGCTTCCAGTCTTGCAACACTCAAATCTTTTCAGCCTCTCCATACCAAGTATTGCTAAATCAACCTAACAACCAACAAAAAAAGTGGTCGAGTGCCCTGGGGGAGTTGCCTCTGTCACCCTACCTCTCCCAAAAGAACCCCCTGGGATAAAAACCGTTTTCAATCTTGAATTCTAGTTTTCATCACTAGTCCAGAAGAGAAAAAGTATTATTCTTTCATCTCACCACTGGCTTCTCTAGCAGTGATAAGTATGTCTGAAAATCATCAAGCGGTTTAAAGTTTGCATTTGTTTGCCCTTCCGTCCCAAAGGAAAATGCATTCTTTCTTGATGGATTTCTTGCCACAAGACATTTCCAAGTATCCCACACTTCATAAAATTGCCAAATGTCATCATGTTTTATCCAGACATTATTTCACTTTCTAAAACTTCAATTAAGCCTGAGAAAAAAAGGAATTGTGAAGGACCTTATTGGTAGCAGTCAGGCAGCTAGAAATCCAAGTTTTGTGTAGTAGTAAAGGGGGTCCCCCCCCTTATTTAAAAGGGGAGAAACAAGAAGAGGAAGGAAAGAGAGAAGGGCAGGGAAAGGCAACTAGCTGGCTAGCCGAAAACAGAGGTAAATCATGAAGATCAAAGTCTTCTCCGATAGGATAGAACTGACATCACCTACTCGAACCTTACTGTCGAGACTCAAGTACTGATAGACGTTTGCTCAAGACATAGTTAACCTAAAATCGTACACTGCTGAAAAACAGACATCCTTAACAGAATAAATATAAATTAATATAAAAGCTATTTCGAAAAAACTCTATAACCAAAGTAAGTTTAAGTAAATGAAGGTTTTTCTATATAATCACCTCTCCTTCCCCCAGTCCTCACCCCTACTCAGACTACTCTGAATTATTTTCTTAAAACGCTGTAGTCATCAGAGACAAGTATTAGGAAGGAGTAGTAAAAATGACCAGTAAAAAGCTTGACATTTCATAAATACTGACTTTATTATGATGTAGACATCATGGCTTAACCTTGATGAAAATGACCAGTAAAAAGCTTGACATTTCATAAATACTGACTTTATTATGATGTAGACATCATGGCTTAACCTTGATGAAACTAAGAACAATTTTTTAAGTATTTGCATTTCCTGTGTTCACATACTCTTGGCTACAAACCTACTGAAAAATAGATTCTTAAAAAAAATTAATTTCTTAGAGAAGAAATGGTTAAACCAAATTTAAGAAATGGTAGCTATCATGGGGGCATACAGAGCAAACATTCGCATGTTGTATTTTTATTCTTCGTAGCTGTGGCTTTCTGTTGTCTTTCTAGTTCTTTCTCTGCAAGGCAGTTACACTACAAAAAGGTCCAGACACCTTAAATGCTGGTGCCTAGAGGAAAAAAAGACAACAAAAATTTGAGAATATTTTCCTCAAGATCATTTCTTAGTGTAATGAAATTTATTTTTAACATGTGCAGTTTCTAACTAATTTTCACTGTTCAGTATTATAGCAAATATCTGCATGTATGGGTGAGTACCTCACATAACAAAACCATCATTAAAGAAAATTTTGTCATTTGAATCAAAGATGATTAATGAAGAGCTTGCTCCTGTTTAAAACTGAAGACTAAGCTGTCCTTGAGGTAACATGCAGGGGAGAGAGGGCTTATCTCTAGTTCTGTTTCTTTCATTTTCAGGTATTTACTGTCTAACAAAGAGGTATGTATTATTTTATGTCTCACTTCCTGTCTATGTCAGACACTCTAATAATTTTTCATCTATAAATAAGAGTAATTCCCAACCTGTCTCTATGGGATTTTCAGATCCCAAATTCCTTTCCCTCAAATTTAGGATATCAATAATCAGAAATAACTGAATATTCACTACCAAAGAAAACAGAATTTGAGCTTCCAGACGTCTGAATTTCAACTAATAGTGTGGTGAGAAACAAGCAAGACAGTTTCAAAGAGAAGGAGCCCAGCCAGGAAGAGAAAGCTGGGTGGATACGAGGAGCCATCCGTTCATTGAGATCAGAGCCAGCTCATACAATGTGCCAGAAACCGTGCTTGGTGCCAGACTATAAAAGACACTGCGCTCTCAGTGAGTGAAGCAGGGGAGACAGATGTGATAATAAATAAAGTACAGTAAAGGCCAAATGGAGGCTAAGAGTGATGAGGACACCGGAAGGCCAAATGTCTTGGGTCACCCTGCTGTCCTTGCTGCTAGGCTAAGCGCTTACAATGTGTAGGAGAACAGACAAGTGAAAAATAATATTCTAAAATAATCCTTAACAGAACCACAATTTTTCCTTAAATAAGTAAACTGAAGCCTCTTACACATAAGTTCTGTCACAGGTCAAGCCCTGGGAGGTACTTACTGCACAGAAAGCAGCAGCGGTGAAAGCTCCTGCCATCACACTGCACCTCTTCGGCATGGTACACGGTCCTCCCACAGGCCCCACACTTGTTTCCACCTCCCCAGACGGGCATTCTGAAGGAAGAGAAGATTCATGAGAACGTCCCCATAGTGGATGAGACGTCTTACAAACTTCCCAGGGATCTGTTTAAATCCAGGGGACAGCTGCAGATTTTGTTTCTTTATGATCTGCTCTAACCACATCTTTAAAAGGCCTGCGTTCCTCCAAAACAACTTCCTCTCCTCTCCCAAGTTACAGGTCTTTCATTAGGAAACTCTGGCTTGTCCTGCTCAAGTTCCTCCCCCCACAGAACAAAGGACCAGCATCAGTAGAACAGTAGAGGTCACCAGGCACAAAACAGACTAAGCCACTAGAATCCACAGGAGTTAAGAAAGGAGAGTGGAGAATGGAAAGGCAAATACTGCCCCCCACACCCTGTCATAATGAATAAAAAAACTCAGCTGAAGAACTTGCCCTTGGGTGGAGTTTTTTTATTACATGTTTAATTCATTGCAACACCACCAAATTCTTAACATTTAACATACACAAGCTATGACACATTTTCAAGGGAGGAAGAAAGTGTATTGCCCCGCAAGAACAAGTTTTCTATTTGCTGCTGAAGTTACGTGAGATATAGCATAAGTAGTTGTGCCTGTGACTAGCACAACTGCACGCATGAAAACTTGCTGTAACCACAACACACACCCATCCAGATGGCTACAATTTAAGTTTCTATCTTCACTAATCTCCCAAGGTCTTCTGGTCCAGCCAACAGTTGGTTTTCCCTCTTGGATGGGGCTGTCATTCTATACAGAACATGCTACCAAATACCTTCCTGGCGAAGTGAATTGTCTGTCGAGCGTGTCAGAATAACCTCGAAGCAATGAGGCCTGATGTGGTGGCAGAGCTAGAAGTCTAGCTCCTCGGCCGTCCTGCTGTTGATTCAGGGCCAGCACGTTCTAATTCCCCTCTCAACAAGTCGGTCCATTTGGACCCCATTTAAATGCTTAGTTTTAAATAGCCCGCGGACTCAAGTGCTCTCGCTAGTAGTCCAGAAAGTTGTCCTTCAAGGACTGTGTGTTGTGTCTGCCCCACCCTGAGTGGAATCTAAAAACCCAGTAAAAGAATTCCTTTTCACCCCACCATCAATTTCGGACTTTGTTTGCAGCCCCTGCCTGTTACGTCTCCTCTGCTGAGTGCTGCCTCTCTAGGAAAGAGCTGATTAAGAGAGCTGAGACCTTACCCACTCAAGCCTGGCTAAAAAAAGAAGGGAAAAGGGGGGCTGCCAAGCAGAAGACTTGGGATCTTCAATCCTTAAAATAAACAGGAGGGTGTTATATTTCCATCCTACAGCATGAAGTCATCCAGAACTCAACGACTTCCTAAACACTGCGATGACACCTTTTCAGAAGAAAGGTTTCTAGAATGAATCACTGTGATGGGCATCTTTCTAGCACACAACATTCATTCCCTTGTCCCCCTTCTGGCAAAATTTCCCCAGATATTCTTCAGGGATGCAACTATCTCCTTAGTCCATGTGGTTTAGGAAAGTACTTATGAAATGTGGCCTCCTGGCGATGGTCCACCATGCTGGTTACCAAGTCAAGACAAAATTCACGTAAGCATTTGGTAACTTTTATACAATCTCATGCCACAACAATCAAGAGCATGAGCAGCGAACTCATCTTGTTGAATGGCACAGTCAGAGAATCAATTCGTATTTGGAAATTAAAACAACAAACATGGTGCTTTGTCACAGACAGTTGGAAAGCACTGGTTTAAACAGTACCGACTCCATCTTTAACTCCAGGTCTGGGCATGTGACTCGGACACGGCAACTGGATCATTGTATTCCGCACCCTGCCATAGTGACTAGTTTGAGAATGGGCACATGACCCAAACCAGTTCAATAAAAGTTAAACATGGAGCTTCAATTTAGAGCTGTGTGAATGTGGGATGGCGTTGCTAACAGCTGTCTAGCCACTATCGGAAAAGAACCTAAGAATGAGGCTAGCACAGAAGAAAACACAGATGGAAATACTAGGTGTAGACACTTCTCAGCCATGCCTCACCTTATACTATACTCATGTTATGTGAGCCAATAAATTCCCTCTTAAGTTATTTGGAGATAGAACTCTTGCTCCTTCAAACAAATAACAACAATAACACACACACACACACACACACACACACACACACACACACACACACACACAAAGACCTGAGCAATATGACTAGTTACCACTAAGTCTGAACTTGCAAAAAGCCTAGTACCCCTTATTCAGACAGGAACAAAATAATTAATTCCAAGATCCACAAGTGTTACCAGGCTACTGTGAAGGCATCCATATAGGATCAATATCTAGCAACAACTGTATATTTGCAAGCTTTCCTTTCTTTAGTAGTTGCATAAATCTCTTATTTCCTTCCCTGGAGACAGGTGCTCCATTGTTTAAATCCACACTGAAACCTGAGCCTGACTATAAAACCTGATACAAAGCCTTGGCCCCAACAGCCTGCACTGGCTTGAGTTTAGAGTGCAATTAGTGATATTGACTTTGCCCCATGGCTCCAAAGTTATCGTGTTCTGGAACACTCATGGAGGCAACAGACATCTGCCGGAAGTGCCCTCGTGATTCCTTAGGAAACGGAAAAACCAACCCAGGCTTGCAGGTAATGACATTACAATCACTTAAAATTGGATTCCAAGAATAAATAGCCCAGCTGGCATTTAAAATATTTGTTAATGTCTAGGCATTTTTCATTGTATTAGAAAGTATACTGTTTAATGTCAACCTGGTAGCTTACATATTCATACATATTTACTTTGGAACAATCACCAATAAGGAGTCAGATTTCTAGTAAGACAAATGCTATCTTGGGTTGTTACCAAATAACATTTAAAACTACATTTTTAAAAAGCTAATTCATCACTTTGTTATTCTCTATTAAAGATCAGCTTGGATTTTTTAAAAAGAGGAGAGTATCTTCCCTTTATATAATTCAGGGTTACTTAAATTCACTTTTTGTAAGTCAAGTCTAATTTCTATTGTATTTCCACACCAGCCAAATGTGAATGTGTTGCCTTTTCAGGAAATACTTATCAAAGTTCTACAACAGTCAGCTTACTGTGTTACAAGCTTCCTCCCCTCGCGGGGTAGGAACCACATCTCTGTATTCTGCACCTCATCAAACAGAGTACTTGGCATATATCAAAACATCGTCATTTCTATTCTTTTAAAGAATCCTTCCTTTTTCAAACTGTTGGTACAGTTCCCAATTAGATCTTATGCTTCTCAAGACAAACGTAGCACTATCCTACTTCTCTGTCACAGTTTTGGATTCTAAGTAAAATTTCTAAGTCATTAGCTTTTTTAATGTTCCATCCATTTTAAAAACTTTCCTAAGGATTTCTGAATAACCCTCTCTGTCGTCCCCGAAAACGGTGTAATAGAAAGAGCACCCTCAGAAAGCTTCAGCTGGATTTGTTTTATTTTTTAAGCTGAATACCAGATAGTTGGGTGTTCCTTATATTCTCTATTTTGAATGTCTGAAATAGTTCACAAAGGAAAAGAGGGAAGGAGAGAAAAAGGGAAGGAGAGAGGAAAGGAGGGCAGAAGAAGTCTTGGTTTAGATAGACCTGGGTTAACTTAACTATTATAATGGTTGTACAACCTTGTGCCTATCTGTAAAATACGTAAGTTTCTCGCCTATAAAATAGGGAAAGGTAGCTTTCTCTACCTCTTTGATATTGTGAAGACAAAACAAGGTAAACAATTGCCTTGGCAGACATCTGATAACTTGTTAGCTTGAAAATGGAGGGGGCATCTCATACCATCTCCCTTGCTGTCAGTACTTCAAGTAGGAAAACCCACTGACTAGAACTTATAGAAAAAGCTCAGAGCAACAAACAGGGTAAAGAAAACATTTAGCTGATTAGTCATTCATAAATCTTCTTTTTCTGGGACATTAAAATGCATTCCAAGTATAACAATTATTCCACTTGTGGTGACTATCTCAGAAATGAAGTTCAAATTTATACTTTTAGGGTGAACTGTGGACATTTCTTCTGCATCTGGCAGAGGGAATAGTAATGATCTTCCATTTCTGTCACTCTTGGCATTGCTATGCACATTAAAAAAAAAAAAAAACCCAAGGCTTCATTTTTCATACAGGCATTTGGCCGCACAACTTCACAACAGCTGACATTAATCACAGCAAACTGGATTTGCACTGAGCAGTCTGGGCTGCATGCCTCTCCTCAATCCTATGCATTAATTTACAAAAGGGTAAGAGGAGAAATAAAATTCCACTTAACACACATCTCACTAAAGAGGCCAAACACAGCTTATTCTGTTTCTCAGTGTCTTGTTCTTTGTTTTTCAATGTCTGAAGTTCCAGCACTAGGATTTATCCACTGCTTTAGATTAAAAAGCTTGGTTTACATCTGAACACCTTTGTGCAATTTCTCTTTCCTGTTTCTCCCTCGTCAAAGACACCCCCCCAAACTCATAGACCTAGCCCTACAAGAAAATTACTATAGTCTAACTCTGAGTCACCTTGTGGTAAAATTACCTCATTCGCTAGATAACCAACGAGAGCCACAAAATGAGCACATGAATCATTCTTATACTACCTGTGCTGCATTTACCGTCTTATTTTAGAATATGAATGACTTGAATCCATGACTTCGAGTCTACATGTCGCCACTTGCAGTTTAAGTCATTCTAATACCAAAGGTTTGGAGTGAATCCGTCTATAATCCCACATTCTAAATGCTATATACAGGGCTTTGTTATTATACTAGAACCTGGTTATAATCCAATTTCCCAAAAGGGAGAATTTATTATAAACCAGTTTCATGGTCACTTGTTAATGAATACATACGTTAGAAGCACTAACAATTACATTGATTTTTAACAAGGCCAGGGTTTAAGAGCCGTCATTAATTGAAAATTAAGCTTTACTCAATGCTCATTCTAAATTCTTTTTCTTCTGCTACCCAAACTACCTCCTTAGTCTACTTCCCTTATCTAAGTGAATACCATGAACCAAAATAGACTTTTCTTGTAATCATCTCCATGTTCCATTTGGCTCCTTCTACCAAAGCCAAATACTCAAACTGGCCTTTAAGACAGCTCAGCCTCAGGGTGATTTAAGAGCATGAATTCTGGAGTCAATACAGTCTGATTTCCCTTCTATGTAAAATGAAGATAACTATCTTTCTTATAGAGTTGTTAAGAGAATGGGATGAGAAAAATGTTTATAGTAGGCACTCAGTGATTGGTAGCCTTTCTCATCAATATTTAGCAATGTTTGATTTTTGTTATCACTACTCATCTACCCATACCCATCTCATGTATCTCTTCCTCCTTATGCTCCTAATACCTCCCATTAGGGTAACTGACTTACCTCCCCTCCCTCATCCAGCTAACTTCTGACTTCATTTTTGTATTTCAAGTAATTCTTCTCTGGTAGGGCAGGTAATAAACAACGTACAATGTTACTGTTTATGAAGCTCTCATCTAAGTGTATAAATTCATCCTGGGTTAGGAGCTAAGGATAAAAGGTTCATAAAAGGTTCATAAGGTGCCTGTTTCTCAGGGAGTTCTGCTGTGGTGGTAGAAATACATTAACAAATGATAGTCCACCATGACCAATGTTTGTGTAGAAAGGGCTGTGCATGGATTACCTATACAGGAATGGCAAATCAGTTCCATCTTATAGATCCACTGATAGTGAGTTCCTGGAATTATGCTGAGAAAGATTTTGAACTTCAGTCAAGTTTCCACATTAAAGGTTATTGTGATTACTAATGTCTGCTATGGAAATTTCACTACATGTGCCATCTCTAAGACATTCCTGGAATAAGAGAAAAAGTGTGGAATTTAGCATAAGACAAAGTTTGAAAGTCAGCTATCAGCTCTGTGATCTTGACCAAGTGCCTTAACTTCCTCACCTGTAACTTGTAAAGGAGTGAGAACTCTCTCATGGGATGGTTGAAAGAATTTAATGAGATAACATTAGTAAAGTACCTCACAAAGAGCCTGTACTCCACAAATGTTGACTTCCTTTGCTTCAGGAGCACTACTGGGCGTAAATGGCTAACAAAAGTTCAGTCGTTAGGTGATTTGCTGAGGTCACTGACCTCCAAAAAAGCACATCAGGCACATCTCTCTCATATTTGACTCTAGAACCACAATGTCCCCCAAACTCCTATATCTGATTTAAGGGTTGAGACCACTTGAACTTCCTGAGAATTACTAATCTCTGAGCTACCAAATTACTTGCGTACAGGAATACCTTCCTCTCCACCCAGCCTTCATCCATCCTACTAGTAGTTAGTAAGTGTCCTCTTGTGTGCCAATCTCACCCCCAAACTGTTACTTTCAACGAGAAAGCTCTCTACCACTCCTCTCTAACCTAAGTCTATTTTCACTACAGAAGGAAATTTCCTTTCTACCTAGTGAGCTCTCCTGTGTTTACCTCAGCCTCACCATTAATTACTAATTCTATATCCTGTTACCATTTATCTCTTCAACTTGGAGTACAGCAAAATCCTTGACAGAGATTTGGATACTACCTACCAAATCACATATTGTAATTAGAATGCAACTATGCTATAAACTCAGTCACTCTGACCTCCAACATCTGCCATAGCAATTCACAATCAGTGCCAACTACAAGATATTTAATTATTCAAACAATTGAATGTTTGCATGATTTTTTTACATGGAGCCAAACCAAGAGTTATATGCCAAGACTACTGTTTATTTGCCAAATGATCTTATGTTGGTTATTTGATCTGCTAGTTTTCTCATTTTAAAAATGGAGATAATGCTTATTTATAATTAATCTCAAAACATAAGGCAGTTCTGAGATTAAACATATGCAAAGCACTGCCTGCACATGGTAGGTAAAAATAATTATTATATTACCCACTATTATTAACTTATTATATTATGACTTATATAAAGCTTACTATATGTTTTACTTATGCTAAGTAGTTTACTTACAACAACTCATTTAATCCTCATAAAAACTGCAATAGGCATTATTATTTTCCCCATTTTATGGGTAGGGAAGCTGAGGTACAGAGATATTAAGTTGGCTTATAACTGTAACCAAAACAAATTACCAATTCAACCTAAGAATTAATACCAATAAAATTCAAATGAACTACATTTGAGTTCATCTGATGTTTCACTAAAACTAAACCACTGCTAGCGGCACAAATATAATACTGGCTTCTAGGTTCTTTTTAAATTGGGTAGTTCCTGTACTGCTGTGAGCTAGAGGAGGATTTGTTTCTCTCTTCACGTTTCTCTTGTGGGAGAAGCCACCATGAAACCTTCTTTCCTATAGTGAACTAGGAAGTGCTTTGGCCTTAATGTATTACATGGTATGTGTCCTCCTTGTAAGAGTCAAGGACAATTAGGAGTACTAAAAGACAGAAACCTGATATACTCTGCAAATTATTCACAATATAATTAAAATTTTTAACAATCAAAGCTCCCTCACAATCCAGTTTGAGAAAACTCCCCTATGTCAGGGTTCTGAATTCAAGGTCCATAAATTACTTGAAATTCTGGGGATCAGTCAACTTGGTACAGTGTACTTTTTTGATACACTTATATTTAAAAATATTTTGAGAGGCTTCACCAGACTACCAGAAAGGCCCACAACACAAAAACAGGTAGCACCATTCTAGGTAATCAAGGTCCCAAGGGAGTCTAGGGATTTCCCCACCCAGTAGAACACAAATACCATGCAAATACCAGCCCAGGAAATGATGCGTTGCCCTGAGGAAACCTGTGAATATCTGTAAAGCAAAAGAGCTGGCCTCCAGGCAAGTCCAAGGAGATAGTGTTCCAGTCTGAGTCAATGCTCTCCTGGAAGTGGCTTTCACTAATAGCCATTTCCCCATACATTCAACAAAGTGTAGAACAATGTCTAATTACAAGAAACCTCTCCAGGCTGTCTAGGCTTTGTATAAGCCTTAGGACAACCCAGCAAGGTATGTTATAACTATTTTACAAGTTGAAATACCTGAGATCAGAGACTAACTTGCCCAAGGTCATCAAACCAATGGGTGCTGGAGCTGCATGTGAATTTGGGCCCAACCAGCTTCATTCCTGCCCTTCTCACCATGCTATTAATCTGGATAGAGCTCCAATGAGTACTGCTTTCAGCACAGTACTTAGCAGATGCCAGTATCCATCAGTATTTTTGAGTACATTTGGAGGAATACATTAAAAACTTAAGATAGAAACAGATCAAATTTGCTAATGTGTATATTGCTTGAGTCCAATTAAATCTTTGTTTTCCAAAACTGCTACCTTACTCATTCTTTCATTCGTTTATTCAGTTAATCAATGTTGGCTCTGGTCCAACCATGTTTAAGGCACATAAGCAAAAACTGTGAGTTTCAAGGATTCATGGGATGCAGATCCTGTCCCTACCTAATTTCATTCTGACAGGGCAAAAGAAACTAGAATCGAGAGTAGAAAGAACTTTGAGAAATAATGATAAAGTACCACTGGCAATCAACACAAAAGAGTAATGACCAAGAAGAAAGGGTGGGGGGAGACCATGGAGGACTTGATAAGATTGGTTATAGTTTGGTATGCAGTTTTTAAATAATGAGTCACTCTTTTAGAATCTATTGCCCATCTCTTTCTTGAAAATTTTGAGTCAAATTATAGCCAACTTTGTGGTTTGTCTTATTTGAATTCTTGGCATTTTACTGGTAGAGCTTTAAAACAGGTTAATCAGAAAAGTTAAGAACTAAAGAGACCATTCTTACTGTCCGAGCATAAAAAGTTACCCCAAATAAAAAACATTTATACAATGAAAATGTCCCTGGTCTGCAGACTACTAATAAAACAGGTTAAACATTTTGAGTAACCATTTAAACAAGTATCGTTCAACAAATGTCCCAGCTTGCGGAGAGGGGTGGTGGGGAAGGCTGAGGTGGGTGTCTCCCGACCTAGAAACCCCCGCCTCGCCCTGGGGTTGCCTACGTGGAGCTTTGGAACCCACGATGTGGTTTTCAGGACCTGTTGCAGAATTTCGCAACCAAGCATTCTTATTTTCCTATTTGTGTCTAAACAGTAGAAAGTTCTGGAAAAGGCTGGGAGTGATCGATCTGACGTTTCACTGCTGTTCCTTCAACATTGAGGGTTCGTGGCTTGGTGGGCAGAGACCACCAAACAATGGGGATGCCACGAGCGCTGTACCGCAGCAGGGAAAGGATTCTAGGCTGCGCGGGCTGTAGACGCTCCCACCTCAGCTCCAGGGCTCCGAACCTGCCCCGGGGAAGGTCGCCCTCAGCGCGCGCCACACTCGGGGCCAGAGGAGACCCCGAGACTCGGATCCCGCCCTCGCCTTAACCCGGAGAGAATAGGCCTCTGCGGGGGGGGTGGGGGGGGGAGTCTAAGGCTACCAAAAGGCGGATTAGCAGCCACGAGAAACCCTCCACCGCGCCTCTCTCCCGGAACACCGGTGGGGACAGAATGCTATGGAGGTCACGCATGATTATTTATCTGTCCCGCGGGCCCAGGACTCGAGGACAAAGCCGGGGAGACTGTGGGGAGCCGGGTAGCTGTGCGGAGGGGGAGCAGGGGTGGGGAGGATGGCTGGGGGGCTTGAATGGGGACAGCGACCGGGATGTCAGAGGATGACGATGGGGGGGGGCGGCGCCGGCAGGGCGGCCCGAGGACCCCGGGAGGCTGTGGGAACCCCCCTTTCCCCGGGTTGCCGGAGACACCCCACCACAGGTACTCACTCGAGTCGAAGGCAGGACCACACACCGCAGGCTGCGCAGGAGAGGCCGAGTCGGGGGCAGTGCGCCGGGAGTCCGGGAGCACGGCCGCCGAGGGCCGGCACCTTTAAAAGCCGGTGGTGGGCGTGGCCTGTGAGCCCCGCCCCCTGCGCCGCGCCCCGCATATTCCTGGAGCCGCTCTGCGGGGCCTGGGGCGTTGGGCAGGAGGTTGTGTGTCGCGGCCGCCAGCGCCAGGCTCGCGGCTTAAGGACCGGGAGACAAAAGGCAGGAATCCCGCCTCTTCCTGCTGCTTCCCGCCCGCCCGGCAACTTCCCACGTCTCGGGACCAGTCCCGCCGGCATTACCCCTCTACCCCGTCTGGACCCGGCAGTTTCCAGGAGTAATTAAGAGTTGGAAAAGGAGACTTCCTTCCCGTGCAGAGGCCGGGGTCGTCCCGTCGGGAAATAGCCCTGCGTCGACGTACCCTTCCCACCGCGGGCGACCGTTCTCCTAAAGGAGGGAACAATCCAAGGTCGAGGAGGCTCCAGCAGTAGAAAACCTGCCAAATCGGGGCTTTCCACCACCCTCTCCCTTCCTTGCCTTGTTCTTATAAGTAAACACAACGTGATTTACTTCCCCAGAGCACAAATATTCTCTGGTTCGATATCCAGCTTCTGGGAATCTGCAATCTTCCTGTTCGTAAAGAGCAAAATTTCTCATGTAGACTAAATAAATGACGTCAAGAAAACGCCTCATTCCCCCAAGTGTTTTGCTTTTCCCACCACGAGGGGAAAGCTGCACGAGAGCAAGGCTGCTGTGGGGAAGAAACCTAAACCCAACTGGAAAGCCAGACTCCAAAGAGCTTAGGTTTAGGTTTGTTAATGTCAGAAAGGTCCATGGATGACAGTGACAACCGAGGAGACCTAATGCCTTCGCTACAGTGTGATTTATTGTTTTATATGAAAAGAGCGATAAACAATGACGTCTCGATATCTGGTTCACATTCTAGGCCTACTGATGAACTCTGTGCCAGAAGCAATGATCTCTGAAAATTGACATTTGTGAGAGTGGGGAGCTCAGAAAAGGCGGTGAGCAAAAAAAACTATCCCTCTGGTCACAAATGCAATAATAGCCTCACCTGGTCCAGAGCTTCTCAACCTCCACACTATTGACATTTTCGACTGGATAATTCTTTGTTGTGGGGGCTCGTTCCTTACACTGTAGGATGACTCCACCCACTAGCTGCCAATACCACCCCACCCTCCCCTTGAAACAATCAAAAAACTCTCAGACATGCCAAATGCCCTCTTGCAGAGGGGCAGAAGGCATTGGTTGAGAACCACTGGTATATATCTGCAAGACAAAGTGCAGAACAGGCTTATTATACTATTGTTTTATTTCATATGCTGGTACCAATCCAGGATAAATGCATTATAATAGCAGCCTTATTCTCTACCAAGTGCTGTGCAAAAATACATAGTGGTGATTAACATCTCCTGGTATTATGAAAGGAGTCTGAAAATATTCCTGCCTGCTGTGAGTTTTTCTAAATATGGGCAATCCGTATTTTTATGATATCAGCTCATGTAAAAATAATTTGACTCCTGGGGCTGACTTAAGAAGTCTGGCCTTCAGATTCTATGTTCACTTTAGCTTTGCTGCTCACAGTATTTATTTATTTATTTATTTATTTATTTATTTATTTATTTATTCATTCATTCATTCATTCATTCATTTATGTTTAGATTTATGTAGTATTTATTTATTTATGCTTAGATTTATGTAGTATTTCTACTGAATGAAACTATCAGTGAATTTCACTGCCAAACTGTTTTCAGCAAACCGTTGTTCTTTCTCTCCTACCCTTCAGTTCTTGATGCCTCCAGGACCTGACCTGTTTGCTTTCTGACAGGTTCATGTTGTCTCTAAATTTCATAGCCACATCTTATCATTTGAAGTTAAGCTTGCTTTTGACCTAAAAGTATTTCTACTATCTGTCCCTATATGTATTTGTCTTAGTATATTTTACAGTGAGTCTGGGGATAATGTACAACATTTGATTTGGAATAAATCTGTATTTGCATATAATTATCAACATTTTAAAAAGTATTTTACTTCCTTTTTCTTTAAACATTTCTTTAAACTGTTGAGTCTCTTATAAATGTCAAGAAATTCTTTCCTTTTAGTTAGAGCGGTGCAAAAGGGAGTGTGGACTTTGTAACCAAACACACATGGTTTCAATATACAACTCTCCCACCTACTAGTTCTGTGAGCTTGGCCTAATACTTGACTTCTTTGCACATGCTTCTTTATCTGTAAACTAATGATACTACACACCCTATAGGAGCGTCAAGAAGATTAAATCAGATGATGTCTGTAAAATGCCAAGCATTTACCTGACACATGGTAAATACTCAATAGATAATGGTTGTTATGTTAAGCAAGGGTATCTTGATATCCTTTTCTGCCTTGAGAAAGAAATAGAAACTGTGTTTTGCTGACCATTCATCCTTATGTTTTCTGCTGAAGGGTTTGGTAGTAAGAAAGTAGTGTTTTCCAAAACAATTAAGACCCTTCCAGTAGAAAGTAAGTTGTGTGCCTGGAGAGGAGCTAGTAGGAGAAATTTGCCCTCATGGAGAGAAATAGGCCCTTGTTAATTCCATATAGTCCTAGTCTATGACTCTTTCAACCTTATAAAAGGCACATTGAAAGTTAAACATGTTCACCAGAATCTTTTCCCCCCAAAATGCACATTATACTTGTAACAGCTCCTTCATTCTCTGGAACCCATTAACCAATTTTGAATCAAAGTCCTTTGTCTAGGTCACTGTTCTAAGGCAAAGTGAACCAAGGTTGCCTTCCTTCATGACCTTGTGCTCCAAGTTCAGATTTTTCAAATATTTTTAATATTTTTATTTCATGCTACTTTTTTTTTTTTTTAACAAAACCCCCAACCAGATGAGTGTGAATATAAACATAGGGCCTCTTTATTTTATTTTAGGGCAACGATTCCTTCCTAGAAGCCAGCTAGGCTATGGTAGAGAGGAATTTTTTAGTATATGTTAAATAAAAGAAAAAATAAATTTTCACTTTGCTAATCTATACAGTTTATACTAAAAAGCAAGCAGCTGTTCCAACTTATTTCTTAGCCAAGATTTAGCAGCAGTGGTGGGAAATAAAAATTGCTCATACTCAACCCTAATAGTCTGTGATGCATTTTTTGGCAGAGAAAATGTTTAAAATTTGCTTAAAATTTGAAAAGTTGATTATTTTATTGATATTTGTGACAGTTGCTTTTAAAAACTTGCTTTAAACTGCCACTTCCTTATAAATTAATTGCATTATTTCTTAACCTTTTTCTCCAGTGATTACTATTTCCCTCAGTGCTATCTTGTTAGAGTCTTGTTTTCTACTAGAGCTTTCTAGTTTTTCAAGCTCTGTTTATGCTTCTTATGCAGAGTATTTCCAGCTCCACTAGTATGAAAAAAACCTTAACCTCCAAGATAATCTATCTTATCCATCTTATCTTAAACCTTTAAATGACTTATTTCACTTTTCTCCCTTATTTTCAGTTGGTGATATCGAGTTCACCTTCATTCACATTCCCAACTACCAACCAACATTGCCTTGACCTTTCTCTGCTTTACCTCTAGCATCCATATTCTTTCCCCTGTTTACACTTTGCTGTCCCTGATCTTAGAGGAATGAGTGGTTCTTCAGCTCCTTACCAAGAATATACACTCTGTCTCGGCTTTTGATCCATTTCTTTGGCATTTTTACTTATATATTGTTGCCATTCAATTTCTTTGTCTCTGCTGCTTCCTTCCTTTCAGTATACAAAAATGCTCTGTACCCATATTTTTAAAAAGCTGACATAAACTTCCCTGACTTTTGTAGTAGGTATTCATGGTTGCTTCTCCAGCATACATTCCTCTTTTCTCAGAGGACCTGGTTTCTGTTCGGGGTCCATTTGGTTACAGGGAAGTGCCCCCACAACCCTGGTTCAAGGGTGGAGCAGCAGAACTAATCAAAGCCTTCCAACCCTGGATTTTGATTGGGGGTGGTCATGTGACCTGGGCGCATCCAATTAGAATAAATCTCTGAACTGGGGTGCTGAGACAGAGCCATGCTCCCCTGTTCTGGAAGGTGCTGTGTGCGTATATTGCTGGTTGGAAGCCAGCCTGAGGATGATTCAACACAGAGAGGACAGAGTTCTGAACAAACTCCTCACAAAGTCTGTATACCTGCAGGATCTTTTCACATGGGAGCAAATGGATTCCTATTGTTTATTCCATTTTGAGATGGATTTTCTGTTACTTGTGGTTAGGACTCCCAGCTAACTGTGGTGGTTTAAAACTATGTCCACAAATTCACTAGTACTCCTTCTTCCATCAGGCGGACTTTAATTCCCCTCCCCTTGAGTGTGTGCTGGATTTAGTGACTCACTTCTAGAAAGTAGAATGAAACATATGATTCTAAGACTAAGTTGACAAAAGGCATTGTGACTTCCTCCTCTTCCTCCCATCGACTTCTCTCTCTCTCTCTCTCTCTCTCCTTCTCACTAATTGCTTGCTGTGGGGAAGCCAGCTGCCTTGTCAGAAGGACATTTAGGCAGCTTATGGAGGGTCCACAGGGTGAGAAACAGAGGCCTCCAGTCAACAGCCCCAAGGCAGCTGAAGACTTCTGCCAACAAAAACATGAGTAAGCTTAGAAGGAGATTCTGCAGTCTGCTCAAACCTTGAAATGACTCCAGCTCTGCCTGACACTTTGACTGCAACCTTGGGAGAGACCCTAAGCCTCTCAATGTGGTCATCAGAGAGCCCCTAAGAGTCAAACCAAGAACCATTTTTCAGTCCTTACCCTACTTGGCCTCTTGGTTATAAGATAACATTGAACAAAGATATGATAATGTGTACATGCATATAATAGGATTTTCTAAGAAAAGTCACATTTGTGGAGTTTCACATGGATGTTAACTTCTGTCTTAAGATACTGTTCTGATGAGATATAAAAATAAGTTCTCAAAGCCACAACTAGGAAATGTATTTCCTCCCCCAAAAGACTGTAACATGAAGACCAGAGCATACTAGAGGATGCATTAAATAACTTTTATTATCTCTTTTGACTAGAAACACCAGACACTTTCAAGAAAATGAAAAATATATATTCTAACCTTTACAAAGAATTTTTTCCTTCCTACAGATTATATAAAAATAAGTGTATATTTAGCAAACAAATTTCAAAAAAAATTAGGATTTGAAATAGGGCTTATCAAAGAATTTTGATTTTTTTTCCTCCTGTTCAGAAAAAGAATAAGTAGAAAATTAGTGTAATTTGGATTTTAAAAAATAGTGTTTGGGTTAAACAAATCTCCAGAGAAATATCTCATAAAAATTTCCACTTAAAACACTATATATATATGTGTGACATAAGGAAGGTTAACAGGGTGTGGTTGGAAACAATGCATAATGCTGTAATTGATAGGCACTTAATTATTTATAGCATATGGCCTTACACATGGGATTAAATTCATTTATAAAATGAAACTTTTCTTGTAAAAGAAAATAAAAACTGTCATTTTCTGCAGCTGTCACCTCATAAGAAAAGTGTTGGGCTACAGAAAAATGGTTAATACTTAAAATAATAGTGCCTACAAATTCTATATTTATATGTTTATAAGGACAGCTGACTTAGATTTTACTTTAAACATTATTGACTTAACACTGGTCCAAAAAGATTGTAGGAATATCTAATTCCTAGTTCTAATTCTTAAATAATGTCATGTGTTAAAAGACTCAAGCTCTTTATTTATTTGTCCCTATGTCCACTTCAATAGAAGACTTAGAGTGCTACAGCAGAATCAAACTCCACTGACCTGTTAATGGCTGGGTATGAGCTCAAATATATATGTTTACATGGACTTGCAAAAACTATCTGAGTCCTCTGTGAAAGGGTGTTGGGCTACTCTGGAAGGATCTTATTCTTCTGTCTAAATTCAGCTATAAAATTATAAACAGGAAAGAGCCAAAGTACACACCATTGCCAATTTTTCAAGCCAACAGCGCATAATGCAGCCCAATAACAATAACTATTTATTGAATGCTCTTTGCATGTCAGACATTATAGGAATATTTCTTCTGGTCCAAACAACAGCCTTGTAAGGTCATTATCTTTTTTTTTTCCATTTTATAGATGAGCAAGGTAAGTCTCATGAAAATTGAGTAGCTTGTCTCACAGCCACATAGCTATTAAGTGGCAGAACTGGGATTCAAATCGAGTCTGGATTCAAACTGCACAGTCTTTTCATTACTGAATGGAGCCTTTCAACAATGACTCTTTCCTGTCATACTGGAAGATCAAATAAAGTACCCTTCCTTGACAGCACCAAAGACTGCTAGCTCCTTGGGAGCAAGTCCTTTGCGGTCTGAGGAGATGCTCTACACTGTGGCTGACTGGAGTGAAGGCTGTGACAAGAAGTGGCACCACAAATAAGCCTAGCTGGTATTCAACAGGGAACAGGTCTGGGGATGGGGTCTGTGCCGGGGTTGGGGGTGGGGTGGGGAGGGGGGCAGGGAGGGTGGAAACAAAGGTAGATATGAAGAGGAAGCAAACACTTCACACTCTGACTACTCTCTTTGGGGTAAAGCCTGTCAGATAATGGATGAGCATGTTATGCAACACAAAACACTAAAGTTTAAATTGGGGCACAGCCATTTTTGTCCCATCTCCTCATTGGGGTACAAGGATGGAATAAACTCTTTATACAGAGTGAGAATGAGAAGACTTGCATGTGGTCTTGCCTCCATCATTATCCATCTGAAGAAACAGGTGAGTTATTTAACTTCTTTGAGCTTAATTTTCCTCAGTCTAGTTGATTGCTAAGGCTCCATTTAGCTTTGAAATTATATGATATTATAGTCATGTATTTTTGGACATGGAACAGTGTTCACATGTATTCATTAGGGTTCTTAGTTTCAGATAACAGACTTTCTGAGAGAAGTAAGGGAGCAAATGATGCTATAGAGCCAGGATTAACGCCTGACTCTGGTATGACACTGTTTTACAGGATTCCCCGCTACTGCATGTGTCTATCTCTCAACTTCTGTTATGCTAGAGCCTGAGAGGACTTTCTGTTTCAGCTACCTGAAGATTTGCTGTCCCTGATCCTAGCCATCAACTCACATTACTCATTTGCTTTCAAAATCTGCCTCAGGGTATGTTTCTTCCATAGGGCCTTGGTGGAAATTTGGTTCCATGTGAAACCCAAGCTGCAAGGAAACCTTGGAAATGTTTAGCTTTCTAGCCTCTTAAGAAAGGAAGCAGATCAGAACTGTGAGTGGGTGTTAAGTGAGCCTGTGTGTAGTGTCTGCCATTTTGTATTACATTGTTGAGTGCAAAAAGATGGGGGAAAACATATGAGCCTTTTGTATATGTATATAAATGCTATACAAAAAAGTCTGAAACATTATACACTAATGGTATGCTTTTTATTTCTCTGTATTGACCGATACTTCTACCATGAATGAGTATGCTTTTTTATAATTTCTTAAAAGAATGATGCTTATTATTTATGTTCCTGGGATTACACGCAACATAGAGGTGGTGACTCTGCTGTTTTGTGTCTTGTAGATATCAAGATACAGGCCACAGGATTAGACCTTTGAAATAACTTTAAAGTGCATGTAAATTATTATTTCAATTCAGATTGTGCTATCAAATTTCTAGATATTTGAATCAATTTCTTAATGAAGAAATTCTATTAGAGGCAATATAATAATGACAGAGAAGCAAAAGTGGGGTCTGAAGTAGCATTATCTGAGGAGTTATTTTTCCTCATTTGTCTCTCATTGCCCATTTTAAAACAATGATAATTTTTCTTATAAAGTGAGATCTGTATTATGCAGCTTTGGTAACAAGCAAAGATAAACTACAAATCATTTGCATGAAAACTGCACAACTGTATATACAGCAGTGGTGAAACAGAATGAAAGGAAAATCTGGAAAGGCAGGTGAGGGCTAGACCATGTGGGTCTTTGAATGCTGTGTCAAGAAATATGGACTTAATTCAAGTCTTGTTCCCTCTAATTCCCTCAGTAGGTGCTGATATTTTTTCAACCAGAAAATGTTAAAATATATTCAATATATTGCTTAAACTTGAAGACTCATTTTGAACTTGTAACAACTTATGAAATTTCTAAATCAATTATAATTCATAAAAACATTGCTTAAATCATTTGATTTATGTAGTGACCCAAAGAATGCTGTGAACTGATCAGGTATTAGATTTCTATAGTGTCTTTTTAATAAAAATTCTCAATTTTATTAATATAGTTAATTAATCTATTAATTTTTTTAAGGCATCTGCTACATGCAAGGTATTTTGTTAGGCTTTGGGGGATACAGCATTTAAAGAGGTTTCTGTTTTCAAAGACTTTATGGTTTAGTTATGAGTGCCAAGATAGTCACAAAATCCTGCAATAAAGAGGATAATGTGAGACATGTTATAATATAGGAACACAGGACACTAAATGGGGAGCATACCATGATACAAAGATACAAGAACAGGGAGTTTTCTTTGGAAGGTGTAGGAAGGAAGGTGAGCGGGGAAGATAAGAGAAGGTGGCTGACATAAGATTTATTATCAAACCAGTCACCACTGTGGGAAACAGAAGCTTAATCCCCTGGGGAAACAGGTAAATGAAATGAATACAACCTCAAAGTTACTACATACCAAGGAGCAAAGGAGCTGAGATGCTAATTCACCAATGTTATGGACTGAATGTTGTATTCCCCCTAAATTCATATGTTGAGGTCTTAACATCCAATATGATGGTATTAAGAGATAGGACCTTTGGTAGGTAATTAGGTTAAGATGAGGTCTCAAAGTTGGGGTTCTCATGATAGTATTAGTACCCTTATAAGAAAAGACAACTGGGAGCCTGCTCTCTCTCTCACTCATGCAAGGACATGACAAGACTACAGTACTGTCTGCAAAACATGAACAGAGTGTCACCAGGAACTGAAGCAGCCTGCACCTTGATCTTGGACTTCCTAGCCTCCAGAACTATGAGAAAAAAATTTTTTGGTTTAAGCCACTCAGTCTATGTTATTTTATTAAGGCAGCCTGAGCAGAGACTAAAACAACCAACTTTCACCCATCTTGGAGTTGGGGCATTTCTGGAGGAGGTTACTTCTCCAGCACTCTGGCCTGCCAAGCAAGTGGAGAAGGTTCTCAACCAAAGACATGCTGCTACTAGCAGTTGGAAGTTCACCTGTAAACACAAAGTTAAAGCTGGAACCACATGGGTGAAAATTACCAGCATCTTCTAGTAGGTTGATTCTGAGGATGGATGTGGCACTTCAACTGAACCTTAATAAGGTAAGATGTCAACAGATGTAGGCAAGGAAAAGCCATTCCAAACACAGGGAAGAGTTGGAGCATGGACCTAGAGAAGGCAAAGTTCAGGATACTTCACATAATTAATACATTTAGTATAATTCTATCTTGTTTTCCTTCTTGACATTTTAATTCTTGATTTTTTTTTTATTGGGGGGTGTTGGGTACCAATGACTTTATTTGAAAGAATGAAACAAAAGAAAGAATTTAAGTGGATGTTTTGGTACAATTTACAGAAGGGGTAAATGTAACGCCAATGTGCATGTCTGCCTTAATAATCACGGTAGTCACTCCAGGGGCTATGGGAAGCCAGCCTAAGGCTTAGCTTTTGTTATCACTGTCTCCTAGAGCATGCTTGTCAAAGCAATACTCTGCCATGCCGGATTCAGGGACCCCCATCTTGTGCAAGTTGGTTATGTGGTCACCCAATTTTTTGGTGTATTTTACCTGCTCGTTCAGGTAATGTCTCAGTGAAGTCACACAAATAGGGATTGTTTTTGTCAGTGGCCAGTTTGTGCAGTTAATAAGTTAATAATAAGTCAATACTTATTTTTATTGTTGCCTAGTATTTCATTGTGTCAACTCTTAGCCATTTCCCCATTTTTAAATATCTAGGTTGTTTTCAGACTTTATAATAAGGGATATTCTTTTAATCAATAAATAAGTATTCTACATTACAAAGATGAACAAGACAGATCAAACACCTGCCCAAATGGAGTTGACATTTTGTTAGGGGACACTAAAGCACTGCTACCGATTAGTCAGGCTACGATTAGTCAAGCTACAGTAGTTCAGAAGGCCTCCAGCCGTCAGAGAATAGGAGGTGAATCAGGTGACTGCTATGCACTCCTTGCAGGAAGGACACTGATTTTCTTACATTTAAAACCCCTGTAACTATCATATCACCTGGCACTTAGTAGATGCTGGATAACATTGGTTAAATTGTAGGGAAAAGTCCATAAGTAGAGGAATGTAAAAGGGGTAATAAGAGAACTTGAGTTTAGGCTCTTATAAAAGAATCGTTTTGATTAGCAGCACATTTTTTTCCTGTACAACTTTCTGCAGGTCCTGAGACATGAAATTTATTTCTCAGATATTTTCGTCTGTGAGGTTTTTCGCTTAGGATAAAACATATTCTATTTCCTTATAATATAGTCAGCTAAGGCCACATCTCCCTTGTTAACATCATAATATGCAAAGAAAAGCTCCTCTTTAAATTCTAGAAGCAAACTTTATTTACTGTGTGAGTGTCTTCTCCTATAGCCATGGTTTCACAGAAACAACTGCCTAGGCTTCTGACTTTCTCTTGAATTACATTTCAGTCAGCAATTGCATGTGTAATGTTTTATCTTGCTAAGTTTTGTCTCTCACTAAAGCATCCATGAATCACTTTTTGTGGTTTCCATGTAGGTTACAGGATGAGCTCATTCGCCTATAGCCTCAAGTCTCTACCAAATTTAGGAGACCACCTTTAAAAAGTATCCCCAAACTTTTATTTTCTTGCTAAGACCTCCCCCATCAATATCACCTTCACCTCCAAGTCCTTTTTCTTCCTTTAATTTCTTTCCATCACCAAAAACAACAGCTGGCATTCTTTTCAGGGCCATTTTCACACATTGAACAAATTTTTATTACTACAAAAGCAACTGCATGATGAGCAGCCAACTAAAAACCACATTAGTGTATGTTTTGTGGGCAGTGGGCTGGGCTCGTTCATTAGCTGAGTGACTCACTCACCAAGTTCCATCTTGCTCTAGCAGAATTACAAATTACTACAGCAATGGAATTTATTCTGACAAATAGCTAACACTGAAAATGGTAAACTTACAGACGCCAAGGGTCTGCTCCTGTATTTTCCAAACTGGCTTCCAAGGAGCATTAGAGTTTCTCAAGTTGCTAATAGGTGTTTGGCAACGTAAAATGGTCCTGTGGTCAAATGAGTTTGGAAAACACTTTGTATTCTATCTTCCTTTTAGAAGATTTATAAAATACATTGCATATTATAGGTTCCTAACCCTATCTGACTCTAGAAATTTCCACAAAGCACCTATTAGCAACTCACAGAGTATTAATGTTCTAAAGAATATTGTTTGGGAAAGTTCTGTTTACATGATTCCTTGAAGTTTATTTCTGGATTTATCAGCTAAAAGAGCATGAACGGCTTTTTAGTTTTTGTTGTATGTATCTCCCAATGGATTTAAACATCAGCATGTAAGTCATTATCATTGTGCTTCTATGACTGACAGGTTTTATCTTTATCAGTGTGGTTCACTCTGCGTTGCTGATTCACAGATGAGCATCATCTGAGATAACTGAATAGTTTAACACAGTTGTTCTAAAAGTGTGGTCTCTAGACCAGAAGCTTTAGCATCCATCACCTGAGAACTTGTTAGAAATACAAAATTTCAGGTCACATACCTACTTACTTAGAAATTCTGGGGGAGAGTCCAGCTGCCTATGTTTTAACAAGCCTGCCAGTTAATTCTGGTGCACACTAAAGTTTGAGAACCACCTGTCTAACACAGTTTAAGACTTCTGCTTTCAGTTCAGAAGAGTTAACAGGAGCAGGAGTTATCCTCCTACCTGCAACAACTGAAAAACTGGACAAAACATGTGAAACAACAGTTCATATATTGGACATGAGGCAGCTCAGGACAGTCATCCCTGAGAAATGGAAAATAAATGGAATGACCCCTATGACTGCTCCAGTTTACTGCCTGGAGTTTCCAGGTTGAAGTCAGAGGGAGGGATCCTACGCAGGGCCTGGCCATCTCTTTGGGTTAAGAAGATGGAGCTGGAGTCCAAGGAGACCAAAGTGGCTAGAATTTTCAAGGCAGAGTACCAGATAAGAGAAAACTCCACAGAGAGAAAGATTGAGAGAGCTAAAGAGGGTGCCTCTCAAGTCTTCAGCTGAGTACTGATCAGAGCATGAGTATGAGGAAACCATCTGAGGCAATGGAAAATCTACCCAAATGCAGCAGAAGAAGCAAGATCTACAGCTCACACAGGGCTGGGGATGGTTGTGTCTCCACCACCCACAGAGGAAGAAATTTCTAATTCACAGAATATTGGTAGAATACTCAGAGGACATTGCCTCAGTAGTAGGGCAAAGGCTGCTCTGGTCCTTACTAATATAGCTTAAAAACAAGTCTTGAGAGAATCAAACTATTTCCAAATAACATAACTGAATCCTAGAACAAAGCTCTAGAATATTGATAGGAAAATTCACAATGGCTGGTATCAACAATTACCAGGGATGCAGAGAAGCAGGAAAATACATAATGAAGATTCAAAACTCAATCAACAGAACATATCCAGAAATGACATAGATAACACAGTTAGCAAATAAGGACATTAAAACAGTTATAACTATATTAATATAAGTTCATATGATAAAGTAGAGAAATGCTTGAGCATGTTAAATTGAGACATGGAAAATATTTAAAGGGCACAAATTGAATTTCTAGAGATAAAAGATATAATGTCTAAGGTGAAAATTGCAATCAGTTATACTCAACAGGATAAAAGATTAAATAACTTAAAGACAGCAACAGAAACTACCCAAAGTGAAACTCGGAGGGAAAAAAGACAAAAAGAGAAGTGAGTAGATCATTAGTGAGATATGGGACAACTTCAAATGACCTAATACATGTGCTTACAGTCTCTGAAAGAAAGGGGCAAAAAAATATTTCAAGAAATAATGACCAGAAATTCTCCAAATTTCATGAAAACTATAGCTCTACAAACAAGAAAGTCAACAAACTCTGAGAACAATAAATGTGAAAACCACACCTAGGCATATCATAATCATAATCAATCACATTGCTTAGCACCAGTGATAATCAGAAAAATACCTTAGTATATACAGATGGGGGAGGGCTGGTAAAAATGACACCACATTTCTTGTGGAAAACTATGCAAGATGCAAGACAACGGCACAATATCTTTAAAGTACTGAGAGAAATAAATCTATCAACTTAAAATTCAAAAACAAGTGAAAAGTATCTTTCAAAAATGAAAGTTAAATAAAGTCTCTTTTAGACATAGAAAAGCTGAAAGAATTCATCACAGCAGACTTGAACCAAAAGAAATTTTAAAAAGAACTCTTTCAGGCAGATTCTAGAAAGAAATCAGAGCTACTTAAAGAAATGAAGAGCACTAGAAATAGTATATAAATAGGTAAATGCAAAAACTTTTTTCCTTATTTTTAAAATATGGTAAAAAATTGTTTAACAAGAAAACATGCAACATATACAATGTATCATAGGATTTATAACGTATGTACAGTAGTTCCCTCTTGTCTGTCGTTTTACATTGCATAGTTTCAGTTACCTGCAGTCAACAGCAGTCTGAAACTATTAAATAAAAAATTCCAGAAATAAATAATTCATGAGTTTTAAATTACATGCCCTTCTGCGTAGTATGATAAAATCTTTTGCTGTCCTGCTCAATCCCACCCAGGATGTGAATCTTCTGTTTGTCCAGCATATCCATGCTATAGACACTACTCACTCACTAGCCATTTAATTAACCAACTCAGGCATTAGACCAACCACCTCGGTATCACAGTGCTGGTGCTCAAGTAACTTTTATTTTACTTAATAATGCCACATTCATATACCCTTTATTATAGAATATTGTTATAATTGTTCTATTTTATTTTTAGTTGTTGTTAATCTCTTACTGTGCCTAATTTATAAATTAAACTTTATCATAGCATATATGTAAAGGAAAAAATAAGGTTCAGTACTATCTTTGGTTTTAGGCACGAACTGGGGGTCTTGAAACATATGCCACATGGGTAAGGGGGGAATATTGTAGAAGCAAAATGTATGACAGTAATAGCACAAAGGTCTGGAGGTGTGAAAAGTAAGTATACTATTGTCAGGTTTTTATACTGTATGTGAAGTGATATATTATCACTGGAATGTTGACTGTAGTTAAGGGTGCCTACTATAAACACTAAAATGACCACTAATACAAAACAAAACAGTTATAGCTAATAAGCCTTCAAAGGAAATAAAATGGAATCATAAAAATACTCAACTCAAAAAGGCAGAAAAATATTTTTAAAAGGGGAACAAAGAACAGATGGGTAAAACAGAAAACAAGTTGCAAGATGATGGACTTAAATCCAACCATATCAGTAAACACTTGGACAAATAAACAAGGTTTTTTAGGTACATATTCTTAGGCAAATAAACAAGTCAACTTTGATCTCCTATTAGCATTAAATTTCTCTCAGAAAGCTGTGCAGTGAAAGATTAGAAACTTGAACTAATCATGGTTATAACAGCAAAAAGATCTTGGCAGTGATCCCTTTTCTAACTTAAGCATATCACAGAAAGATGTCTAACAAGTTCAGCCAAGAGACACTGTGCTGAAGGCACTTTTCATTTCTTTCTTCACAGAGCACTTACGTAACTCATATTGCTGTAGTGTAACAACCCAGGCATAGAGTGTTTGAAAGGGATTCTTTTTACAAGGCTGAGGCTTAGGCACACCATGAAAATGATTTTGCTTTGTCCCCCGAAGACTCAAGGAAACTCTGTGAACTTTTTGGGCCAGACTCTCCTGTTTGGTCATGAATGTCTGTTCTTTTGCAGTTTGGTGCTTGAGGATTACCTGACTTACCCCTCGGCCTCCCCCTGTATCATGCTCCCCTCATTCTCAGGACACTTGCTTCCTTACGCTTCCCACCTAGCTCCAGGCTCAGGCTCTTGTCCAATGATGGGTCTCCCTCTCAGAGTATTTTCTCACCTGCCAAAACCATTCACTTAGTTTGTTCTTCATCCTTTAGATATTAATTCGAAAGACCACCAATGTTCTCCTTACCCTCACCCAGATACTCATTACATTTTGAAATGATACACTGTATAGTATGATTATTTGAATAGCAGAGATGAAAGAAAGACATTATAAACATTTGTAGAGTATTTTTCACCTCTTCAGGTTAAAATAGTCCAATCTTTAGTAGCCATTTGATCCCTCCCACTCCTACCTTTTCAGGGAATTTCTGAACTTTATTATGTGGGTTGGGATAATCAGTGGAGGGAAAACTTGATAAATAGGTAAGCCTAGAAGATTTGCACTGGGGAAGAAAAGTAGAAGTAATGGAAAAGTGGACTCAGACAAAGGGACTTGAGGCATAATAAATGAAGGAAGAACAGCAGGGATGTGAGGTAGAGCTGGGAGGAATTTTGGTAGGGACTGAATAATGGGGTGTGCAGAGAGGCACTGGGACAATATGTGATATGAGATACTGAGAGTGAGAAGAAAGGGAAAAGAGACTACAGAGATGTATATTTGTGGGATATGAATTGAATCCCCTTTGACATTTTTTGAGAGGCACAATTAAGGATAGAAATTGCTTTTAGTGAAATGTTGATTGATGTATTTGTCTCTTAGAATAGGAGGGCACAGAGAGATGGGACCACACAGGGCATTGCAGTGGACGATGGCTAGAGTGCCTTGGCTGCAAATGTGCATTCTCCCTCCGCAGCAAAAGGTAAGGCATTCCCAATTTCTTCTGGAGACCAACCTTGTTCCCTCTGAATTCACCAGCTTCTCCTGGAATGGACTCCACCCCCAACTCTTAAGGATGAACATGTGACTTAGGCTAATTGGAGCACTGCATTCCCCTGGCCAGGATTAGTTTAGGGAATGTGCATGCAATGGCTTTTGGATGAATCAGAATCAGCCTGGGATATTTGCTGGGAGAAGAGAAACACGGTTCTTGTACTTCTGGATCTGAACATGGAAATGAAACCAAAACATAGCTGAACAGGGCTGAAGTAGAAGGAGAGTTACCAGGTACTGGTGACATTGTTTGAGTTCCTATACCAATCCATGTCTCCACTAGCATTTGGCTTTTGAACTGCACGAGTCAATCCATACTCATCCCCGCCTTTTTTTTGCTTAGGCCAGTGCGAGTTGAGTTTTTGGCCACTAGGAAATGGAAGAGTTCTAAATTATATAGCACTCAACTATATCTGTGCTGTGTTTGATTAAGCTTATCTCTATGACTAAACTTCATAAGGAGAGGGTTTGTGTCTCTTTTGTTCTCTCCTGTATCCCCATCACCTTGTGCAGTGTTCGGAATATTTGCTAGATAAATGATGAAATGTATCCTGTTTAAATACATTATTGTGTGACTGGTTACTGTTTTGTGACTGGTTTCTCTGCTAGATTTTAAGCTGTCTGAGGGCCCGGACTTTTAGTTTTTGTCTCACTCCTCTTGAGCTCACAGCCTAATGCACAAGGCTTGGAATATATTAGGTACATCATAAGTATTGGCAGAATGATTGAACAAATACAAGGGAAAAGATATGAAATCAAACCAGAGCAAGAGATTACAGAGCCCATCATAAAAAGGCCAATTAACTAGGTTTTTGTAAATTGAGTTCCCAGATATGTATATTTAATGCCTATGAAATGACACCTCAGTTTTTATATATATGACAGATTTGAAAAACTGGATATGAATTCGACTGTGGTAATGATTATTCTTTCTTCTCCAAGACTTTATATCATCAAAAGAGATGATAACTTTTTACTACTAAACTCTTATACTTCTTTAACCTAAGAAGGCCTATGATCATGTGTATAAGACTTAAAAAAAAAAAGAGTAGTGTTTCACATCATGTATATCTTGCAATATCTGAAGGAAAACAGTTGAAACACTAAGGTAGTTAACCATGTCAAATGTTAAGGCAAATATTCAAGCTACATAAGCTAAATATTTCTAGATTATTTAAAATGCTAACTTATTAAGTACAAAAAAATATCTAGTGAAGACCCAAAAATGTTCACAAGTGAGTCTAATCTCCACTCATGGACCCATGCAGGCAGTGAGTCTGAGAACAAGAAAAAGACTTTTTCATCATTTCCTTTCTCTGTTTAAGTATTGTATATAATTCAGCAAAGAAAATTGAATTTTCTGGAAAAGACCTGGATGGTGTGAGTTCCTTAAACCATCTTTGGTAGCTGGGAGGAAAAGCTGTGATTTCACGAAATTGTGGTTTTGTCAATGCCATATTTTTGCCATCGTAGTACTAGTGAGCAGGCTCCTAATAAGAAAAAAATGCTTTTCTTTCTTCAGCAAAACCAAACCAAAACCAATCCCAAACCTCAGAAACAAAAAACAAAGAACAAAATAGAACGTCCCTTTACTAGTCTGTGATAGTCTTCTGTGTGTTCCATATTTTTTTTACCCCTCTTAAGTGAAATGATCCATGAAGTTCACAAAGTTGAGTACTTCATGCAGAAGAATCTCAGATTTCTTAGGATGATTTTATCAATTAATGCATAATGTCATTGGAAACTGTGGTAGTTGATTCTCATTGTAACGAGCTTTAAAGAATATAAAAAATTTTTAAATAAAAACTTTAATTTTAATGAACTCATTAGAAAACAGGTCTGAAAGAAACAATTAACATTTATTCACTTTGTGGCAAATTTTACATGGAGAAAGAATTGAATTCAGGAAGAGAAAAATGTTTCCTTCTTTATGTAAACTTCTAGAGTATGGATTCGACCAATTGAGGAAGAAGTGAGTGCTTTTTTAACATCAGGACAAAAGAAATATGTGGCTTTCAGCTACCATTTTGTTTGACTCTCTCTTCTACAGTAAACAATTGTGAACCTGTGAAGTATTCTTTTTTTAAAGAGAGACATGAAAAAGTATTTACTGTACAGCAGGTAGAGTGTGTTGTAATCAGATCAATAGCATTCTAATGTTGTGGGGATTCTGCTATGATATTTATATGTCTGCAGAATATAGAATATATAGAACCCTTTTTCATAATGGTATTTATGAAATAAATACCCAAATGGTATTTGGGTTATTAAAATGATATAGAATCAATCATTTTAATATTACCTTATATGGAGCCTAAATAGCTAATATTCAGTAAGTACTTAATATTTGTTTGTACCAGATACATCAGAAGTGCTCATTAAGTGTTGAAATAAAAGAATAAACTATTGTTTTTTGTTTTTTAGCAAGTATTAAATACTTCCTCTAAATTATTATTTGACTTTTTTGGGAAGAGTAACCTCATATGATTTAATGTGTTTGTCCCTTCCCAATAATTTACACAGAGATCCCACAGATGTCTGAAACTCATTTAGCAGCATTTTTAATATTACATTTAAGCACTGATTAACTTACTTTATAATTTTACTAGCCTTGAATGCCAGGATTCATTATAATGGTTTTTCCCCACTTCACACACAGGAAAGATTCTCTATGTGTCACTTTCTCAGGCAGGGTTTTGCAAATTAAAGAGGAAAAAAACATGATCAAGTTGTGTTATCATTAACTAATACTTTTAGTGTGAATCCATGGGATAAGTATAGGGGATATTAGAATAGTTGGTTATTCAGTTTTTAGTTCTTTTTTACTAAACTGCATCATTGAGGCATATTGTTTTTTGAGAGGATTGATAACAATAGAACTTTCTCTTAAACTTACAGTGGCCCCAGAAGTTTATTGTCCCTGATTTTAACCATATAAATGAAAGCTGTAAGGAGACTGAGCTACGGGGCAGACTGCATTTTCCAAATGTGGTCACTACAATATATCACACCCTTAACAATGTGATGTTGATAGTCCTCCCATCAAGGGCTGCATACGTTTCCTCTCCTGGAAACTGATGAGCCTGTTACTATGGTGGAAGTAAGCCCGTGTGACTTTCAAGACTAAGTCAAAAATGGTGACATAACTTCTGATTCAGGGCACACTTTATCTTGAAACTCAACCACCATGTTGTAAGGATAGTCAGCCAATAGCCAGAATCGATGGGTCATGTGAATGAAGAAATCTTCAAGATGACTCCAGTACCAAAAACTGTCAGACTGCAAGAGGAAAAAAAAAAAAAACTCCAGGAATGAGTTGCCCTCATGAGCTGAGAAAACCTTCAGAATTGTAAGAGTTAATAATAAAATGATTGTTGTTTTAAGCCACTAAGTTTTAGGGGGACACTTTATGCAGCAATAGATAACTGGAACAGAATAGAATGTTCTCGTCAATTCCCTAAGTAGCCTTTTGTGGTCTAAAGAATTCATAGCATTCTGATCATAGCATCAAACTATGGAACCAGAAGTCAGACTGAACTGCCAATTAAGCAGCAGTGTTCATCTTATCAGTTCAGTTACAACTACAAAAGGAAAACAACAAAAGCCTGACAAAATTAGGAGGATGCTTTACAAAACTAGCATATAGCCAGTTGCAAACAATATGAGGAATAGTATCATTTTGGTTTTAAAAAAATGTATTTTTTTTCTGTATGTAGCTGAGCTCACTGAGAGTATAGATTCTTGTTAGTTTTATTTATGCTGTACCTTGAAAGCCTAGAATAGTTTCTGGTACAAAAGATCAGTAAAACCATGTTGAATGAATAAATTAATGAATGAATGAAAATAAACACATCTGGCAGAATAAACACCACAATTTATTTCTGGCACATAGAATTATGTGTGGCTTTTCCTTTTTTGTTTCTTCTTTAATTTCTCTAAATTCTTTACCATGATCATAGATTTTTTATATACTTACTTGTAGTGTTTTATTTTAAAATAATAAAAGCTTTTATATACCTACATATTGACATATATTCAAATAGTTTTCTAAGCAAAATATCCTCATAGGAGAAAAAAAAGATGCATTATAATAAACCTCAAGTAAAGGCTTTGTGTTATGTGGGCAGGGCCAGTAATAAATGCAGATTTTCTTATTTACTGTAAAGATTCTCTACAAGGTATCGTAGAAACAAATTTCTGTCAAAGTTGAATTAATTATTTCACTTATTTTACTGTCTTATTATGAACTCTTTAGTTCAGGTAGATTCCTTTTGTCTGCTGATTTAAAAACATCAGTACATCACCTTTTGCTAGAAAAGTTCGTGAGAAAGTCTCTTGTCACTATAATTGTTCAGATTTAGAATGGAAAATAGATATCAGTTGGTGTGCCAGGTATACTTGACTATACTGGTGATTACCAAGCACACTGTATGGGGAAGGCGCCTCAGGTTACCTTTATACTGCTTGATTAGCAATGTCTGAGATGGATCAGGTGTGGAGCAGAAGTATGATTGCCTTGTGCTTACACCACTTGGTCAGTTCCTATTATCTCAATCTGTCTGGTATGAGGCCCTACTTTTTTTTTTCTTTTTTTTTTTAAATGAAATTTCTCGGGATAACATTGGTTAATACAATTATATAATTTTCAGGTGTACATTATAATTTGACATCTGTATATTCTATTGTGTGTTTACCATCCAAAGTCCAGTTTCCTTCAGCTACCATATATGTGATCCCCTTTACCCACTTCACCCTCCCCCTACACCCCTATATTTGACCCCCTTTACCCCATCTACCACCCCACTCCTCCTCTACCCCCTACCCTTTGGTAACCACTAGTCTATAGTCCATGTTCATGAGTCTCTGTTTGTTGGTCCTGTTCATTTGTTGCTTTTATGTTTATATCCCACATATAAGTGATATCATGTGATCTTCAATTTTTTCTGTCTGACTTATTTCACTTAGCATGATCATCTTGAGGTCCATCCATGTTGTCGCAAATGGCTGTATTTCATCTCTTCTTATTGCTGAGTGATATTCCATTGTATATATGTATCACAGCTTCTTTAGCCAATCATCCATTGTAGGACACTTCGGTTGCTTCCATGTCCTGGCCACTGTGCATAATGCTGCCATGAACATTGGTGTGCAATATCTTTATTGATATGATTTTTTTAAGTCTTTGGAGTAAATACCCAGTAGAGGGATTCCTGGACCATATAGCAGATCAATTCTTAGTTTTTTGAGGAACCTCTATACTGTTTTCCATAGTGGCTGTACCAATTTGCATTCCCACCAGCAGTGTATGAGGGTTCTTTTTTCTCCGCATCCTCTCCAACATTTGTTATTACTCGTCCTGTTGATTATAGCCATTCTAACAGGTGTGAGGTGGGATCTCATTGTGGTTTTGATTTGCATTTCTCTAATAGCTAGCGATGTTGAGCATCTTTTCATATGTTGTAGGCCCTACTTCTTTACAAACTTTTGATCCTAATTAGCTTCTGATCTAATTAGCTGTTCAAATGTGATAGGCAGAATAAGGGTCCTCAAAGATGTCCACATCCTAATCCCTGGAACTGGGATAACAGTTCTGACTGAGCGTAGAGATAAGGTGGTCGCTGACTGCAACCTAGCTGGCACTCTAGTTTGATGTCTCTTTCCATAGTTTGTTGCTGTGTAAATATGTCACATGGCAAAGGAGAATTAGGGAGCATATGGAATAAATTGCTAATCAACCAGCTATAAATTAGGGAGATCACCGTGGATTATCCAAGTGAGCCCACTTTAATTATAAGCATCCTTAAAAGTGGGACAGAGAGGTAGGAGACAGAGAGTCAGAGGGAAATGGGAGTATGGAGTAGAGAACCAGAGAGTTGGTGGCAAGAAGAAGGCCTCTGCTTCACCTTGCTGGCTTTGAAGATGGAGGAGGGAGCCGACAGTCAAGAAAAGCAGACCCTGGAAGCCAGAAGAGGCAAGGTAAGGGATTCTCCTCTTGAGCCCCCAGAAAGTAATGTATTCTGCCCGCACCTTGCTCTTAGCCCTGTGAGATCCATGCCATATTTCTAACCATAGGGGAGGAAAAATAATTTTCTCTTCACCTTTTTGAGTTCTTGGCTGAGACAGCCCTGTATTAAAAGACAGATTAATAAGAAAAAAACTCCAGAAGTTTATTAACAGGTATGCCTCATGTATACATGGGAAAGACTCAGAAAAAAATGAGTAACTCAAAGAGGTAGCTTCAGTATTCAGGATTAAATACTATCTTAGTAAGGAAAAGGGCCAAGAGGATATACACTTCTTAGGGGAGAGTAAATTATTTTTATGAAAGATAAATGGGCCCTTAGAAGAATAGATGGGAGGTATGATAGTTTATGACAAAGTTTATCTGGGTGTGATGTCAATTTCTAATCTATCCAGCGATGAGTCAATCTTTCCTGGTTGATGAAACTCCTGAGAGGGAATTTATAATAATTGCATTCCTTACAGAGATTCTGTCTGTAGGCAGATGAGTTCAGAGAAAGCATCTCACTGCTGTTTTTCAAGTGTCTACAGCTTAAAATAGCCAAAATACCAAAGTGGCATATTTGGGGAGACATATTCTGTTACATTTCATAACATACAGAACTGTAAGGTAATAAGTTTGTGTCATTTAAGCCACCAAGTTTGTAGTAATTTGTTATAGCTGCAATGGAAAAGTAATACCCAAAATATGTGTTATTTTACCTTTAAAAAGGCAAATGCTATTCCACAAACCCCTCCCCAACTGCTGAACCACTGACTTTCTGGACATCATTTTAAAACTCATGGCCAGATTCTACTGAAAATCTTAGGGTCAAGTCTCTCAACTTAACATATGGTATTAAATTGTGTCAGAAGCAAGTAGGTTTTATTATTGCTAATAAATGGTCTGCTTAATTTCCTTTTCTTTCAAATCATTCTTGTCTACCCAATGAAACTACATTCACTGAACAATTATAGAACAAGACAAAGTAAAGCATTTGAAATTAGAGTGCTGTGTAATGTAAAAGAGGAGAGAGATTAACATTAGCTGGAATTATTGGCTAGAGCTTTGAGGAAAAACTATAATCACTGAATATTGGATTTGAAAAAATAGTTACCATTTTTTAAGAACCAACTATTACTTTATATACATGATCTTATTTAACCTTTAGAATAACTTTAAGAGGGAAGAATTATTGTCTCCATTTTACAAATGGGGCTATCAAGGCTCAGTTCAGGAATGAACTTGTGTAGGTTCAGGTGGGACTTCAGAAGTTCCCTTGATGGATCAGATCAGATTTTCCTTTGGGGTAAAAAAAAAATTACCTTTGGCTTGCTCTTCTCTCAAATCTTTAGTTTAATGACATGATGCATCTTTTGGAGGAGTTGTATGCAGACCTTCTCTCTCCAGCTATGGGGATACGCAAAGGATTTACTTTACTCTCAAGAACTACCAGTGGCTTTAAGAGGCAGTAGTCCTAATGTTCATTATAGCCAAAGTAATGTCTATAGCAGTGTTTTAAAATTTTGTCACATTTTAGAAGCACCTGGGCAATTTCTTGAAATCCCAACATCTAGGCCACACTGCAAACCAATAACATCCTAAACTTTTGGAGTGGATTTAAACCTCCATGGTAATTCCAAGTTTTTTTAAGCTTCCATGATAATTCCAAGTTTAGGAATTTCTGATCTGCAATCAGGAACTTTGCTGTGGTAGTTATAGCTCCAGCATTTAACTGGTTTGTAGTATGTAACTTTAAGGTACATGAGCACACATGTTTTTAACTGATATATTTTGAGGGTTCGTCATGAAATTAGTTCCTCAAGGTTAGAAGGTTAATGAGATTCAGGTTCTCTTTAACTACAGATTCATTTTAATGAACTTTGGATTTCTGAGTTGGTGAAATTTTCTTTTTTCTTAATTTGCATATATTTTTCATTTACAGTTCTTCTAATGCCTTCACTCTCTTTGCCTTCTCTATTTATATCACAAATACATGTTTAAAGAAAATATCCTTTAGGTCTTTTACTATTAAGGTGGTCATATTATACTGACATTAAGACAAAAACTCAGAAGCAGGAAAACCTTTTAAAATGTACTGTAAATAAAGGAAATCCAAACAAAGACGCTACCAGTATTGTGATTTGGGGCCAGGCAGGAAATCTAAATAAATGAAATCGACTACTGTTTTAAAGGAGAGAATGGGAGGGAGGGAAAGTGGGGCTGGGACCAGAGAGATAATATAGGGTGCCTATTGTTGCCTGATCTTCCAATTTTTTAAAAGAGAACCCAGAAATCAGGCTTTTTCTTTTTAAATGTCTTCATATTTTTTGTTTGCTCAAAAAATTCTATAATACTGTTTTTCAAACAAAACATACCTGTGCTAGGGACTCAGTCTGTTGGCCTCTGATTTGTGAAGTTTTAAGTGTAGACAATGATGGTATCTAGGGACAAATGTCCTCTTTGGAATCCAGCCTTGGATCTATCATTAAAATGGATCTCTGAATGACAGCAGATGGTATAGTCCTGATTTTTTTTTCTTTTTTACTCTTAGATATAAGATTATTGGTTCCTGGACATTAGTGATAAAAATAAAGGTTATTTATATAAACTACATTAGAGCATGACAAAACATACATTTTCTGAAATATAACTATTTGATAATATAATCAGGAAATCATAAGACTAAACAGTTCTGTATTAGTATAATTGCCCAGAATACTGTTTTTGTATGTTCTGCATAGCTAATATATATTATTTAATAACAATATTGATCAATAAAGAATTAGTGAATTAAGACTAATTCATGGCTATGGACAGTCTCATGAAATGGTGGCAACAGTGGCTTTTGTGACAGAAAAAGTATTGAGACAGGGTGTAAGAGTGAGTGAAGGAGTGAGAACCCAAGAAAACTAAGTTTACATCTATTTGAGGGAAACTGGTGAAGGTATTTACTTAAAAGAAGTTTTAATAAGGATGAAGAAATTTTAGAATTCCATTTTATAAATACTTCTAAAAAAACCTCTTGCTTGATCCTAGCCATTATCAGACTCAAAGCAGACATTCTTTTTTTTTTTTCCTTTGTTGTTTTGTTATTTGCAAAGCACATGTAACTAAATTCATTGTTTTTCTGACCACCTTTCCCTGCCCCCCCATTAGTTTTCATTTCCTTTGTTACATGCTTTGAATTACATGTAATAATCCAGACTGGCTACAGTTGATTAGCTCTGAAGACTGTTAAGATTAGTCACCTGTAATGGCTAGAAGCATAAAGCATTTTTTTTTTTTAATTTGCTTAACCATGGACTTGCAGAAATCCAATTCCTCAATAAACCTACTGCTACTTTTCTTTCAGCTCTACTCTGTTTAGTTTCCTGAAGTTTGTTGATGGTAAACTCTTAATTCCATATAATAAAGGCAATATTCAGAAATACCAGTTTATGTCAGCCTCAGCTATTGTAAACATAGCAATTACCAAAGGTGAAGTGGTTATAATAATCCCTCTTTTTTTTTTTTTTTTTAACGTCATAGAATTTGATAGCTGGCAGGGATTGAAAACAGATCTGGGTGTGCCTTTCTTTTTACAACGTGTGTTATTTACTTGACCAAATTCACAGAGCTGGCCCGTGGAGACACTAGACCCTAATCCATATGTTTTCACCTCACCATAAAGCTCCTCACAGTTTCCAAGGCATTTTCATAAATAGTCCTTTTAACAGCATTGTGCATTAGGCAGGATAGAAATGATCCCATTTTACAAATGACTAAACGGGATCTCTAAGGTATAGAACTATATTCAGTGTCAATCATTAAGCCAGAGTTCTTCATCATATTTAAGACATTTAGAGGTTGAGAATTCCCAAGCTAGTTTTATTTCTTGAGACTCTCAATATCTTTTAATAAAGAAGAAATGCCCAAATCCAGGATTATATTTATTTTAAATGTTTACATTTAACAAATCTTTTCTTTTAACACAACTCTACCCGCAAAGACAACTATAAGTATCAGTTCACCTGGAGATAATATCTAAAGTCTACATTTCAGACTTTTGTGAATATGAGAGCCAGCCTAAACTGTCCTTCTAGATGACTCCTGACCTTGGTGAAGGAGGGTGTAAACCTTGGTCCTTGGTGAGCAAATAAAGGGGAGAGAGGCATAGAGAGGCAGAGATTAGTACCATTTGTCTAATACCATAGAACCTGCCCTAAATAAAATACTCAAAACTTTGAATTTCTTAGGCAGCTCTATAATTTCTATATAGAAAGGGCAGCAGTGGCTGAAATCTTTGGCTTGGAGTTACATTTGCATTGTGCTTTAAGATTGAGGACACTTATCAAAGAATGAAGATGTAGGTGGAGTAGGAACTGGCAGATTACTGGTTGTGGCTGGAGGGGGTCAGGTGCAAAAAGAGTGGCTAAATTATGCTTATCTCTCTCTCCTGTTTTGGATTCAGTGTGGCCTGAACTACCAGCCAACTTCCTTCACAGAAAACCGAATGAAACTGCAGCCCAGACCTGAGAACCCTTTCTTTCTCTCTTCTTTTCTTTCCTCCCTTCCTTCTTCCCTACATTTAAAAAAATATTTATCAAGCACTTATTTGTTCTAGGCCTCAGGCTATGGACCCAGACCCTACTACTCATATGGGGCTTAGAATCTAGTAGGGAGAAAAAGAGGACAAATAAACAAGATAACTTATGACAAGTAATCAGTGGTATGATAAAAATAAAAACAGGGCAAGGAGATAAAGAGTCCCATACTGGGACTAGGTGTTCTTTTTTCCAAAATGTTTCTTGGGGCATTTCACTTGTCCTTTTCACTCTAATAAACTACTAATCAGACAGCCAAAATTTTATCAGCCATTTGAGGTAAGCAGCAGCATTCTAACAATACTAAAGAATTCATACCATGACTGACAAATGTATACACACAGATATAGATACATGATCTGTGCATACGAGTATGAACGCATGAACTGTGATGTAACATGGCTGATTAACAATAGAACAAAACTGAAACTTAGTCTCTTCAAGGAAGTTATCTATACTGTAGGTAAAGCTATACAAGTCTTACATTGATGTTGCCATTGCTAAAATAGTTTGAAAATTCTCTTTTGAAGATTGCAGACTTACGGTATTATCTTTTGAGTAATCCCCAATGATAGCAAAAACTCAGTTTTTAAAGACAGATTTTATTTATTGCAGGAACCAGAAATATTTGGGGACAAATCTTGAATATCATTTGAGTTTACAAACAAAAATGTTTCAAACTGGGGAGGGAGGTATTGGAATAAATGCATCTATTTTGAAAAAGACAGTGTGGTTATTTTGAGGGAGACATTTTATTCGAATAAACATATTTATATATTTGCTATAAATCTGTTTCATTTATACAAGGTAACACCATAATTTCTGGCTAAACAGATATAGTTTCCTGGAAACTAAGAGTTAGTTGCTTAGAGATTCATAATTTTATTTCCTTTTTATCTCATTTCTCACAAAGTCCACTAAAAAGGATTCTATCTTTTTATTATTTATCTTGGCCTTAAGTAAAAAATTTTTAAAATTTCCTCCTGCTCACCACCTCTGCCTTTTTTGAGATCAAGTTCTAGAACCTAGGTCCATAGAGAAAACTAGTAGAAATATGTTTCGCTATAAATATCCTCATAGTTTCAGACATTTTCACATTTGGCCCTTTTAAAACACTATGCAACAGGCAGGGTAGAAATTACCCTTTTTTACAAATGATTAAGCTGACTCTGAAGATAGAGAAGTGTATACAAAATTATATAACGTGATCCAGAAATGAATAGTTCCCATAGTTTTAATTCAATTCTATAGATTTCTCAAGAAGGACATTTTTTTTTAAAGACTTAGAGTGAACTTGGGGAAGTTCATGGCTGATTTTAAAATTTGGGCTATTTTTATCATGTTTATCATAATTTACCCAAATAACTTCAAGAGTTTTGTGTTTGTGTTTTAGTGTTTACGAAATCATGCAACTATTTTTAAATGATTCAGTATTTACTTTGGACTCTAATCCAGATTTTGTTCACTATTTCAGTTTTCCATCGGTCAGTTGCTTCTGTGTTGTTAGCTCTTTATTATGACTATGATCAGTTTAGGAGAGAACAGAGGAGGATAACTCAGTAATTATTGGTGTTTTTGCTAGTCAGCATTTGATAGATGGTGTTTTAGGAATACTTAAGGAGTTAATACTTACTACTGATGAGCACTCTACTGAAATTGCAGTCTTTCTTAAATCACAGGAAAATCGTTTTCCCCCCCGCCTGACATAAAACAGCTCTTCTAAGGGCTGGAATATATAATTTAAGGCTCTGATTACTTTTTATTTTTCCAAAGCACTTTCATATGTTATCTCTACAAAATCTTATGAGTGAGAAGATTACGTACAATTTCTTCAGTTTTCAGATTAGGAAAAGGGCTAAGTTAGCCCAGTGTTATGCAGATAATTATGGCAGACCAAGAACCCTAACTCTCAGTTTGCCTTTTGACCATGCTTTCTACATGTTGACATAATAAGAGCAATGCTTACAGCCAACTACTTAGCGTTTTAATATTTTAGGAAAATAACAGCTTGTATCCCTTCCTTCTGTGCCAGCTACCAGCTCCTTTCTATCTTTGTCCAAAAAAAAAAAAAAAAAAAAAAAAAAAATCCTTGGATCTGAGATCTTAGGAACTCTTTTTTAATTTAAAACATTGGTTACTCTCTTGTCAGAGTCCTCATTATCTGCAATATGTATTTCATCACTTGGTTGATATTTAATTTAGCTTTCTAGCATGCCATTTCATCTTTTTTTTTTTTTAAATTAATATATTATGTATTTAACCCTAGTCTTGCCAATATAACAAAGTTTTTACAGGCAAGGGTTGACAAAATTTACCTTGTGCGTTTTTGAATTCAGCAACCTGTTTTATTTTTTCTTCACGGAATCTTGAGTTTGGCTTTGTAAGATATGTATTAAAGAGAAGATTTTTTCCCCCTCCTCTTTCTCATCCGTTAGTCATCTCCTACAGGAAAGATCATCAGAAAGGACCACTGCCAGATGCTAGTTTATTTTCATGTCACATTAAAAAAATTTTTTCCAGCAAAAAGTTCTTCTTTTGTTTCAAATTAATGTCCAGATTCAAGTGGTAAAGCTTCAAGTGACTGTTATTAAGGCCAGCTGCATAATTCATGGGTCCAGGGCAAAACAAAAATGTGGCGCCCTCTGTTCAAAAAGAAGGGAAAAGAGCAGTTTAAGGTACAAAAATACAAAGCTCTCTACAAATATTTTATTTATAAAGCATAATGGTAAAAGTGATGCATGAATAACAACATAAACTCATAAATTGTGAAAAATACTTTTGGTATCATAATTTTATATACTAAAATAATACTGCACTAATGTGATATCTTGATTGATCATATAATTTTTCTGGCTCAATTTTCTTCACATTCACTTAATAGATTGTTAAAATTTATACTTTTCTATCAGTGTATTTAAAAGTGATGTCAGTCTTGACAAACACAAGATTGCAAATTTTTATTTGTAACTTTGAGAAGGATCTTTCTGCTGATGCAGCTGTTACTGAGGTGTTAAGTACTCTATAGAATTTGACAACAATGATATAAATTTCTGATAAATTATTTTGATATAAATATTAGGACATCTAGAGCTGATAATTCTTGGAATGATTCTTAAAAATTGTTAACTTTGCACAAATCAGTTTTGTGTAAATCTGAAATTAATTTTAAATGTAAATTTATACAATAGCATTTTAATTTTCCTCTTAGATTTTCTGTATCTTGTGAAGGTTGTACAAGAAACTAAAAGGTTTTATGATTTGAATATTATTAAAAACACTCACTTATTCTACTGTGTATCTTTAATTATGAGGACAAAAATAAATTGAAATTTGTTTTCCATGTTAATTCTTGGTTCATCCAAAGCATCATATGAAAATAGATCTTTCTCATTGAATATGACAATTTTTAAATTTTTAAATTATTTCTATTTCTAAGTCTGTAGATATTTACTTTGTGGTAAGTATTGCAGCAGTTTTCAAAACCGAAGTTTCTAAACTCTGAAGAATTCTAATTCCCTGATGCTTTATTTCCTTGTCCATGTTTACACTTTTATTTTGTAATAATTTACTGACAAAGTTTACCATCTGAGTGCAGGCAGTTATGATCCCAGCACTCCAGCCAGAGAGAGAGTTAATATTTATGCAGATATGGCAAGGATAGGCTCTGGGGACAGATGGGTCAGCTGGCCTTCCACTGCAGGGCCTGGTGCTGCCTTCATCCAAAGCCGCCTCTTTCTTCTGTGGCTATAGCTATTGCTACTGCCAGTGCGGCTGCTGCTACTGTCCTTGTTACCATTGCCAATTTAGGTCCAGATACCAGCACAGCCACCCCCTCAGCCTCTGTGGCACCCCAGACTGCTCAAGACTGCTCTGCCTGCCTGTTACCTGCTGTGCCTATGCGCCTGAGCCCTGGTGTGCGTGGACCACAATTAGCACGCACAGCTGCCCAGATTACTCTTCTGTTCATGCTCACGCTTCATTGTCCCATCAGACTTCACTACAAAACACAAGTTCAAAAATAAAATATTAAAGATTTTAAGACAGCAGAACAGCATTAAACCAAGTGTAGCCCTGTGCAAATTCACAGCTTACATGTCCAGCAAACCAGCGCTGACTATTAGGCCTTTCCAAGCAATTGCTCCAGACTTGAAATTAAAGATCACACAACAGAGTTAGAATTCACCAGCCTCCAGTGCCTTGCCTAGGTTTGTGATACTGTCCAACACCAACACTGCCCCTCTCTTCTCTTGACCTGCCCCAACCAGCTTACTGGCTTCACCCTTGAAGAATACCTTGCTTACCTGCTAACGCTTTGTTTTGACAGCATTCCCCCCTCTTTATCAGTTAGTCCTCTACATTGACTTCTTTCCCTTTGCTGTTCCATTAACTCTTGTTTATTTCATTCCTTTGTCCCTCATTCCTGCAAATAAACTACCTGGATGTACACCTTTGTCTCAGGATCTGCTTTCAAAAGAACCTAGATTCCAACAATTAGTACGGTGTTTGGAGATGTGACTTTTTGATGGGTCTAATTTTACTCATTTGATGATTAATTAAACCTCTAACCATGCAGCCCTATTTTAAGATACCAGCATTCATTTATTCATTCAACAAATATTCATTGAACATTTGTTCTGTGCAGCACAAAATAGTAGGAAACAAAACACAAATTCCTGCCTTTGTGGTTGGTGCTCACATGAAAAGCATTATAAAGAGAAATAAGGCAGGAGAGGGGCTTGTGAATGCGGAAGGTGGTTGGTTTCTGATTTTAAATAAGATGTCAGGAATGACTTTACTTGAACAGACTTGAATGATGGAGCCTTGTAGAAGCCTGTGAAGAGAGTTCAAATCAAAGGCAAAAATAACAGCAAAAGCCCTGAGGTGACAGGGTGCTTGAATGTGGTCTGGAAGCAACCTGGAGCCAGCATGGCTGGAGGGCAGTGGTCAAGTGCAGAATGGTAGGATATGAGGTAGGCCAGTTGAGTAGGACTATGAAGGACACCCTCAGGACTTTGGTGTTTACAAGGGCAATATTGATGGATTTTCTACAAAAGGAGTGATTTGATCTCCTTTACTTTCAGACGCAATGGAGCCTTGTGTGTAAAAAGCTGTCCCAAGTGGGTACCACAGACTCAACCAGTTTTCCCAGTTCTTTCTCCTGCCTTTCAAATAATTTTAATGCAGACCTTTCTAAATTTCATTTGATAAGCTGTTCAAACTTCACTCCTAAGGTTGGTACAACACTCTGATTTCTTGATTAAAAATGCTTTTTGAAACACTATGTTTTTATTCAGCAAGAAATGTAAATTACATATACTATTGTCTATTCAAAAGAACTTTTGTTTACTGGTAGAAATACTCTACATCAATTGCTGGCTATATTCTTTGAAGACTAGCTTATAAAGTTGTACACATAATTATTCTCGTTGTTTGAAAATGCATAGTTTCAACCCAGATGAATTTTGCATTTTGATTTTCTTTCCTTTGTTTTGTAATCAAATATCATTTTCTTGTTAGCCAAGTATGTGAAATCTAAACTGAATTATTTGAGCTAAGAGATATGACATGAATATAACATGACATTTTTTATGGAATCAATTATTCACTAGCAAAATTAAGTCAGGATGGCATAAAATTAGTTTTCTAGATCTTTAGTCAATAGTGTTTTTGTTCAAAGCTTTGAAGCATTTGAAATAAAGTCACTGAATCATTCAGAGGAGGCATCTTTCCCAGAACTTTGAAATACGTGCTGACAACAAGCAATGGACAAAATTTATTCATGCCCCAGAAGGCACCATTCAACTTGTACCACCTACTCTTTTTTATCCTCTACTCACTCTTTACTAGCTCTCTGTTCTTGTGTGTAGGCTTCTGGTTCTTTCTTTTTCCCTTATACTCTGCCCCCTTCCTCTAAGCCACCCACTCTTAAAAGTCCACCAAATTGCACTTGAGTAGAAATAGGGTCTAGAATACAGGGTAGACAAATTGTTCCAATTCCACTTGTTGCATAAAAAAGCCCCATCTAAAAGCTACCGACACATCCCCCAGTACCCAGAGAACTTTTCCACAAGAACAAAATGTTCTCCTCGCTTGGCCAGATTAATGACCTGTGAAATCTGCAGTGCAAAACGCTTTAAAAAGGATATAAAAGTAACATGCATTTTGAGCAAATGTAGCAGTTGAAATTTATTCTATTCTTAGGCTCACTACTGTCAACTCCATGAGGGCAGGGTTGGGGTCTTTGTTGTTTGCTCTTGTTTCCCCAGCAGAAAATGAAATGCCTCACATATAGTCAGCACTCAATACATATTTCTTGAATAAATGAACAAACTTTGTATGGAGCATTGTGGTATTTTTAAGTCAAGATGTTTGGTTTGTTAAAGACCTACCTGAAAAGAACAAAGTGATTTAGGAGCTGACATTGGGAGGTTTTTGAATCTGTTGGCTAATAACTACAAAAAAGAACAAATCAGTACAATTTGTCCAAACCCCAATAGTCGTTGGCAAATGGCCTATAGCACTCAAGTGGATCAAATAATACTGGATCATTTCATGCAAAAGATCAAATTTATTTTGGTATGTAGATGGACATTTGATAATTAACTCATCTTGGTGAACTCATAGGTTGGAGTTCTATTTGAAATAAAACATTGCACTGAAGTCATGGTGTAGTACACATCTGTTATTTTTTTTGTCCTACAGCAGTCATTCACTATTTTTCTTTAACTGCATCTTGATTTTGATTGATGTGCTACCAATAGTGTTGCTTATTCCAGCAAAGAGATGTGATTCAGGCTCAGCCAACCTCAGTATCACATTTCCTGGACCACCCTTATTGGACAAGGGATGGGTTCATGAGCCACTCAGAGCCAATAAAATATAACATACATCTACCGAGAAACTGGAAAGAGAGTCCTTTCCCATTTGCTTCAGAATATAGTTATGAGAATACTGGTTCTAGTTATGCTGCCCTCCAAGGGGAGAGTCTGTTAATAATGAAACTAACATGGAGGAGAGTAGAACTGAGAGAAATAGGGTTGAATTTAGGTCATGGTAATGTTTAAACCTTTAATGTGTCTATACTTAAAGCCATGTCTAGCTCTAAACTTTTCTATAAGATAGTGAATTCAGTATGTAAGTCAGTTTTTGTTAGGTTTTGAGATAAAACTAATACAGATGAGTAAAAATTCTACCAAATCCCTTTTAAAAAATTCCTAATATATTTGTGCTTTGTTTTTTTGTCTCCTGATCAAACTTGCTAGGAATTTTTTTGTTTCTGTTTTCTTAGCTTTTAAAAAATTATCAGTTTTGTTTCTCATGATTCTTTAGTATTTCTTCATTTCCAAGTTTAATAAATTTTTATTTCCTTTCTTGTATTTCCCTTGACTATGCTCTTTTCTGCTTTTTTACACTTTCTATGTTGAAAGTAATTTACAGTCATTTGTCTTTTCTAGTATACTTAACAGTATAGGTAGCTTTCTAAGTATTACCTTAACTGTATCTCGTAGGTTTTAACATGTAATATGTTCATGTTAGTTTTGTAATGTTTTCTAATTTCCATCTTGATTTAGTTCTTGATCCACAAACTCCTTACATTTAAGATTTTCCAAACGTGAGTATTTTGGAAAATATCTTTTTGTTAATATGTTCTATTTTTAATGACTTGTTAGTGGTTAATGTGATGAGCATTCCAATTTTTGGGATGGTATTGAGATTTGCTCTGTGATTTAGTGTAAAGCCAGATTTTATAAATATTTTATGTGTTTGGAAAATTGTGCCCAGAATTCATATATTTACTTCCATTGGACCAAACTTCATTATTATTTTCTTTGAGTCATTTAATATTCTTATTACTTTTGTTTGCTTTATTGATAAATCGCTGAGAGAGGGATGTTAAAATCATCCACTATGACAAAGATTCTCAGAGTAGTTTTAAAAAAACCACTGGATTCTTTATTTTTTATCGAGTGAGACCACCAGAGAGCTCAGTTTGAACTGTCTTACTCTAGTCTATAAAACACTTGCTGTCCTCTGAGCTATAATATTATACTGTCTATGTGTAGTGTTGGTCAATATAAGACATGGTCATATAAGGAATTTTCGTGTATTATCTGTAGATCTCTGATTAAAGACCTGATGTACTATGTGGTTCAATGTCTCGTATGAGGTTTCATGCAATAAATTCCTCCTAGAATTAGAGCTAAGAAAAAGTTTGGTTTCCTGACAAACCGAAAGCTCTGTCTTATTAGAGTTCTATAAAATGAACTTTTCCTTTCCTGTCTTGTGTACAATAAGCCTAGGGGCAAATCTTATGATGCTTTTTAGTGCTTATCCTTAGTCTTGGTTGTCAATAGAACTATTTCTTCCTCGGATCACTGGCACAAATTGATCAAGCACTAAGCCTATTTGGAGAGTAAGGAATAAATGATACAAATATTTAAAAAAATGGTAAAGACAGACATATAAACAAATACATCATAATAAAGTAAGTGCTGTGATAGAGGTATATACAAAGTGCTATAGGAACATAGGTGGAAATGATTAATTTTATCTGGAGTGGGAGATCTGAGAAGGTTTCACAGAGGAGGTGACATCTGAAGTAGGGTTTTAAGCACAAATGAGATTTTATCAGGAGAAAAACATAGATGAGAGCAGTGTTGTCCAACAGAAATATAATGCAAGCCACAGAGGAAATTTAGGTTTTTTAGTAGCCACATAAAAAAAGTAAAAACAGATAAAATTAGTTTTAATAATATATTTTATTTAACCCAATATATCCACTATGTTATTTCTACTTTATTATCCATTATATTATCAACATGTGATAATTTTAATAAAAAATTAATGAGATATTTGACATTAAGTTTTGGTACAAAGCATTTAAAATCCAGTGTGCATTTTACATTTACATACATCTCAGTTTGAACTAGCCATGTTTCAAGTGCTCAGTAGCCACTTTTAGCTAGCTGGTGCCCACTGTATTGGACAGTGTAGGGCTGGAGAATTTTCAGAGACAGAAAAGAAGTAGGATGTCTGGAAAACTACAAGCAAATCTGTGTGGTTAGAGTTCTGTGTGTGTGTGTACTGGGAAAGAGGTGGTAAATGGAAGACAAAAGTATCAGAAAGGTAGGTTGGAGTAAGAATATGAAAGATGTTTGACTTTATCACATTGGAACCATTGAAAGTTTACAGCAGAATATTTGTATTTTAAAACTAATTCTAGAGGCAATGTAAAAAATAAATTTAGGGAGGTTGAAACTGGAGGCCAGTTAAGGGACATAAATGATTATTCATTCAAGAGATGATGAGAACTTATGACTGTAGCTGTAATATAAATGAGGAAAGAATTTGATAGATATTTTTCAGTTAGTATAGCAAGACTTGGAAACCATTTGGATGTGGAGAGTGAGAAAGAATAAGTGAAAATGACATTAGGTTTTGAGCATGTGCAACCATTTAAATACCATTAAGTGAGAGGAAATTTAAAAATAAAAACAAATTTTGAAAGGGCAATAATAGTTTGACACGCTTTGTGCATATTGTGTTGAGGTTTGTAATAGACATTTGAAAATACTGAGCAGTACCACATTCAATAATGGGAAAAGCTGCATCATATGATTGATAATCTGTACCCAATTGACATCCAAATGTAGTATAAGTTTAGTCATAAGTTCAATTTTTAAATTGACCAGATTAATTATTTCATAGAAGAATGAACATGTTAAAATTTCCAAGAGAATATTGAAATAGTAGAAGAATGTTGAAGATAAGAGTAGAAGAATGTCTCAACCAGATCGTAAAATTTGGTACATGTTAAAATATATTACAACTGTCATAACCAAACTGTATAAAATAGGACAAGAAAAGCCGGTGTCTAGAAGGTATACTCAAATGAGACCAGAAACAAATTTAAAGGAGTGTCTATTTTTAGAGGTGTAGGCAGGGTAAAGAGATGAATAGGTAAGCTGAGACACTTTGGTGACAAAGCAAGGAAGGATCGGGGCTAAATATTCTGACCTCTTTCTCTGTCTGATCTCTGATGTCCTGTCAATGCCTCTCTTTGGCCAAAACTGTTTAAAACCAAGAAGCAAGAGAGACTGAGTGTTGTAGGCCCTAAGGGTCAGCTCCCTCGAATGCAGGGCCGGGCAGAGAATAACCTGAGGGAGTAAAGTAAGGCTATCTATCACACGTGGTAAGTTCGTATGTGATGGCTGGCATTTCAATTCATTGGAAGGAAAAAAAGGCTTTCAAAGAAACTGGCACTAGCTCTCCACTTGGAAGAAAATGGTTGAATCAAATTAAAATAAATTCTAGATGGATTAAAGATCTAAATGTTAAAAATAACATTTTTCTGACTTCTGGTTGAGGGATGACTTAAGCAAGAGGGGAAACTATAAATAAAAAGTTGGAATTATTTACATTTACACATATGTAAATAATGATATACATATATAAATAATATATATAAGAAGTTTACATTGTATATATAAAATGAGTTCTAATGGCAAAAGTCATTATAGGTAACATAAAAAGAAAAATAATAGACTTGGAAAAATATTGGCAATATATATGAGAGACCAAGGGTTAATGTATTCTGTATTCAAAAAGCTACTAAAAATTAATAAGAAAGTTAATTGACGTTTTAAAAATGGGCAAAGGATATGAATAGGCATTTTATAGACAAAGAAATGCAAATGATTATAAAACATGAAAAAAGTATTCAACCTTATTCTATATCAGGGAAGTTCAAAGTCAAACAATATAATTTTCATCTGTCAGATTGGCCAATGTTTCCCCACAATTTTTCTTTTATTGAAAAATGACTAAATCCATGTGGTAAAAAGTTAAATACTACCAAAAGCTGTATAATGAAGAAAGCCTCCCTTTTATTATAATTGTGAATTAGAGTCCCCCAGACTCAATCTCCAAGGGCAGCCTCTATGAAGTTTTCTTGTGTGTCTTTCCAGAAATATTCTCTGTATATCAAGTATACAATGAAAAAAATATATATATAATAAAAAATTACAAAGAAGACCATTCCATAGCCAGTATTCGGGACATCAATTTTTCATTTGTATCGGTCTACTTCATTATATTTTAGAGCTGTATAGTATTCTATCCTTAGGATACACCATAATTAATCATACTTTTATATTCTTTCTAAACTGTTGCTACTATAAATAGTCCGACAGAGAATATCCTATGTGTTCAGGTATACCTGCAAGACAAATTGTGAGATGCATAATTGCTGAGTCACAGAGTGTATGCATAAGGAAAAAGCCCTATTTAAATGAAGTTTTTAATTGTCCGCCTTTTGAGAACTGGGAACCCTACAAATGAATGTAAGTATGAAATATATCAACTCTTGGATAAATGAAAGTTCTAGAGTTATCTTGGCTTAAATAAGCCCCCGGGGAGGTGAAAGCCTTTTAGAGTCATCATTTCTGTTTTTCAGCATACCCCTAAAAGCTGAAAAATGTTAGTGCCTCTTTCAAAGTACTACATGAACTCCTCTCAAAGATGGAGATTTATCTGAGCTATTAACAAGAGAGCATCCCTGACTCTTCTTCATTAAATGCAAATTCTACCTTAAAGATCTTTTGACATGTATACCTGCATTTTCCAAAATTTCCCTTTTTTTTTTTTTTTTTTTTTTTTTTTGCATTTCCTACTGGTGGCCCCTTTTTAATATGGTCCTGCTGGCTTCTGGAAGGCTTAGCCCTGCAACATGGGAAGGCATCTTTCATCAGGGATTTTGTGACCAGGTGTCTTATGTGGATTCCTCTCCCTTATGACAAGTGCTCTGCATAGGACCAACCAAGGAGGGTCCTGCAGCTGTGGCTGGGCATGTGACTTTAAGGAAAACAGAGAGGTTCTTCTAACCTTCTTGAGAAGGGAAGAAAACAGTACCTGGATCTTTTGAGAGAAGGTGGTAGGAAGTAATGGTGAGACTGGATAGGGCTATGCAGAAGAGAAATAAAGACTGGGATGCTAAAGGATTTCAGAAAAGAATTACGTGATAGAATTGTATTTTAACAAGTGACAGTGCTGAATAAATTATTAAAGGCTCTAAAAGCCACATTAATAAGCATTTGCACTTTTTCCCTGATTTTTTCCTTTACTAAAAGTTTTTATGTGTACATTATCCTATTTGAATTGAGGGAAGGAGGGGGAAAGAGAGACAGAGAGGGAGAGGGAATAAGAATTTCCTTTTCCATATAGGGAAAAAAAACCAAACTCTTTACAATATTCTGTTTTACTGAAGGCCAACAATTATCAAGCATAGGCAATATTGAAAATGAAAAAATATATTCTTTTCTCAAAAAGTTTGCCTATCAGGAAAGTAGAATGTAAGCAAATGATGATGGTATACAGAAGTATAACAATGGAAGCCAGAGAAAACAGCCCCAAAGAGGGGTAATTTATTCTACTTTTGAGGTCAGGACAGATTCCTCAAGGTAGTGACATCTAGGAGGGCTTTTAAAAGAGGACCAGGAGACACAAGAAAAGAGGCTGAGCTAGCATTCCAGGCGTATGCAAAGGCAGGGCAGCACAAAACAGCTTGGTGGGTACAGGCAGGAGCACAGCAATGGGTTCTTCTTGAAAGATGAAGTGGGAGGGAGGAGTAGAAGGACATACTGTTGCTTCATTTATCCACTTCCCCTCATTTATTCCTCTTCCCTCGTTAAATACTAATTGTGCAAATGCTGATCAAATGTCACATCTTTGAATTCTTCACTGTCGCATGCTGCATATGTCCATGATTAATATTAATCACGCATTGTTATAATTACTTGTGTAGCAAGGTCTCCAACCTGAGATTTGACTATGTGTTCTTTGGGAGTCAGCCATGTCTGATAATTTTATGGGGCAGGTAGATCTTTCAGAAATGTGTTTGTAAAAGGGACTAGGGACCATTCTGGGAGGAAGCTCAACCTGAGAGAAGAAAAGCCAAGAAAAACAAGTTGTCCTGTAACAAAGTCTCAGTTGTAACAAAGCAGGGCAATTTGAGGACCACCTTATGTCCATGGGCTGATGAGTAAACTCTTACCCCTCACCTCCAAACTATGTGTTCTGTATTTTTTGTGATGCTGGTGCTGGGATTCTGCTCTGCCTATAGAAAGCACTAAAGGGAGATGGGGATGCAGGAGAGAAAAGGAACTTGTTCCTCCCTGTTTGCTCTCTGTTCTGTGTGTGTGTGTGTGTCTAAGTGATAGCACTTAACACAGGTGCGACAGCTGGTTACCAATGCCCCTCAGAGGTGTCAACGGCAACTGGGTGACATTCCTCCTCAGAGGTCAAATCCCAGCTTTTCGTGTCTCCTCCTCCAAACTTTTAGGTCATAAAAATCTCAATCTCTTCCCTTCTCCCCAAGCTCATTGAAAAATGGCTGTTCCCTACAGTTACTTTCTCTATATTACCCTTTTGTTTTTCCGGTTCTCCAATACCTGTTTAACCAATTCCCTACACTAAATTCTCTCTCCAATACCTGTTTAACCAATTCCCTACACTAAATTCTCTCTGTTAAAATCACTAATGTGGCTGCTATTTTCCTACTGGACCCTGACTTATACATACTTCCACTTAGTTTTCCATGAACTTATATATGAATCTTATGGGATGTAAGTAAAACACCAAAAGACAATTTTCTGAAAAAAAAAAACAAAACAAAAAACAAAAACAAAAACAGTATTGTTTTCTATCTCTCTTAGAGAGCATGGCACAAAAATGAATGTTATCTTCATTTGACCATAGGATCTTTCTAAGATTCTTATGCAGAAGAATTCTCCTATAGGACTCAGTGGAATCACTGAGTTTTTAGGGTTTAATATAATGGTTACCAGTTATGAGAGGACTGAAAAAGAAGAAAATTTGGCTGATAGGCAGGTAAAGTAGATGAATAAAGTGGATTAAGTCAAGAGAAGTAGGCCATTGTTAAGACAGAGACAAAATTCCCTTATTATCAATAAGAGAGAAAAACTCAGTTCCAGCTGTTACTGCCATGTGGGAATGCGAGTTTGTTGTTGTTTTTTTTTTTTTAGGTAAAATTATTTAACAACTAATTCAGATGAGATCAGGTGTGTTCAGGGTGGTATGGCCATAGACTTAACAACTAATTCAAATAGAAAAAAAAAAAAACTATGCCACTCAAAACTATGTAAGTCAAACAATATCTTTTATCATTATAGACCATTAGTCACTAAGTTCTCAAATCTGTAGGAGCTAATAAGATTTATTCAGGAAACTTGTGGGAGTTAGGACTACTTGGTGAATTTGGGAGATATCTTTGCAGGGCACTTTGTTCCTGTAATTGTAGATGTGTGTAAAAATCAGTGACACACAGTTTATATATATTCACATGTCTTCTTCCTTATTAGACTGTGAACTCCCTGGGGGATCAAGGATTATGTTGCAAGGATAACAGGGGCAAGGATTACATCTAATTCACCGTTTATGTCTAGCCCATGGCATAAATCCTAGAATACAGTAGGTATTCAGTAAGTTTTAATGAATGTATTAATTAGTTATTAACAAAGATAATGTAATGTGTAAAATAGCCTGGAAATTAGACTTGTGTTCTATTCCTGGATTTACCATTAGCTGTGTGACTTTGGGAAGCAATTTAATTTATCTGAAATGAATTTTCTCATTAGTAAAGTGGAGATACCAGTACCTATCTTTCAAGGGTTTCTGTTACTATTTATTAAAAACCTCTCTTCCAAAGTTGTATTATTTATTCTCAATTTATTAAGATAATAAATGCAAAGATGACTCTTGGAGGGGTTAGCTATGAATGGACGTTGGAGAGGGGTTCATATGTTTTGTCCTTTGGTAGCTTGCTCTGCATCTGTAGCACAACTGGGACTAAAACCTTGATGGAAAGTATCCTAGTCCAGACATATTTCACCCACATGTGCCGACAGTCAATAAACGTGTATTGGAAGAGAATTAATTTATTAACATCGAATTTCATTTTCCCCAGAACAACTCCACTACATTGAACATTCAACCACCATTCAATGAGAAAAACCTTCCACATGACCCACATTTGTGCAGCTCAAATCTTTTAAAGTATTTTTAAAAGGATGTATCTTTGATGAATTTTTCTTTACTGGGATATCTAAGGTTATGATTTGAGAAAATAGCCCTCTTATGAAATGTACTTTTTGGATTTCTTCCCAGAAGTCACTTACTTTTCCTATTCTCAAATTATCTGAAGTAATGAAACTAGTGCTTTCATGTAGTGCCAGTCCTTAATGTGTTTGAGGTGTTTATGTGATGAAATGGCCTCTGGATGCCACGCGATAGAAAGCTCCTCCTTCCTACCCCTTCACTGTTAACTTTCTGTTGTCTCTATCCGTGGCCTGCATAGCATCTCCATAAAATATGACCTGGGGTTCTTCTCTTTTATTTATCCCTTATGTTTCAACTTGGCTGTTAGTCTTCAGGCAAATGCGAGTGTGTCAGGTGACAAGAGACCACAGGCTAATTTATTTCGGTATGTACAGATCCTGGGCAAACAAAACTCATAGCATTAGACTAATTATAAATACATATGTTTAGTATCCAGTTAAATCACTTAGACCTCACTTGGTTAAGCGTTTTAAAGATACCTTCCATTTTACTTCCTGCCCTACAGAACTTGGACTCATGAAGTCTCCACAATCATGTGAGACAATCCTTAAAATAAATATCTCTCTCTATATATATCTCTATTTCTACATGTAAATATGTAGATATAACTATGTATAGAGAGAGATAGATAACCAATAGGATGTATATATGTATAGATATGTATAGAACCAACAGATATATTCTGATTGATTGATCTATCATCTGTGTGTGTGTGTGTGTGTGTGTGTGTGTGTGTGTGTCTATCTCCACACACACATTCAGTTGGCTCTATTTCTCTGGAGAACTCTGAATAATATAAAACCATAAAGAAAAATATATAAATTAAATTTCATCAAAATTTGAAAATTTACTCTTCTAAAGATGCCATGAAGAAAATGAAAGTCATGACAGACTGGCAGAAATTATTATTTTATACACACACATACACATACGTGTGTGTATACATATATATATGGTTATATATATGAAAAATTATTTGTATTCAGAATACATGAAGAAGCTTACAACTCAATAATAAAAAGGCAACACATATGACCAAGATACGAACAGGCGCTTCACTAAAGAAGATAGACAAATAGCCAATAAGCACATCAAAATATATTCAGCATTATTAGTGTCAAAGATAAACAAAGCCAGACACTAGTTAAAGTGGCGAGGAGAGATTTTATTCAGTAATATTGTTGCCATAGGGAAAAGAGTACAGTGCAAACTGAACTCAACATTGATTCATGTAGAAGAGATTCATGTTTTAAAGGGAGACAGGGAAAATGGACAGGCTTAAGTAGAGTCATGGAAGTAGAAATTTACAGAAAGCAGGAGGCAGGGGGTTTAGCTAATGTGACCAGGCCATCTGAGTTTGTTAATTAGCATTTATCCAGAGGAGAAACAAACTTCATGTATATTTATGACAGGAAGCAGTGATGTAAATTAGAGCAAGGAGCCCAGTGAAGTTGGGCCCTTATCCTCCCACAGGAACTGGGAGCAAGATGACAGTTATCTCCCTGAATGTTTATGTTTCAAAGAGATGACTCTCAGGTCTTTGAGAAAAGTCTTTGGCGGTAGATTTATATCTCAAAAGGTAGAGAAGAGTTTTATAATTGAGAGGTTTCCGAAGTAACTGCCCTTATAAGGAGATTCAGAGGCCTATTTGCCTCTTACCGTTTTAAGGAGAGCTAGTTTCATCCTAGGGATGAGGCCTTGAGCTCTTAGAAATTATGCTAGTGTTTGTTCAGGTCTCTTAGTGTGGGCAGACAAACTCACTGGGAGGAAGATGTGCAGTTTGTGTATGTCAAGCCTGAGGGCTAGTCGAGGAAGAGCTCAGAGAAGCCTGATTAGGGTTCAGTCATGGAGACAATCTTTGTCATTAGTCATCCTGGAAACTACACACCTTTAATACTGCTTAAAAAAAAAAAAAGACAATAGCAAGTGTTAAGGATGTGGGGCAAGGATGCTGTAGGGAATGTAAAGTGATATACTTGGAAAACAATTTGGGAATTTCTTGTAAAGTTAAGCATATAGTTACCATATTACTGAGAAATTTTGCTTCTATGTATTTACCCAAGAAAAGTGTCCATCAGAAAGCGAATGGGTAAACACACACTGGTATATCCATACAGTGGAATCCTACACAGCAATAAAATGGAACAAACCACCAATAGATGAATCTCAAAATCATGCTGAGTGCCAAACCAGAGAATAGGGGGGAGGGGGGAGGTAGACAGGGTAAAGGAGGTCAAATATGTGGTGACAGAAAGAAATCTAACTATGGGAAGTGAACACTCAGTGTAAATATTTATATGCCTTACTGTTAAAGTGTACAGCTTAAACTTACTGGATTTCATTAACCAATAACTCCATAAAATAAACAAATATTCCAGACAAAAATGTATATATGCTATGATTTTATTTATATAAAATTTTATAAAATACAACCTAACAGGATAACAGAAAGCAGATCTATCTGGGGAATGGGGTGGAGGGAGGGGTGGGTTTCAAAGAAGCATGAAGAAACTTTTGGAGTTGACAGAAATGTTTAGTATCTCGATTGAGATGATAGTTTCATTGGAAAACTCATAAGTCGTATATTTAAAATATGTGCAGTTTATGGCATGTAAAGTATCCCCCAGTAAAGTATTAAAATTTGAGATTTCAAATACTCATTAATGCAAACATTTATTTGACACCTATATTAAATTGAGAAAACAGGAAACAACTTGGCTTGTAATTATGATAGCTAGATCATAGTTTGCCATTTTTTTCTATAAAGAGCCAGGCAGTATATATTTTAGGCAGGCCAATGGCAGTTTTCCTGTAACTTAGAGTAGTGTATCTTTACCAGGTCCATTGTACACTGTTTCTTGGCCAAAATGAACGGAAGCCACAGAATCTTCCTTGTTGTGCCTCAGTCGAATGTGATGAGAAATCTTTCCGGTGAGGAAGTGATTGTAATGCTTTTTCTCATAAACACAACTCAGTATATGAAGAATATGTGTATGCATATACACATATATATTATTTTTTTAATGCTTTAAAAATGTGAAGATCATTCGCATCTTGTGGGCTTAACGAAACAGGCTGTGCACCAAATTTATTTCAATCCGAGAGGGCTAAAACAATCATCATTTATTCATACTATTTTATTTTAATATTGATTTTTCAAAATGGATTCACCTTCATGATCTCATTTGATGACTGACCATATATTTATAAGGCTGATGGTTGTTATCTTACTACTGGGTAGAAACTGACTACTGGAAAGAGGTTAAGTGGATTTACACATGGTCAGTCAGTGCCACCAAACTTTAACTGGCACATTCCACTTTAAGGAAGATCTGGTAATTTGGAAAGGAAATGTAAAGACAACTAATGTTAATATGGCACCTTCCTAGTGAAAAAGGATGGTCATATTTTTTATATTTTTAATCCATCCAAGAATCCCATCAGTTTTGTTGGGCAGAAAATAATAAACTTGATAGAGACTTTATCATTGACAAAACAAGTTCACCGATTTTATCTGATTATAGCTTCATAGTAAATCCTAGCCTTGGTATGATTAAAATCTAATTGTCACCCCAGAACCTCATTATTCATACCTTTAAATAATCTTTCCTTCTCTATAAAATGTATTTTTAATTTTCAAATAAATTTATAGACAAGCCAAGTTTATAGATATTTTTTATATTAAATCCTGATGGCATTTGAACTGTAGGAAGACTGTCTATAGCACTGCCTTGTGTTGTCTCTGTCACTGGAGAATTTTTTTCAATATGAAATTCCATGATATGTGAATAGCATATGTAATATACTCTATTAACATGTCCTAAGACTTTATGTTTATCTTTTTTGATAATAGAAGAAAAGAATCATGCAAAGTATCTTTAATTTTCCCTATAAAAATATAGATACCATCTATATGTTTTAAAGCCATTTTTAAAAATTAACAAACAATGGAATCAGTCTGTATTTTTTCTAGTTAGAAAATTTGGAAGAGCAAAAATGTTTGGATAGAAGGTTATTTTTCATCCTGGAAAATGTTATTCATAGATAATGAAGAGAATGTTTAAAAAGTTACACAAAAATCCACATACCCTCAATAAATTATTAGATGTGCTTACATGAAAACCCAGTATATTTTTAAAAGGATTTCTTGTTGATCACCTTCTTTGGATTAAAATATGAAAATCAAAATCACATGTTGGAAGAGTGATGAGTTACATTATTTTCTTTTGCTATTTTCTGTGTATAATTTACTTGGGTACATCCATAAACCAGGAATAATTTATCTAGTTTTACAGAATCGTAATTTACCATGTAATTTTACCCAGTTTCTGCAGGGACTCATTTTGGGCTAACTGCAGTGGTTAATAAATCATTAGAGGGAATTCGCTTTGTGATAGGTATAATTAATAATCAAGACTTCTAGACTTATTTCTTCAAAACCTTCTATATTAATCAAATTAGTCACATTTCTAAAGGCAGCAATATTTTTTTTCAGGAAATATAAATTGTATTAGGGATAAATATCTTAGAAGCTTAATGATGTCCTTTTAAATGGTTTTGCATTTTTCTCTGATTCACAGGGTGATTTGCCGTGGAAATTGAATTAAACTGTTGATTTCTTTGAGGTGATTTAATTCTGAAGAGAACAAAATGGGAACAATGGCAAATATTGGAAAATTTTGAAAGAAGTTTCTGAGTTTCAATCTTTTTTGGAAAAGACAAAGGGGAAAGTGTATCACAGTGTATTCATTGGAGTATGCTTTGAAGAATCTTGAGGTTTATAATTCATTCTTTCAAAATATACATTTTAGGGCTTCCGATGGGAGCTAATCTTTCAAAATGCATTAACAGATCCATTCAACTATCTGGAAAATTGGCATAGGGCAAGCAAGATGCACCTTTTTTTTTTTTTTTTTTTGATAATGATTGATTCATATCTTTCTCAGACTTTGGTTAGTCCTAGGAAAATTTATAACAAAGACATTCTCATGGTAATTCTGGTATCTTTTGCATATTGGACTGTAGACATAGGGCTGCTATTAAAATCAGTTATAAACATACAGACCATATTGTATAAAGTATAATCCTAGCATATGAGAAACCATTTCAGATGTCTGTTATCATCTTCAGGGCTCTGGATGGTCTGCGACACACCTCTGGCTGCTTTGTCTGGTGCTGGTGGCAACAAGCCAAGTTTCTAGGCTGTGTAGCAAGGCGTGTTAGGTGGATGGTCTGTGCTGCTGAATTTGCTTCTTGACAGAAAACCATCAAGGCTGTGGAGGCAGTCACTGGCACACAGGAAGACTCTCCATCACTGTGGCCTGCCTGGAACCTCTGGAAAATAGGAGCTTTATCAGGAAGCTAGTGTCACTGGTAATTTTTTTAAGATATGTAATTGTCAAGATATCTTAACAGTCCACACACACACCTACATGTGTGCACCTGCACTCACACACCAAGTCACACTTAAATGCAAGTTAAAAGGAAATCTTTTCCATCTCCTCATAATGACAGAAACTTCGTGGATGCCAAACAAACCTTAGGTTATGAAGGCAGACTTGATGGCTCACCGTAGTTTTATTAGGCAGGAGAAGAAATAGCTGTTGATTCAAGTTTTAATGCAGGCATTATGTCTACAAGTTAAAAAAAATTAAACAAACGTAGTACCTTGAACCAAACATCCTCATGCTCAGATTACAATGGAATAAAATAACTAATTTCAACAGGTGCACTAGTAATTCAGGATTATAAGTCAGCAGATACATTTTACATCACAATTCTCATGTAGGAGAAGACAACTGACCCTAAGGACTATCTGTGGGAAGCTTATGACCTTGGCATTCAAGGTCATCAGACGTGTCAGATGGGAAAATGGCACTAACATATTTGTCTTTTGGTTCAAATATCTTGTTTATTTGCAATTTCAAATATACTCTGGTACTTCACTTCCATCCATACAAATGTCAGAGCTTCTGAATTGCTTTTTTTTTTTTTTAATAAAGATCCAAAGGAAAGAATAATAATATGAAATAAATTATAAGGTGACCTTGAGAAAGATTGGGAACAAATGCCCCCATCCCCCTGTAGATACTTTCCAACACCTGACTAGTGATTTTTTTTTTTTTTAATAACACAGAAAACAAGACAGGCAATGACAATTATGGCATATGTCTTCAAAGGCTGCTATGGAGTCAACATGCCATCTCATGGATATGTCAGGTTCAAGATTGCTCCTCCCAAGATAAAAGTGTGTGGGCGAGGGGGTTCTCCGTGTTCTGCTTTTGTTTTTCTTAATGCATATAATCATGTACAGCTAAACTAAGTCCCATTACACTGAGTATAAAATCCAGAATATTAAAAAACCTCTATTTGCTTCTTATTGTATTTAGAATAAATTAAAAACAACAACAAAAAAGAAAAAACCTCAGCAACTCTAGAGCATGGTCTTCTAGGGCCTACACGATTCACCATGTGCACCTCTCCCCCTCACCTCCTCCATCTCCTTCCCTGAGCTGGATCAGCCCTGGCTTTCTTCTTGTTCACAAAATGTGCAAATCTTGTTCTCACGTCAGGGCTTTTGTTCTTACTGCTTCCTCTTTCCCTAATCTTCGTGTGCCTAGCTTCTTCTCATCATTTAGTTTTCATCTGAAAAAATTACTTCTCAGAGAGGCCTTCCTGACCACCATAACAGAAGTAGCTAGTCCTGCTGTCACCTTGATCAAATCACCCAGTTTTATTTTCTTCATAACACTTTTCATTATTTTTAGAAATTTATTAATGTCTGTCTCCAAACCCCTTGCCTGAACTTCTTGAATATAAGCCTCATGAAGGCAAGGACTTTTCTGGCTTCTCACTGTTGACCCCAGCACCTGAGTCAGTGCTCTGTGCAGACTGAAAGTAGGATAATTGAGTGAGTGGAGGCTCACCTCTTCAACAAGCTAGGCCAACTTTTAAAGCACAAAATGGTTTCAGGGACACTTAGCACTCGTCGGTCTGCACAGCCCTCCTCTAGGCCCTAATCCTAAGCCATCTGTGGTAGCCTGTATCCATTAGGGTAACACTATCAGCTGCAAAAGATAAAGTCCATGTGCTTAGTGGCTTACCATAATACAAGTTTCTTTCTCACGCCATAGTGTAATGTGTAATTTCTGGCTCTAGAAATTTGGTACTTTCTTCAGTCAGCAGATGGGAGAGGAGACTGGGGAGAAGACATGCTTGTATCTCAACCATTTAATCCACAAAGTGGTTCCCATCACCTCTCATTCCACTGGCCACATTCAACTACACAGGTCACATGTAACTGCCAGAGGGACTGGGAGAAGTAGTTCAACTGTGGGCCAGGAGAAAAAGTGTGATTTGGTGAACACGTTAAATTCTGTAAAGAAACCATTAGGTGGAGGTGGCCCTAAAGCCACGGCGGCCTACGTAAGCGAACTAAAACCTAAACCTGTAAAGGCCTCAAGGTTGTGAAATCAAAACAGTAAGGACAGCCAGTCACAAAGAGCCAAACAGGCTTTAAGTTACAGTCAGTGAAATGTTTTCCTCTCTTTGCTTCCACACTTTATATTTCTTTCCCCTGGCTCCTGTTGGCAACACTGCTAGCCATTTCTAGTTTGGCGCTGACCCATTGGAATTGATTTTTGCTTAAATAAACTCTGTAAAATTTTAATATACTTCAGTTTATCATTTAACAACACACAGAATAATCCTTCAGGAAAGACTGCCCTCTTTCTACCACCTCCAGCCAGGGCCCTAACTCTTCTTTGGTAATCAGAAACTTTCTTTTTGAACCTTCCTTTCATCTTTGGTTGTAGGCCCTGACTGAATCAGCTGGCATTCCTCTGGAACACTCCATCTTCTCCCCTGAAATCCTGTTTTCCTTTGTTTTCTTTTAGCCAGGCACACATTAATTTTATTGCTTCCGAGTTTCTGATATTGATTCCCTTAGTCTTGGTCCACTTCCTCTTGGTTATAGATTCACCTAATAGCTTGTGCCTTCGATTTGTATTTTCTCATACTCCTGACTCGTCATACCTATGTTAGTCTGCACAGCTCTGTCGCCTCCCTACTCTTCTCCACTTGCGTTCCATTTGCCCTATCCTCTCAGCAATACCTTCATTTGGGGATTTGGCATGACTTCTTCATACTGACTGCATCACCATTTTCCTTAGCAAGTCTAAACAATACTTTAAAATTCTCCTTTACATTGTAGGACCATCTTTATGACAGTTAATCTTCACATTTGGGGGAGTTTTCTGTAGCTGTTTATCAAAGCCTGCCTTTATATCAGTGGTGTGGTAAAATTATGTAGGGGAAATAGTGTGTGCTTTGTGGTTAAGGGGATCTGAATTTAGATCCACATTTTAATTTATTAACTATATTATCCTATGGAGATCATGATAATATTGCACAGATATATTGTAAAGGCTAATTAAAATAAGAGTGCTTAGCATATAGTAGTTTCTCAATAAATATTAATGGATAAACCCATTACCCTCATTTATTATTCCTGTTCATAGATGAGAACTCTGGAATGGGTAATTCAATGTATGGTAAAATAAAGCAAATGAATAATCTGACTTTAGAATGGCAGGTAGTCTCTGAGTGAAAGTTTTGCTTTGCACAGTGTGACATGGAGACTCAGGAACTAGCTCACGTAAGTCTGAATTCTGACAATAGTGGACTAGGGGAAAATCTGCTCAAGTTGTGCACTGCGCAATTCAAAGGAGTGCTATTCTTACAGCTAATGACCTTTCTGGGAGCTGTTCAGTGAAACAGTCGGAAAAGTTGATTGGATTTGGTTGAAATAACTTCCTCGATTTCTTTCATTACAATTTAGAGAAATACAGTTTTCCAGCTATATGCTTTAAATTACTCAAACTCTACCTGAATTATTTTTGTTCTAGTTTTTAAAATAAAAAAACAGATCATAGTAATAGAGGATCTAAAAGTTAACATTTAAATGTGCAAGTAATTATAAACACCGTTTAACCTAATTTAATTTTTCAAACTTGTAGAGTAGGGTAGCAAGTTAGTATAAACTCACTGATCAAGTGGAAGAAAAAATGAGAGCATTTTTGTTTTTGATTATTCTTAGATACTGATATTCTTTGAAAACAAGAAATAGAATGATTGCTATGTGTTACCTTGTTCAACGAAAAAATGTATTTTTCTCCTTTTGCCTGCTTGTTCTAAATTACTCTAAGCGAGTCTCCCCCACAAGCATAGATATGATTTCCCAGAACTGCTTAGACAAGTACTATAACAGAATATGTTTCAGATTTACGGATAATAGTATACTGTAAGTACCATGAAAAAGGGAAGTCTTTTACACAAAATTTTAAGATCTCACCAGAATAACTGGTGTGGATTTATACAGTTACTGCCCCTGACACCATGCAGTTACAGATGTTTTACAGATTTTTGACGTAGTCCAAAAAAAACATATTACAGCAATTCCCTCCTGCATTGTCAATTGGGTGAGCAGATGTAACTGCTAAGAGGAAAGGTCTTTGGGGAGCCATTGCCTGTGTTAGCAAAATTAAAATTGGGCTGGATGTTTGGGGCTCCCTGCTCAAATCCCCTAATTACATTTACCAAAGAAAATCATTTTTAAAAAACATGACTGAGTCTTTATTAGTAAACATTTGGAAGATATTATCAAACAATCTATTAACGATGAAGACAAAATGACTAAATGTCAGTTACTATGATTCTTGCACAGCTTAGGTGTCAAGTTTCCTTGTGTGTGTGTGTGTGTGTGTGTGTGTGTGTGGAGGGGGGATTTCTATTTTAATTTTCTCAGTTCAGTGAAAATGAACTTGCCCCTACTAATGCTGGCTTTGCTATTTGGCTTGTCCGCTGACATTTTTACAACCCCCAGGTGTCTGGTTCTACCTTTCAGATTCAATTTAACTGGAGAAAGTATGAAATAACTTGAAGATGGCCTTGTTAGCTTCGTATGCTATCAAATTAATAAAAGGTCTTGTCCCCATGTGCAATCCCCTGGCCCCCCACATTTTTGTTAGGAACGAGGATTTCTTTGTCTGGTTTGGGTATGGGTGTGCTCTGGCTTTAGCCAAGCTCTCATTTTCTAAATTGAAACTTAATGCACATAAAATTAACAATAAATCTGATTATGGTGATCTGCATAAATTAGAAGAAATTTTTATTAATTTCCAAGGGATTATCTCTATAAGAGAAGACATATAAATTTGGATATTAATTAAGCTAGGGTTACCTTTGTTAATGAATATAAGCACTCACTAAACTTTCTCATGAGGAGGTGAACACTCATGGGCCAAGGCACTATACCGTAGGTGCTGGCAGAAACAAAGTTGTGTTGTGATATTTCACAACATAAGAATGGCTCATTTATATTAAGAACATTTTTGTTGGTCTAGTTTTCTTTTTTTTTTTTTTCAGAATAAAGCAAATAAACAAAAGACTAATATGATTCATCTTTCTTTTGAAGAAAGAGGGATTTATAAGGAAAAACATGTTTCCCGTTTCTGGTTAAAAAAAAAAACATGAATAACTCATTTCAAGGAGAAATTACTCTGATTCTTAACTGGTTTCTGATTACAGTGATCATGATCTTCAATTGGCTTTAATTTTAGGTATACTTCCTTCTATGTTTCATCTGCCCTCATAATGGTTTCTCAATATTATTGGTGGTCTGCATTTTATTGATGCTAAAGAGAGATGTAGAAAACTTGGAGCAGGTCAAAAGCAAAGTCATTCAAGAAAATTATAGGGTATAAGGAATACAGGAACAGCCCTTAACAGAATTTTGAAGAAGGTAAGATTTTCCTCTGGGATTTAATCTTCTCTGTACTTTTCCTTGTTTTTCCTGCCCATATGCCCATGTTTCATCTTCTTTCTACATTTTTTTCTATTACCTTCTTTCTAAAGTCTCTCATGTTTATCTTCACTAAATTCTCAGAGTGGGCCTGTTCTAACTAGGAGTGACCTTGTGCTCCAAACCTCTCCCTATCTCCTTCCATCCATCAAAACTAGGGTTTGCTAAGGACCTTGTCAGGTGACTGGTTAAGCTGATGAACAGAGCAAATATTAGTGACTAGAATGAGTTTGAGTGAGTTACTCCCCTGAAAGTAGCAGCAAATTGTCACACTATAAAACACACGGGCTTGAGTCTCATGCTCAAGTAACACTTTCAAGATACTGTAACTTTACACAAGTCATTTAAGTTTTCTAAGTTTCAGTTTCTATGACCATGAAATGAAGCCCATTGAGAGATTCGAAGAAGACCATATAATAACTCGTATTTTAATGTTTCCTCCATGCCAGGCACTGTTCTAAGGGCTTTACATTTATTCATGCAACATCTCACTGATGACCCAAAACAGTGAGCATTACTATCCTCATTTTGTAGATGGGATAAAAGACACAAAGATGTTGATGAATACAAGCCTTCATCTCTCTTGCCTGGATTATTGCAATAGATTCCCTACTGATCTCCCTATTTCCACCCTTCTCTCTGTTCAGTCTATTCTAACACACAACAGGCAGAATGATCCTGTTGAAACTTGAATCAGACTTGTCACTTCTCTGCTCAGAACCTGCTAGTGGCTCCCTATCTTACCCAGAGTGAAAGCCCAAATCCACCTTGTGTTCAGCAGTCTTTATGACCCGGTTTATCTCTGTCCTAATCCAGTCTTTCTCTTGCTTCCTCCAGCCAGTTTCACTGGCCTCTTTGCACCCTCCCTTTCTCTCTACTTTAGGGCCATTGCTCTGGCCACTTTCTCTTCCTGAATGCTTGTCCTTTAATTATGTCCACGGCTCATTCCTTCACACGCTTTTCTCAAAAGCCACCTGTTTAGTAAGTCTTCCCTAGTCACCTTATCTAAAATTACTCCAATACTCCTATCTCCCTTCTCTGCTTATATTTTTTTCTCTTTAGCACCTATCATGGTTTAATACACATTTGACTTAGTTGTTTATTGTCTATCCCCCCACTAGAATATTAAGCAATATGAGATAGGTAGGGACTTTTGTTCATTACTATATTTCTAGTGCCTGGTACATTATGGCTCAATAAATACCTGTCAAAGAAATGAACTAACTTGTCCTGTGTCACACAATGAGTAAGAGGTAGTATTTGATCTTGGGCTATCTAATTCCAGAACCTTAACTGTGAAGTTTTATTGCTTTGAAAATTGTAACCTATTAAGCAAATAACTCTTATGTGTTACATTGGGAGATAGTGGTGGTACATGGGAAGAGCACATATCCTACTTGTCTAAGCTGAGAATCTGGGAGGATTAGATTCCCGTCTATGACCAAAGCACTGATAAGGAAATGTAGGACTCAAAAGGGTAGACCGAGGTTCTCTCCAGTCACCATTTTTCTTTTGTAGCTCAGACATCCAGTCACATACAGAATAACTTGAGTCTAGCAAGCAGGTAGGCCAGACTGCGAGTCACAGACGCTTTGAGAAAGGCTTATGGCAATTGCAGCTGCCACTTCCCACTGCATTTCTGTTCCATTGTTCTTTCTCTGCCTTCCCCTTCTCTTACTTTCCTTTCTAGCCAGTTTTCCCAGTTCTTCAAGTATGCCATAGCCTTCAGGTAGTACTCCTGGATTTTGCCTGTGTAGCCAAGTAAAGAGAATGTTGGTCTAGTCTGGGCCAGACCAATCTTCTCCAAATTCTCCCCAGCCCTTAAGTTATATATCTGAAATCTAAAGTACTTCTACATTAATAAATTTCTGTGTTCACATTATATGGGATTTTAGGTGCTGGACTGAAGACTGAAACTAAGAAAGAGAAACAAAATTTGCAGCCAAGAAATGGTCCAGAGGTGGAGCAGATCAAAGGCTGTATGACTAGGTGCCAGTTGTTCCTTCTCTCATCGCTGGGTGGTCTGCTCCTCACAAGCCTTATTTGGAGCCCAGAGGCACTTGGTCAAAGAGCCTGTTATTCTTAGAGATCTACTGCAAAATTCCTTTGTATTTCAGTAACTGAGGATTTCCTCTCAGGCTTAAGTTATCTTATTAGGGCCCTTTTCCCAGCCTGGTACAGACAACACTATGTACCTGCCTTCAACTGTTTACCCTCCTGCATCCCAGTGCTTGCTTAGCAGGCATTTTTGGTCTAGTTATTCGATAGTCTAGAAACCATTAGCTAAATTATATTAAACTTTAAGAATCAACTCCTAGGATTCCAACAAAGGGTTTATTTGTAACGGTAGCAAGTTTAGGCATTTTTAGAAAAGAAAAATGTCTTAGACATTTTTAGGAAATCAGCCTAGACTTTTAAAGGGAAATGTTTCTGGTGTAGCAGCATGCAAAATAAAAATTCATGGTATGTCCATATACTTTTTAAACTGAGTTCGCTCAGCATGTTTTAAACATCAGGCGAAGGAATAAATGATCCGATTTCATCTTTCTTAGAGAGTGGGAGGCCTCTTCCTTTGTGACCTTCTGGTTTTGCTTTTAGACTCCCTGCGTGACAATATCCCTTCCAGCCACCGAAGACTGGCTGCCTTAGTTCTCCGGAAGCCTTGCTCCATATAAGAGTGGCATGAATGTTATTTATTGGCCATGGAGTGAAATCCTGCTGATCTTGGTGACGGTCCAAGATCATTCACATTGCGGACTGTTCTCCTGATATTATTTTTTCCATTGCCTGGAGGCACCTCGTTCCCTTTTTTGACCTCTTGGAAATCAATCTTTTTAAAGAACAGAAGAGGAATGCAACAATTCTCACTCATAGTTGAGTGCTATTTAGGGCAAAGAAAGAGAAATAATTAGAATAGTCATGATGGTAGCAAGAGTTAACAGTTTTGAAACTTACAACATGCCAAGCACTGTAGCTAAATATTTTATATGCATTATCTCATTTGATCCTTATAAAAACACATATTACAGATGAGAAAACTGAGACCCAGAGATATTAAATACCTTCTCCAAGGCCACCTGGATAGTTAGTAGTGTAGCTACCTTTCACCTAAGAAAAGGTGCAGGTTTTATTCATTTGTTTGTTTGTTTTTGCCTTCCCTATACAGAGGCTCCAACACTGTATACTTTAGGCTTCTGGTTATACATTATGGAATTCCAAGAAAATTCCTATTTCAAAAACTTTTTTCTCTCACCCCTGTTTGAATTCACCTCTTTCTTGTTTTTCTCCACTCCCCTTCCCCACCTTTTTTCCCCAGGCCACATAATATAGTAGAAAGAAAAGATTTTGGAAATGAGCAAAGCCTATTTATTTCATTTTCACTATGCAACTTTCTAAAACTAAGAGCTGAGGAAAATTCTTTAGTCCTTTGAGCCCCAGTTCCACATGTTAAAAAAAAAATAGCTCTTTCACAGAGTGGTCGTAATAATTAAATATGATCATGTATGTAAAACTTGAATATTCTAGACCCTCTTAAGGTGCCTAAAGTCTCTGCTTTGTATAGTATTTCATCCAATAGAAAACACATCCACTTCCAAAAGGCCTAACAAATAATACAAATCATGATTAAAATGTTTAAAGGAGAAAGGAGCAATTCCCTTCAGCATTTATCAAAACATCCTAAAAATTCTCTTTTCCCCCAAATTATGGTCCATAGTGCAGCTACTCCAACTGTCCAAAAATGTTAGTTCTTCCTCATGGCTCTCTCTACCTAATGCCCCTACCCCATTGCCATTCTACCTGGTCCTGCAGGGTGACAGTTCTTTTGTCTGAGCTTCAATAAGAAGTTGCACAAATTATTTCTAAAGCAATTTTACTGGGACAGATGCATGCGACCCCCAAAATCTTCCCATTTTTCCTTTTCTTCCCCACTTTCCCCCACATCCATCTCTTCTTTTCCAGTTATTCCTAGACAGAAATGATTTACATTTTTTCAAAGCTAATAGTACTGTGTTGGAGCCTCTCTAATAGCATTTTCTTCTTTTTGACTTGTATTTTATGATTATCTGTGTCCAATTTTTCAAATACACCAGGGGTATCATTGATTTAGTTAAGAATACTGTAGGCTGCAAGTAACAGACAATTTGACTCAGGCTGGCTTAAACAGAAGTTGTTTTTCTTTCACACAAAATGTCAAGATGGAAGAAACCAGCTGCTGGCATTGGTTAAGCAGTGAATTCTCTGCAGAGCCAAAGTCTCTGTTCTAGCTAAGTCTTTCATTTCATCAAGAAAGCCTTTCCAGAAATTTAAGCATATATATATTTTTTTGTATCTCACTGGTCCTGGACTACATAAGATGGCAACACCAATCTTCAGGGAGCCCTGGAAACTTAGGAACTCCATAGGGGAGGTGAATAGAAGGAGAGGGAGTTGGGATTAGGTCTATGAATCTGCTCTACTTTGTTAAGGCAGAACACATATCGTGTTTAATCCTTCCTCACTGTGCCTAGTGCCACTTTTGTAACATAGAAAGTACTCAATAAATGTCTGTTAAAATAATGAATTTTGAATAAATTTTTAAAATGAATGGATGGATGGATAACTTTTCAGCTGGCAAGGGCACATAAGGCCTCACTTTTTATAAGATTGACTAAAGTCTAAATATAGTGCAGAAAATTTTTTACCCTGAAATGAGGGGAAATGGTTTAAATAGCTCACACCTTGATTTTTAGAAACTCTTCAAAAGTCTTAGATTCAAAGAGTCTACTATTCTGAACTTCTAATCAATTTTATTTTTCATTATGAGAATTTGGAGAAATAAATCTGATTCTCAATTTAAAAAAAGGGGGGTCTACTACAACCTTTGATAGTTGTATGATAATTGTACTAGCTGCAGGATTAGGGAAAACATTTTTGAAGAAATCTGGAGGAATAGAAAATGACAAAATAAAAAAATTTAAAAAGAAAATGATAAAATTATGGCTTTCTATTTTAGACTACATTTAAAGACTTATTTGTTTTTAATGTAAAAGTTTTAAAGTCATAGAACAGGTAAAAGAGTGGGAGAAAGTCACCACAAGGTGAAGGCCCGAGTAGCATTGCTCACATGAAGTCAATCCCATTAGGCTTTATTCAGTGACACCACTGAATCTTAGAAAATCTCTTCGTGCATGGGCAGTGCCCTTCTTGGAAGTACAGAAGCAGAACCTCTCGTGAACTAGCCTCATTCCCACATCCGTCTTATGTCTTCATTGCTTTCTCTCTTTTTTTTTTTTCTCACCATATTTTGTGTATCTTTAGAAATTGTTTTGAATCCATCATGAATAAAAATATAAATAAGCAAATAGTGATCATGCATAGCACTATTTTCTATGCCCATTTTTGGAATTAAAAAAATGTAATGACTTGCACTTTTAAGTAAGTGTATTCAGAAACAGTCACCAAATTTGAGATAGAACTGACAAAGATAATTGAAAGTGTTAAAGATTGCACTTGAAAACATCTAGGTTTCTTTGAAGTGTGATGCATCGTAAGTTCATGAGTGGTTTGTACTGTGATGCCAAACTGTAAATCCAGGCACCTCTTACGGTGTTTATTGCTATGATGGACAAGTCTGCCGTTTTTTGCGATTGCCACCCTCCCCTTTCCCAACACTCACCATAGTATTCCTTGGGTGATTAGAAAGTTATGATTCTTATCTCATTTGAATTTTTATCTTCAATTAAGTATATAGGAAAACAAAAATCTTTTCTTTTTATAGGACTTGGGACCTATGGAACAAATGTGATATAAATTACTTTTCATTACTGCTTGTTAGTTAAGAAACAAATCTAGCCAAAAAGCCTTATTATAAAAGAGCTAGTCTTGGGAGCAATTCTCATTTAGTATAAATTCTCAGTCTGCATTGCGAATTGAGTAGTACTGAAAACTTACCAAATCTTTGCAACTGATTCACAAAGGAAAAGAACTATTACAGCACCTTAAATGCTTGCAGATGTCCTAGGCAGGAAAATAGATGCTTCTTTTGTTTTATAGTACAGTCTTTGCTTCTTGTGGTTTGTGATTTTTTTATTCTTGACAAGACTGTCTATAAGTGAATCCAACTGATTTTTAAATTTATGACAAGAAGAATTTCAGCTTGAGGGAAGAATAAAGAAGAAAATGAGAACTGATAGAAATGGAATGAATTGTTTATTCTTATTTAGTGAAACTAAGGGAATGTGATTGAATAGTGAGCAAAAAGGAAATGACATCAGAATTCCAGAAATCTCTGTTTCATAGATTTCATAGAACCACTCTAGAACCTGCTTTTAAATTTCTCTATTTTCAATTTAGGCATCAGTCGCAATCTTGCTATTAAATGCGATTTATCAGTGTACTTTGCAACATTGTGAAGTTTTATTTCAGGTTGACTGGTAAAGTTGTTGTGATCTTCTCTTCCTCCCTCTGTCGACTCAAGTCCCAAAGTGCTAGAGAATGGGAATAAGAAATAGTACTCTCTCCAACCCCACAATCACAGAGGAATATGGGTTCTTTTAATGGGATTTGTTGTAAGTCTCTAAAATACAAATGCAAGCCCCTAATCAAATAATGGATGTTGGAAATCATCTTCAGTGCTAACATCAGAGTGGCAATAGAGAATTATATGATTCTTCTTATAAGTTTATAATACCACCTAGAAGGTTTCTTTTTTTTTTTTTTTGTCAAAAAAAAAATCAAAGTTTTAAGCTTTAGGTCTAACTAGTTTATAGGGAATAGAAGGGGAAGAGGAATATATAAAAAGGCACCACAGGAATTTGATCATCAAAATCCAGAATGTGAGAAACTCTTTAGGACAAACAATCTAGTTTCTTTGATAAATGAGCTACAAGGGAAAAAAGGAAGGGAAAGTTATAGCTGAAAAGAGACAATATCAGACAAAAACAATGTGAGAACCTCTTTGTTTGGAATCTAATTTGAACAAGCCAACCTTTTTTTTTTTTTAATGGATACAACTGAGGAAATCTGAATGCTGACTAATGGGTTATTTAATAATACTAAAAAATTGTTAGTGATTTTTATGTGCACTGGTGGTATTGCAATAATATTTTAAAAGTCCTTACCTTTTAAGTTGTCTGTAATTTGCTTCAATAATTTGTGCAGGGAAGATGGGTGATTTAAATAAAATAAGATTGGCTATGAGTTGGTAATATACTTGGTAATAAAGGGTTCACTGGATTCTTTCTACATTTATGTTTGAATTTTCTGAAATCAAAAGTAAACAAAAAAGCAAATTAAAAAAACCCAAAACACAAACACACACGCGAAAACACATATCTTTGTAGAAATTCAGATTCTATTCTGACAGTTTCAAGCCCAGACCTGGAGTGTTCTTTTCTCAAAAGCCTTTCTCGATGCTCTTACATTGGATTCTCTGGCCGTCATCTGTATCTACGCAGTCAGTGCTCTGTGTTTACGCCTCTTGTTTTCAATATCATGTTGCAATTGATTAGTCTCTGTGGAGTAGAATAATATTTTCAAATGAGCTTTTTGTTTCCCATATTTATTCTTACCCTTTAGCCTTTACCGCATTCAGCGCTCTAAACATTTTGTGTCCATTAACTTAGGGAAGGGTTACAGAGTAGGTATACAAAGACCAAAAAGAAAAAAAAAAGGAGTTGATTCTTGAGTTTTGAGTTGCAAAGCCTGGGTATCATGAGAATAAGAAGAACCCATAAAAGAATAATAGATTTCATATAAGATGTAATGAGTTAGAGAAAAACTAACTCATAGCCAGTATTTCCTATGGGAGACAGAAGGGAAATAGAGAGACATAGTCTAATGGGAGACAGAGGTAGGTGGGATCTAGGGTGAAGGACCAGGTCTGGAGGGTTCACACACAAGTCCAGAGCTAGTCTCCGGAGAGGGTTTGCTCATACTTGACCATCCTCCAGAGTGAGCACTATTGGCCATGAGCACCAAGGAGCCATGTGAGAGCTGAGTTAGCAGCCTTAGATGATCCGGAGCCATGCCCCTGTGGATTGTATATCACCTTAACTGTCCTCATTAGTTCTGGGTTCTGCTAATGCGAGGGGGGCGTGGAGATGGAGGGAATATAACCTGGTGGGAAATAGAGACAAGTGGTATCTGGGATGGTACCCAAGCTCTGAACAACTTCAGAAATAAAACCAAGAAGTAACAAACAATAATCACAATATCACCTCCTTATTGATAAATCCTAGGTTGGAGAGTAGAATATGGATCACAGAACCCCAGATGAGATCGATGTACTTCCTCTCCCCACAGGCAGTGCTGACTGAAGGGTAGGCTTCATGGCGTATCCCATGAGGTTTTTGGCAGCTCCCACTGCTCATCCTGGTAAACAGATTTGCTCTTGAGAGATTAAAGAGAGATAATATGAGCATGCCCAGTTTAGTCTTTCCAATTTCATGAGATAGGGAAATGGCTATACTTACTTAAGTGATAACATTGAGCTGGAGAGCCAGCACTGTTACATTAGTAGTGCTTCTCCCTACATTAAAGAAAATACCAGGAATGAAAAAGAGGCTCTCCCCTCTAATAGTCAGCAGCCATCATATCACTTATTGATCATCTGGCAGACTGATATCTATTGGGATAAAACTTTGCTTGATACCCAAGTAACTGACCCAAGTGGATCAACCACCATATTAAAATCCCAGGAAATTTGAAAGTGCCACAGTGGAGACTGTGAATGTTAACCCCTAAAGGAGCAGTGGTGGCTATAGATATAAACTTGAAATCTCTCACTTATCCATAAAGGTGATGAAATAATTTTTTTTTTTTTGCCTTCACCATAAATGTATAATATTTTTGAGGGCAAGGATCAGGCTTTATCCAAAGTTGTATTGGTGTCAATCGAAAAGCAGGGACTCAGAAAATATTTACTGAATTAAATTATAGTAATATTTTACTGATGATATTTTTAGCAATCAAACAAATATATCAACTGCTGAGATCAAGTCCACTTGTTTTACAGATTAACCCCACAGACAATCATAACTCTATATCTACACACTTCTAGATTACATCTACAACTAACTTTATCAGTAAATCTTCAAAAAATATACGGTTTTGTGGGGTTAACAATGACCTCATTCTCTTAAATAGTTGAAATAGTTACTGGGGGCTATAAATTTACCAGTATTTCTTTCCTTCCATGCCCTAGAGTTATGAAAATTAAGCAATTTAAGTGTTCTAAACATGTTCCTAATTTAACACAGTATCAGCCAATAAATCAATCCTTAACTATTTATGTTACTCTTAGAATTGCTACACAATGTTATCAGTCTAGAAAAATACTGTGCTTAACTATCACATTTTATAGATTTTTTTTTTCTTCAGGTTGTAGAAGGTCTCATGTACATATTTTATCTTGTAGTAGATATTTATTTATTTATTATTATTTTTTTATGCCATAGCACCTGATATTCCTAGGTGGTCTCCCATCCAAGTACTAACCAGGCCCAACCCTGCATAGTAGATATTTATCAGTTGTTGACTACTTGGTACCAATAACCCTTCCTACCAGCACTTTGATTGTATTTAGGGAAGTTAATTCTCTCCATTGCGCGCAGGCTCAGTACAGCGGTAAACCCAGGCATTTACTCTGCATTATAGATTGTATTTAATTCCTGAAGTCTCCCATCAGACTCTTTTTTGTTTCTCAAACCACCAAGAGGTAAGCACCTGATATTATCAGAGTCTCATGTAACTTGGCATAATTGTACAATGATGCAAGGTTGGAGGAAGCTGTTGGAGCTCCTGAATGCCAGTGGTAGCATCTGGGGAAGGTTGATGGCAAATTTTGCTGGAAAGACTTTCTGAAGTCACCTGGTTCTGTCTATTCCAAGACTGGTTTTTCATCTCTTCCTTCCAATTTGTGGTTCTCCCATCTCCTTTCCATTAATCCTTTTTTGTGTGTTTATGTTTGCCAAGACAGTTTCTGTTGCCTGCTACCATAGAATTTTAACCAATTCACTCAGCTTGGGAAGGAAGCATCATGAAGTGAAGAAACCTGAAGCGTCATGAATTATAGTTGTGGCTTTGCAATTAACTTGCTTCGAGACCCATAAGAAATCCCCTAACCAATTTGACTTTAATTTCATTACCTGTGGGGGTAATAGGCCAGATAACTGTGAAGGGTCAGTTCTTAAAACTGTAATTGTTATTGGTTATGGACCACTATTAAGAAATAGCAATGTTCTAATTAAAGTAAGAATTTTTATACAAGCTTCACCACCTCATGGATGTGGTGGCCAGATATCGGAATAGATTCCTACAACAGAGAGTAAAGGGGCATGTAATTACCTGTTCTTGGAAAATATTACCTCAGATCATTGGGGTGTTTATGACAGAGCTAGCCTCAAAGATGATTGATGAGATTAGCTTTAGATCCAGAGAGTAGGAAATGCTGACACAATACATTAAAATTAAAATTAAACCCATTCAGCAGATATTTGCTGTGAGTAAGGCACCGTGCCTTTCAGAGGGCTTGAATCTGTTCTAAACTTGAGGTACACATAACCAATCTCTGGTTTGAGAGTGGTTGTCACTGAATGTTTCCTAACATTTTCCTTGTTTCTGTTTTCATTAAATTTGGACTATTCCAATGTGGATTAGCACTCTCAGTGACCCATGAATAGTACAAACACCAACTGCCAATTGCTTTAGATTTGTACTAGACTTTGTGGTTATTACACTTGACCTGTATTTCACAACTCAATAACTCAGAAAAATGATACTATAGCGACACAGCATCTAAAGGAAGTTTGATAATTATCAAGACATTTCTAATAATTTCTACAATTTGAATACTATAAAACACCTTTAAAATCTACTTTGAGATCACAATGAATGACCTGTATATAGTTTGCTTGACTATCAAGATCAAAGCATACTCAATTCATTCCTTTGACCTTGTTTGGATGCTTAGTCTTCTAGAACTAATGAATTTGGCTTAGAGTCTTATCTGAGACATTTACTTCAACCAAACTGATGATTTTTTACTTCTCAGATTCCGGCAATGGTATTCTATCTTATTCAGAATAAAAGTCGAAAGTTGGAGAATGGCCTACAAGACCCCCATGATCAGGTCCTATTGTCTCTCTTTGCTTTACTTCCTTCCACTTTCTGCTTTTTTTCCTTTTTTTACTTCACTCTAGCCATCTTGACATTCTTTGAACATGCCGAATTCTCAATTGTCTCAGGGATCTTGCCTTCCTTGCCTTGCCTGAGTAAGGAGGCCCCTTGCATCCTCAAAGCTGTGTGAAGTTCTTTTTACTACCACCAGAGTCCACCATCAAGCACTACATCCTTCTGCTGTGGGAACTAGAGGGTCTGATGGTGGATGGTAGGTAGATGGCTGTCAGAAGTTTGGTTGCTGGAGTTGTTGATGTACTACTGAAGCTGTATTTATTCATCAAAGCCCACTCCATACTAATTTGCTGTGCTGAAGCGGAGACATTCCCATGGGGCAGAGTGCAATATCACCATCCATTAACAATAGTAACTAATATTTGTTGAGTACTTACCACGTGATAAGGACTTTATTCAATTAATACGCATAACAGCTCCATGAGGTAGGCACTATAATTATCCATATTTTATAAATGGCCATATCAAAGTTTTTGAAAGGGGTTAATTTTATGTATAGCTAACACATATAGGGCTAGATTCCAACCAAGGTATTATGATTCCAGAAGTCATGAACGGCTCTCAAATCAACCCATGATGCTGGGTTAAGTGGAAAGAATCCTTCCTGCCTCCATTTTGTTGCTTTAAGTGCAACATATTCATGTAGTTTTTATTTTTAAAAAATACTGTAATCTTGTTGAGTTTTTACTCACTGCAGCAGGGGACAAATCTGTCAGGCTCTGGGCTAAAATCGGAATCAAAACTAACGAGATACTGTCTGAACATTGTAATTAAATTCGATGTCACAGAGTAAAATGTATGATCTAAATTAAAATAATAACGAAGAGGATGATTAATTTTGAGAAACAACTCATGGGCAGGGTAGGAACAAGTATGAAATCAGCTACCTAGGCCCTCCCTCTCACCATCCCCATTTGAAGCAGAAAGAACCTCTAGTTTAGTCATTTTATTTGTTTTACATTTTGGACTTCCTGGTATGCTTTCTTCTGAAGAAAGAATTCTGGTGTAAAAAAAAAAAATGAAAATCCGAAGTCCAGAGAGCCATTATTAATGATTCTTCCTCTTCCCTTTTTCAGTTGGGCATGTTTGGGCCCAGTGAGAACATAATTTAGGCTATTGCCTCATGGGGATTTTGTCAACAAGGACAGTATATTTTAACAAAAACCAACACAGAGGCCCTATTCCCTCAGCCTTCTGGACAGAGGTTGACTTTCTGGTAAGGTTGCCTTTGAGTTATTTTTTTCAGGTTTCTCTTTTGTGGTACTGGGATAAACAAAATCCACCTTTAAATTCTTTCTATTGTCTTTGATCATTTCTTTTCTCAGTGGATCAAAATAAAAATTAAAAAAAGAAATTCCAGCTATTTCTGACATTGGTAGTTTAAAGGGCTAGAGCATCTCCACACAGAGCAGTTCTGAGGTTATTGGGATCACATGAAATTCCGATTTGCCAAAGGGATTGTGGCTCAGTCTGAAGCCCTGCCAGGACTTGTAGTTTTAGGGTGGTGCAAGGGGCGAGGAATTCTGCTGCAACAGCTGCTGTGCTTTCAAAACTGTGAGAGCAACATCACCTTATGATTCCCATAAGTCTTCTCTCCCATTCCCATTTTAGCTGTGAAAACTGTATTTAAAGAGGAGGAAATTATGTGCAGATATAAAATTGAAATTATTGTATCATCTGGCTAAGTAGTTTTCAAACAGAGAATTTTATGAGTCTGGAATAAAATGTAGTGGAGCAAGGGTGTAAATACTTATTTACAATTAAAAATAACCAGCTCAACAGGTGCCAGATGAATGTTTCATAAAATGAACATTAGAAAAAAGAAATCTCAGCATATTTCAGGACATAAAACACTGGAGAAACTTTGCTTACATTTCAGCTGTTAGACAAGTAATGGAAAAGTTATCTCATCATAGCATATTCTGTTCCCACGGTTGGGTTGTCTTGCACAGGACATAGTGACCGAAATGATCTTTTTATGGTTCTGAGTTGACATCCAGTAATTATTGGGCCACCAATTTCTTCATTTTTTTTTTTTTTTTTTTTTTTTTTTTACAATGTCATTCTATTCTGCAGCCTATTTTTTTCTTTCGAAGAGGTAGAAAATGAATTTCTCAGTGACTGGCCCTGTAAAGACCCATAGTAAACTCTAGAAATGTTTGCTCAATAAATAAATGAATATAGGCATTTTGCAGCTCACTGAATATGAGCAGGTTAAAGCATTTATTTGAAGTCTTACTTCAGTACTTTTGAAATAGAATTCTATATTCTGAGTTTGGTGATCTTTTAAAACTCTGGATTAATACATAAAATTCCACACTTTTTTCTCATTAGTTCTGCTAAATTTATGGAAGAACCAGCAGGTTATTTTGGCATTAACCATAAACCTCTTGAGGTGTAAATTTAGAGATAAAGCTGAAATAGGTCAGTGTAAACATGCAATATGTAACTTGCTATATAATTTTTTACATTTGTCCAATTTAAAGTGTGTTTACTTTTGATTTAAGTTAACCCTTTAGGGCCCTAAATTGTCCCAGCAAGAGGTAGAATCCTTCCAGCCACTTTCTGTAAGAATGATCACTTTGAAATATGAGCCAAGCTGAAGAATTTATCCCTCCCTCCAGATATCTATTGCTGGAACACAGCTCTTAAAGAAAGAGATTATATTTCTGGTGGAGCCCAGACTGCTGATATTATTTCTGACTTCAGATATGTCAATGATAAAAATAATGTTCAACATACAGAGCTGAGCTTCATAGAGCAAGCACACAATACTTTCATATTGAATGATCCATCCTCTGAAACCAACATTAAATACAGGTTATGATGCATTTACTTAACATCCTGTAAAAAGATAATTTTCTTTATCAGAATTAGAATATTAACCTCAGAAGAAATCTCAGAAATCTAGCTGATACATGAATTTTTGGAATCTATATCCAACTTCTTCCTACATTACTTCACTCTGTAACTCCTCCTTATGGAATGCCAAATCCAAATTTAGAATAGCTCTAAAAGTTGAGTAGTTCTTTCTCACAAGGAGATGGAATGTCCTCTCTCTCTCTCTCTCTCTCTCTGGTTAGATGCTAGTTTTCATAGACATTTGTGGGAATCCAAGGGATGGAGCTGATTTTTTTTTTTTTTTTAAGAAGAGTTTTCTACTGGTCAAAATGAGCTTGGTATGGAGTGGGCTGCTTCATGGTTGTAGGGGAAATAAATTGCTCATAGTTAAAAGGTTTTGAGTTAGGCTGTAAAATCAATGAGCAGAAATATTTCAGCATATTCAAGCATCTGACTAGTGTTTAGGATAGATGATATTTAAAAGATTCATCCGATCGTAAAATATTATGATTTTTTTTTGTGATGCACATCTTCAGATGTCTCTTCTGGACTTTATTTGTGTGTATCAAACTGCCTACTTGACATCTCATTTAGATGTCAAGTAGTATTCTTTCAATCTTGCTCATCCAACAATCTTCATATCAGTAAATGGCTCCTTTAAACAGGAGTTAGAATAATTTTTAAATAGTTCTCCTACAGCTTCTCATCTTACCTCCTGTTCACTTTCCCTGGAACATTACTCTCTTCCTCCAGATATCTACATTACTCACTCTCATTTTCTTGGCCTTTGCTCAAATATCACCTCTTCAGAGAGGCTCTCCTGGACCACAGTATCTCATGTAGCACTCCCTGCTACCCCTCCTTGTTATTCTCTCTCCAACTAAAATTTAAGCTTCTTTAGGAAAGATAATTTGTTATATTAAGTGCTGTATCCTCAGTGCTTTGAACCATTTCTGGCATATGGTAGGTATTCTATAAATATATATTAACCCAGGTAAACAAATAGTAATAGAGTGTTAATTTAAACAGGAAAATAAAGAGTAAAAATGTAATTGAAGCTATATGAGTACAGGGAAAAGGAAGAGGGATAGTGCTTATGAATTTTTCATAGTAAAGGAAAATAAATTAAGGGCTTTGATGTTTGTTTGCAAAACGATTCTCCTAAAGCAGCCATCTTCCTATGAACCTCATATGGTCATCAGTGCACATGTTCATTCTTGGTCTTTGAAAGGAATGGAGAGATTGCAAACCTTGCCAGCCCTGACTGTGATCAGTTTCCCTAGAGAATATGGATCCCCAGCCACACCAGATATCAGAATTGACTGACACTATAAGATGTCCAAGGGTAAGGAGCAATCATTGGTTTTATCTCTAAGTCAGTCTTATAAGTGGTAGACAGATCTATTATATCCAGAGGGTGAACAAAGCTTTCTTATTTACTCTTCCCACAAATTAGATCTTCATCATGCCAAACCCTCTGGCACTAGGCTTTCTAACCTGCACAAATGATTAAGTTTCAGGGTCTTTGTTTAAACACAGCAAACCTCCTATCTCAATTAAACTTGATGATGGAATCACTTTTAATTTTGTCACAAAAAATGGCAATTTCTTCCCTATTCTTTATGCTTTGATAAAATAGATTTTACCTTGAATAGTAATTGATGATTTGCACATTTTTCTGAAATTAATATTACTATATTTTACATTCACTTTTCAGTTTCTTTAATAACAGAAAATAGATATTCTCAGAGTGAATTTTAAATCTTTCCTATGTAACAAGAGTTTTTAATGCTAGTGGGAAAAGTAATACGTTTTTATTTTTTTGAAACCTGAATACATCATCATACAATTATCACAGAATTTAAACTTGTTGAGAATGAGTTTTGTGGGAATTATTTATTTAGGTCTTGAAGATGCTTGTATTTTAATGAGAAATGTATCAGAGAAAATAGAAATGTTCCTAGATTCCTCAAGGAATGAAGTTATTTTTTTAAAGTCACACTTAGGGTTATGCATTAAACAGGGGGAAGGATGCTGTAAAACCATGGCCCATTCTGGAATGTAGTTTAGCAACTCATAAAAAGACTCTTTGACCCAGTACTCCCACTTCTAGGCATTTGCCTAAGAAGATATCACATAAAAGTGAAAAGTTGTAGGCACACGAGTATTTCTTATAAATCCATTTTTAATGGACAAAAATTGGAAACATTCCAGACATCTATCAATAGGGAATTGAGTAAGTAAATTATTGTGCATCAATGCAATAAAATTCTTCAGCCATTAAATTTGATGTAATTCAATATTTATTGTCATGGAATGATGTTTGTGACATAGTGTTGTGTGAAAACAAATGAAAAATGCTCTAAGTATGATTCCGTTTATGTAAAATTATATTCTCTTCAGAAAGACAGTTAGTGAAATGTTATTTGTGGTTATTAATGGATAATGAGATTTTGTTGATTTTTTTTTCTGGGCATTTTTTTTTTTTTTAAGATTCTATTGTGTGTATAATTTTAATAAAAACAATACAAATTCATAGATGAATTTCTTATAATGAAATAAGATCTAATAGCAGCAAATCTAACTGTAGTCAATTTGGGATCAGTTTGTTTGATGTAAAAAGAAAATAGGAAATATTATGCAAAGAATTTCTTCATGAAAATAAAATTTTAAAAAGCATTTTAAAAGATGGTCTAAACAATATGACATTGCATGCCATTTTAACTCAATCTGGAAAAAAGCATATTTTCTTAAAACATTATTCCTAGAATTCTAGAGATCTTTCATACTTTTGACTTCCAGTATCTTCTCATGAAAACAGTGCTTCACATAGATGTTTTAGACTCTGCTCATTTGGTGTCTAGCAATGAACTGAGGAGACCATGAGAGCATGTTGAGGTCCTGGTATTGGGGCTGATGAAAATCCCCAGAACTAAATCTTTTCTGATAGTGAATAATGTTCAGCTGAATGATAAACTTGCTCATCTGATCACCATTGATTGCTACACGTGCTCATTACGTACATATTTGGAAGCTCTTAAACTGTACAGTTTTAAATGTAAAAAAAAAAGGATAATCTTTTTTTTTGACTGGTTTCTATAGGTGAAGATTGAAACAATTGCTGCTATACTTTAACCACAAGCTCCCAGGAATATTCTCATAAACTAAGAAGTTTGAGATGTATTAGTTGAGAAAAGCTAGTTAACTACAATGATGAAGCCAATGAAAAAGACACAATTTCTATAAGGAATATTCCATGATACATTCAGAACTATATTCTTAGAGCACTTAAAAGTCAAAGAAGTTGATACCATAAAACTTCTAGAAGAAAATATAGATGATAAGTTTCTTGACATTGGTCTTGGTGATGATTTTTTGAATCTGACATCAAAAGCAAAAGTAAACAATTGGGACTACATTAAACTAAAAAACTTCTGGACAGCAAAGGAAATCATCAAAAAAATGAAAAGGCAACCTACTGAATGGGAGAAAACATTTGCAAATCATTTATCTGATAAGGGACTAATACCCAAAATATGAAAAGAATTTATACAATTCATTAGTAAAAATAACCTGATTTAAAAAAATAGCAGAAGATCCGGATAGACATTTTTTCAAAGAAAAGATGAGTATATGAAAAGATGTTCAACACCAGTAATTGCCAGAGAAATTCAAATCAAAATAACTATCACCTTCTGCCTGTTAGAATGGCTATTATCAAAAAGACAAGAGATAATAAGTGTTGCCGAAGATGTGAAGAAAAGGGAACCCTTGTGCACTGTTAGAAGGAATGTATATTGATGCAACCACTATGAAAAAGAGTATGGAGGTTTCTCAAAAAATTAGAACTACCATATGATCTAGCAATTCCACTTCTGTGTATTTATTCAAAGAAAACAAAAATACTAACTCTAAATGATGTGTGCATCCCCATGTTCATTGCAGCATTATTTGTAACAGCCAAGATATGAAACAACCTGTGTCTATCGATGAATGAACCAAAAAAGAAATTATGTGTATATGCATATGTGTGTGTATGTGTGTGTTTGTGTGTGTGTGCGTGTGTGTGTGTGTGTGTGTGTGTGTGTGTGTAATGGAATATCATTCAGCCATAATAAAGAATGAAATCTTGCCATTTGCAACAATATGGATGGTCCTCGAGGGCAGTTTAAGTGAAATAAGTCAGGCAGAGAAAGACAAATACTGCATGATCTTTCTTATATGTGATATTTTAAAAACAACAACAAGCTCATGGATACAGGGAACAGATTGGTGGTTGCCAGAGGCAGGGGGTGAAGGGTGGGGAAAACTGGATGTATGAGGTCAAAAAATAGGAGATTGTGATAAAACAAAGCCACTTATTTACTTTCTACACAGAGCACAAGTATTTTTCTTTATTTTATAGTTCATTAATTATTTTCCCAGTATTTGATTTTATTTTAACATACAAATCATACAAGATATTACATTTTAGTGATTAGAAAAATCAAAGAAAATGCTTTTTTTGATTCATTCCTTCATTTACTTATATATTTTGCTGGTGTGGATCTAGCAGGTACTGTGTGGCTCTGGAACTAAGAATTGCAGCAGCACTTCCCTGGATTGCAGCTGAGATGTGTTCCTGGAGCAATAGCTAGCTGTTACAGTTGCTTTGATTCATTGGCTTCCTGACTGTGGCTGAAATGGAAGCTCTGCTCCCTTCCTTCTAGGTACTTCCTTAGGGGAACTGTTCCTGGAAGCCCAACCTATTCCTGCTTCTTTATCTCTTCCAGTTTTGGTGTAGACACCTAAATCCCTGTATTAGACAACTTTCTGCAAGAAACACCAAATGTGGTTTTGCTATTTATATTGAATTCTATCTTATAGCTCACTCAACCCAAATGTTTTTTGGGGGAGTAATTATGTGAGAAATGTGATTGTTCCCCACATATCTTAATGTTGTTAATCCCACATGAGTGTAATTATTTCCTATTTATCTTAATAATGGATATTGCCAATGCTTGCACAGATACTCAGACTCCTTTTATCTCTTCTGTGCGCCCCTCTCCCAGTTTTAACGTGCTTTTGCTTTCTACCTTCTGAGCTGCCACTCATCCTCAAAGGACTGTCCTCAGGCTCCTGGAGCAGCTTTGTCACAGACACAGAGACGTGGAAGGGCCTGGGGGTTTATGATCCCCAGGGTGATGCTTAGTAAATGATCAAGTTGGGAGTTAGAGATTCAGTCTCTTGTGCCTTGGGCACAACAGCTCTGAGGCTGTATTTTTGCAGTAATTTATATTGCAGTAATCTCCTGTGGAATCAGGCTGAAACTGCTTTCTCTGAAATTTGCTGAAATCAAAGCCCTCTTGGCTTCTTTTTCTTCTTTGTTGTGCTTCTCTCTCTCTTGCTTCTGGGAATATTTCCTTGCACACAAATTCTCATCTCAGAGTCTGCTTCTGGGAAATCCAACTAAGACAATAAGTCAAACATAGCTGTCCAGAGATTCTTAATGAATTTTCCAGAATTGAATTCAACAACACAATATCCCATATCTTCTGCATTAGAGTAGAAGCTCTTTGCACTTTGAAGGCAGGCAGGAGTCATAGTCGATTCTGATACTATTCACCATTGAACAGAAATAAGTTTTATACTAAGTGAGCTTAATTAGTGAATAAATGGATAACATAGGGTAGGTAGTCAGTAATTTTATTTGGGATTGCATCTAGATTATTAAGTGAAAATTTTGTTCTCTCGTTGTAATTCCTGTGTATAAATTAGTCTGATATCCCCAAAGGATGCTTTACTTCTATAAACCATTATTTAGTACTAAATGACAAAGATGCATTTTGCCTTGAACTTTTTTTAGTTCTAAAGAATTTGCTAAGTAGAACAGTCCTGCCTCTTCCCTCAATTATGATAAATTGCTTTATCTTTTATATTGCGTTAGAGAGCAAGGGGAGTGCCTGTTCTTTTTGTTGCTTTTAAATTTATCTTTATTTGCACAGGTCTGGAAATTACAGGACATATGTGGGTTGTAGAAATGAAGCTTGTAAATTTGTAAATTTCTTTTCTATATAATGGAACCATAGTAAGTAATATGGGATATTAAATCAACATAATGTTTTACTATTCAAACCTAACATAAAAATCAATTTCCTATTGACTCGATTTAGTTCTTTGCATCCGGAAGTGGATAACTAAAAGGAATTGCATTATTAATTAAATATAATTTTTCCTTAGTCATTCATTCTTAGAAATCAATATTTATTTAGTATCCTGTGATAAAATGCAATTCTCACATTAGATAAAATTTTGATTTTCCATAAGTGATTTTCATAGCTCCAGTGTATACTTCTGTTCAAGAAGTAACTGGTCAGAACTATATAGAGTACAATTTATCTAATAGGTACTATAAATGAAAATATAGATTTAGATTTCATTCTTGTTTTCTTCATATTTTTTAACATTTATTTTTTACAACATTGATATTGTTAAAAAAAAATAGGACCTAGCATAGCAAGAGCTTTTTCTTTACTTCTCTAAGCTTCAGTCAATGAATGGGTAGATTAAAGATTTTGAAACTTTTCCCCACATGCAACAGGACCTGAAACACATCTCTGAAGGTAAATCCTTAAGAACTGAGCTCTGCCGTGTAAACTGGGAGTAGCGATCTAAATTCTCCAAAGGCCTGTTGTACACAAAATATATTTTTTCCCTTCAAGCATTCTTTGATTGCATATCCTTTTGGAGCTGCCCTAGTTTTGGAAGCACAAGTATACAAATTAGATAAAATGATTTAAAAAATACAAAATGCTTAAAATAGCTCCTAGAATAATTTAAGTCTTCAGTAAATACTAACTATGCTTCAGAAAAATAATTCCTTCTCTGAAACCGTAGGAGTCAGATATATTTTGGAATTCAGAATTTTTTAGATTTTAAGACAAAAATAAGGTGGATATACTATATTCTGTACAATATTTCCAGCACCCCCAAATCAAATATATTAATATTTCTGCAGTGAAACACATGAATATTCACACAAAGTATATCATAAACAGTGTCATGTTAATTCCAGTCAGATTGTGCAACAGAATAATTATTTTAAACTTTTTGGTTTTTAGAGCTTTTTGATATTGTAATTATGGATAAGGGATTATGAACCTATTTCTTCATCATCATCATTATCATCATCATCATTAGTTTTCTTTAAAAACAGATTTTATTTTTTAGAGCAGTTTTAGATTTACAGCAAAATTAAGTAAAAGGTACAGATTTCCTATATGCCTTCTGTTCTCACACATCCATTATAAACATGCCCCATTAGAGTGGTACATTTGTTATAATTGATGAAACTGCATTGATTGACAAATCATTATCACCCAAAGTCTATAGTTTATATTACGATTCACTCTTGGTGTTATACATTCTATGGGTTTGGAAAAATACATAATGACATGTTATCTACCATCATACAAAATATTTTCACTACCCTAAAAATCCTTTGTGCCTCACTTATTTATCCTACCCATTCCCAACCCCTGGTGACCACTGATCTTTTTACTGTCTCCACAGCTTTGCCTTTTCTAGAATGTCATATAATTGGAACCATACAGTATGTAGCCTTTTCAGATCGGTTATTTTCACTTCGTAATATGCATTTAGGTTTCCTTCATGTCTCTCCGTGGCCTGGTAGCTCATTTATTTTAGTGATGAATAATATTTCATAGTCTAGATGTAGCATAGTTTGTTTATCCATTCATCTACTGAAAGACATGCTAGTTGCTTCTAAATTTTAGCAATTATCAATAAAACTGCTGTAACTATCCACATGAAGGTTTTTATGTGAATATGAGTTGCATCTCTTTGGGGTAAGTACCAAGGAACACGATTGCTGGATCTTATGGTAAGAGTATGTTTATTTTTTTATTTTTTTAACTGCTGTTTATTTTATTTTATTTTTATTTTTGAAATTAATTAATTTTTTTTATGGTGACATTGGTTAATGAAATCCAGTAGGTTTTAGCTGTACATTTTAACAGTAACGCATATATATATTTATACTGTGTGTTCACCTCCCCCAGAGAGTGTTTAGTTTTGTAAGAAGCTGCCAAATGGCCTTCCAAAGTGGCTGTACCATTTTGCATACTACCAGCAGGGAGTGAGAGTTCTTGTTTGTTGCTTCACACCCTTACCAGCATTTGGTGTTTTTGTTTTCCTTTAGTTCAAAATACTTTAAAATTTCTCCTGAGACTTCTTTGACCTATAAGTTATTTAGAAATGTACTGTTTAATTTCCAAGTATTTTGGAATTTTCCAGCTATCTTTCTTTTATTGATTTCTAGTTTAATTCCATGGTGGTCTGAGAGCAGACATTATACGATTTCTACTCTTTTAAATTTATTGTGTTTTATGGCCTAGACTGTGGTTTATCTTGGTGAATGTTCTATGTGAGCTTGAGAAGAATGTATATTTTACTGTTGTTGCATAAAGTTGCCTATAGACATCCATTATATCCAGTTGATTAATGTTTTTGAGTTCAACTATGTCCTTACTAATTTTCTGCCTGCTGGATCTATTCATTTCTGATAAAGGGGTGATAGAGCCCCCAACTATAATAGTGAATTAATCTAGTTCCCTTTGCCTTTGTATTAGATTTGCCTCATATATTCTGATGCTCTGTTGTTAGGCACATACATGTTAAAAATTGTTATGTTTTCTTGGAGAGTTTACCCCTTTATCATTATGTAATGCTCCTCTTTATCCCTAATAACTTTCCTTGCTCTGAAGTCTGCTCTGTCTAAAATCAATATAGCTATTCTTGCTCTCTTTTGATTAGTGTAATATGCCCCCCATCCATTTACGTGTCTTTATATTTAAAGTATGTTTCTCTAGACATTTTTAATTGAGCATTTTATGATTCCATTTTTTCTCATTTCTTAACATATCTACCACACTTCTGTTTTTAGTTTTTTTAATGGTTGCCCTAGAGTTCGCAATATACATTTTAAACTAATTTAAATTCACTTTCAAATAACACTGTATTATTTTATGATTAGTGTGAGTACCTCATAATAATGAAATAATCTTAATTCCTTTCGTCCCTTGTACCATTGTTGTCATTTTTTTATAAGTACGTACATGTATATATATTCTTACGTAGCATATGTATATGTACATGTAAGCATACATAATTAAATACATTGTTTCTATTATTTTGAACAAACTGTTCTGTTATATCAAATAAGAACAGGAAAAGTAAGTTTTCATTTTACCTTCACATATTTTTTCTTCAGTGCTCTTTCATTCTTTATGTAGACTCAAGGTTCTGACCTGCATTGTTTTCCTTCTCTGTAAAACTTTTAAACATTTTTTGCAAGGCCAAGTCTCCTGACAACATATTTCCTCAGTTTTATTTGTCTGCGAGTCTTTATTGCTCTTTCACTTTTAAAGAATAATTTCACGGGGTACAGAATTCTAGGTTGAGGTTAAAGTTGTTTCTTTTTCTCTTAACACTTTAAATATTTCATTCCACTCTTTTCTTGCTTGAATGGTTTAGGAGGAAAACTCAGATGTAATTCTGATCTTTGCCCCTCTATAGGTAAGCTATTTTGTCCTCTGGCTTCTTTCAGGATTTTTTTTTGGGGGTAACTGATTTTCTGTAGTTTGAATATGATATGCCTGGGTGTAGGTTTTTTCTTTCTATTTTTTTGATCCTGCCTTGTCTTCTCTGAACTTCTTGAATCTAAGGTTTGATGTCTGACATTAATTCGAGGAAATTCTCAGTCATTATTGTTTCGAACATTTCTTCTGTTCTTTTTCCTCTTCTCTTTGTGGTATTCTCACTATATGTACTTTACACCTTTAGCAGCTGCCCCATAGATTTTATATATTCTGTTCTTTTTTTTTTTTTTTTGTCTTTTTTTTCTATTTGCTTTTCAGGGTGGGAGGTCTCTATTGAGATATCATCAAGGTTATAGAGTTTTTCCTCAACTGGGTCTAGTCTAATAAAAAGCCTATAAAAGGCACTCTTAAATTCTGTTATAGTTTTTTTTTTTAATCTTTTTTTTTTTTGTTTTCTCTTGGAATTTCCATCTCTCTGCTTATGTTGCTCATCTGTTCTTGCATGCTGTCTACTTTATCCATTAGAGCCCTTAGCATATTAATCATAGTTATTTCAAATTCCCAATCTGATCATTCCAACACACCTGCCATATCTGAGTCTGTTTCTAATGCTTTCTCTGTCACTTCAAACTGTTTTTTGTCTTTCAGTATACCTTGTAAATTTTTCTTGATAGCTGGACTTGTTGTACCAGGTAAAAGGAACTGCTATAAATAGGCTTTAGTAATGTAATGGTGAGGCATCAGGGAGGGAAGTGCTCTAGAGTCCTTTGATCAGGTCTCAGTCTTTTAGTGAATTTGTGTCTCTAAACTGTGAACTTCACAAGTGTTTCTCAATTGTTCCTGACCTACCTCCCCATCTTTTTAGATGGGACAGGATAGCTAGAGTTGGATATTTACCTTGTCTCATGTGGAAGGCTAGCAGGAGTTGGAATTGTGTGTTTCCATTCTTCTAGGTCAGTTAGGCTCAGATAAAACTCCAGCAGATTAGGCTCTGATTATATAGTTTCCCCTGAGGGATGATCTTGTTAAGAAAAAGAGAATGCTCGGCATATTTAGAATAGTTTCTTTTTCTCTCCTCCTACCAGAAGCTTGAGGGGATTTTTCTCTGATATTTAGTATGAGAATATGGGTAGGCTCCAGGAGGTAAAACTCACATAAGTGTAGGGGCCTCCTCGTGACCGGGTCCCCATGGAGTTCTTATCTCTCCAATTTGTCCACTCTGAGCCTCCAGGAATTTATTATTTACACTTTAGGTTTCCCTGTCCAAGCACAGAAATAGAAGATAAATATAAGCAAACCAAAGCTGGAGAATTTGTGGGACTAAGGATTTTGTAATTAGGATGATTTCACCTTTGACTAATGGTAAACTCTCATTCCAACTGGCTAAAGTAATAGTAGGTGGTATTATTTCATATAATGAGAAGCTCAGAAGCAGAACGAGCTCTAGGTGCATTATATCAATGCCTTGGCTCTTCTTCTGCTTCTCTGGAATCTTTGAGTTCTGCCTGATTCTGTTAGCTTCATATTTGGGCTTTCATGACTTGTGTATACCACAGAAGAAGAGGAATCTTGTCATCCAATTCTCTTTTTAAAGCGTGGTAAATCTTTTTTAGAAATCCCTCGCTGCCATCCTTCAGTGCAAATATCTATTCCTTCTCAGTGGCTAGACAAATTAGCTGCTTGTTCCCAAACCAAGGAGAAATGGGTTATCTGATTACCTGATGCAGATCATAGGAGGTAACTGTATGTTAAAGAGTTAACAACTGTGACCACAGTAAGAAAAGAATAACCTTCTTGGGGATTAGAGTAGGAAGGTATTGTTCATGTCACTTTGTTTCATAAAAAGCAATTATTAGTGTCATCTTGGTGCTTGGTGAAGTGGTGTGAGGTGATAGCTGAAAGAGTCACAGAGCTCTGCAAGGAAGTGCAGGGTGTGGCCTTGGAGCCCCTTTCCACTGTGGAACCTCTCCTCTGTGGCTCCTGGTTGCCATAGACTTAGGGGTCACTTCTTCCTGCGGCACTCCTAATTCTAGCAGGAAGACTCTGGGTCTTTATTAAATTGGTTAAGTTTAATCAACTGAAATTTATTGAATTAGACTTAATCAACTTGAAAGTTGCCTTCATCCTCAGTTTATTTTAAATTGGTCGCAGCAAAGTTTCACAAAAATGAATTGGTATTGAGGAAAAGAAAGTGGTATTTTGCTCATAAGTTTGGAAAGCCCACTAGCTGTTGCTTAAGTTGGCATAATCTTGAAAGCATTTTATTCTGAATAATTATAGGCAAATTGTGAAAGTAACAGGAATGACTGAATTCTGGGGTAAAATGTGGCCTTGCCATACTCACGGAAAACTCTTTTACGAATGTGGAAAAATCAGGTGGCTTTAGGAACTAGCAAAGGTAATTTTTAGTTTAAATTTAACTTGAAATCTCTTTTTTAAAAAAAGTTCAAGTGTTTCTGGCTAAAAGCATTAATACATTTTAACGTAAAGAAAATTTTCTTAAACTTTAACCAAACAGTTAATAATTTCTCTAATATATATATATTTTTTTATTAATTTACTTAGCCTAAAAGTCAGGCAGAAAAATAAAGTGAAAACACCAAGAACAATATCTATCATTCGACTATTCCATCAGCGGAGTTAAATTTTTCCTTCTTGGAAATACTTTGAGAAAACTGGTAGGAAATGATAAATGGGCTATCTTGTGTATTTTGATGTTTTTAAGCTCTTCCAAAGTTTCTAGCACATGCTAGCATAAAGGTCAAACTTTTGAAAGCATTAATTATTTCTGAATGGTGACATTTATCCATCAATTTTAATATACACAACACTATAAAATAACATTGAGCTAGCTATTTTTTTAAGTTTATAAATATCAAATAATCCCCTTAGTCAGAAACACAAGGGTACAATTAATGTAAGAACAACACCTTCTAGTAATCAGCTAGATAAGAGATATGAAAGTTTTTAAAAAGATTAAATATAAACTGAAAAAAAAAGTTGAGTGAACCAAAAAACATAAAATATGCTTTGACTTAGAGGTGCTGTCTGGCCAGGGTTTAGTTATGTTAAGGTTAGGATTAAGCTTAAACAGAAAATGCTCATACCTTATACACTGAATACTTACAATATGGCAGGCATTGTTCTAAGCATTTTCCATGTAGTAGAAATTTAAGTCTTACAACATTTAAGCCTTACAACAACCCTATGAAGTAGGTAGTATTACCCTCATTTTGTAGATAGAAGAACTGAGATATACTAAGATTAAGTAAAAGATTACATAGCTGAAAAGGGGTGAACCAGGACTTGAACTTAGACAGGCTAATAGTACTGCTCATAAACTTGTACACAATATAATTTGACCCTGGACATGGTGGGATAGTTGTCTGAAGGGAACAGTTCCTGCTATGTTCGGAATCTTCAGTAATGTATTATTAGATGCAGGACTGCTTAGAGTTTAGGGGCAAGTATAATAGAGCCAGACCTCTGCCACTTAGTAGCCAGGTGACTGTGGGCAGGTTGCTTCTCTCTATACCTCTGAGCTGTAAAACTGGGCTAGTAATTGCTTCTAGCTGTTCCCCAAATTGAGGTTGCGATTCAATAAAACTGTGGCAAGTCTCATGTATCTGCATTTTAAGTAAGTACTGCAAGTAATTTTGATACAATCTGTCCCCAGAAACCCTTTGGGAAATACTGAATTCTTTCACGTAGGAGAGATGAGATCAGGCCTGTGAAACAAGGCCTGCACACAGTCCTGGCACATGATAGGTGAACAGAAATGGCAGCTCTTGTCTGTTTTATGTTACAGAGACAGACCTACGTATGGAAGGAGTGAGAGGAGGCTCAGATCTCAGGTGATATTGCAGATGAAGGGACAAAGGATGCCAGGATTATGATAATCAATTTTCTGGTTTGGGGATAGGTATCATAAACAGGAGAAGAAGAGGAAGGTTATCAGTTCCTCTCATTCTCGTCCCCAAATCTTCTGAAAAGGGCTTAAGTAGGTTAGCCTTCGGCTTTGACAAAAGAGATCTACTTTATTTTAAGGGTCCCTCTGCTCATTCTCTTTCCATATTTCCTTATATATTCACACATACCAATTTCCTTTACTAGAGACAATTTTTCACTCTACAATTTGATGTGAAGAACAAAATGCAAATATCTAGATGAGGTAATGTTTAGTTTGAATATGTTTCAGCAAAGTGTCATTAGTCAGCCATTTAAGAAATGCATATAGCCACTTAATAAATCCTTCCTTGTTTTGATAGGGTGAAGTGGGAAAGGAAACTGGAGCTCTTACTGTACCTAAAACAAAGGAAGGAGATCCATGAGGATGGGGAAGTAGGATAAGATGCAGAAAGAGTACTGAAGATGACATACTAACTATGCACTGACAGTATCTAGCATAGATTGTTCTTTATGTTGGGCTGAAGACCTTTGGAGACCTATAAAAGGGTGGTTTTGTCATGAAGCTGCAAAAACAGCCAGTTCTTTTACATAATTTATGAACTTTTCTTAAACTCAATTTTTTTCAGAACCTTTTCTAACTGAGGCAGCAGTATATTCTAGTGTAATGTCTGGGTAACAGAAATGTAGTCTAAAATGGATCTACAACCTATCTTATCATAAATAAATATTGCAGATCTATTTTAAGACTAATGGCCCTCACACTACCCCTAAAATATCTTAAAGTGGGACATTCATAAAATGTATTTCGTTTCTTTGGCATATGGTGAAAACCACAGTGCACTAACATACATTGGAAGTCCTCTGGGACTGCGGCTTGGACGCCTTTGAATTTTGGTGGAAAACAGAAAGAACTCTCCATGCCCCTGTAGGTACAGCATGAAGCTGGGGATTAGGCTCACCAGGAGTGGGATTTGCCTAAGCTTTTGCAAATCACTTGATATCTCTAAACCTCAGTCTTTTTATCTTTAAAATGATGTCATGAAAACTAAATAAAATAGTGCATATAAAATGTTTATTACAATATCTGGTACATAACACAGAGACATTCAAGACGTAGCAGCTCTTAATTACAATTTCTTAAATTTTTGTTATCCGTGTTAGAACATCAATTGACATATGCTCAGGCAATTATATATTAAAAACCAAATTCTGTTTCAGTATCTAAAATTTTGAATATAATGTGGTTTGTGGTATTTCAAAATACGTAATGAATACCATAGTCAACGCTTATCTGATTTTGAGACTTAGAGTCACTCAGAAAATATTCAGATGTTTAAAAGTGCAGCAGGAATCTTGTAAACATGTGGCTATACATGTGAGAACAAATAGTAGCATTGAATAATAGTGGAACATAAAAACTGGCAGAACCCAGGACGCTTATGTAACTATTGAGTAATTATATTAGCCCTGGACTGCTTACCTCTATAAGTCTCATTATAATAAAAAAATAAACCCCTATATGTTTGTCACTGTAGTTCCATTTCTGTTACTTGCAGATAAAGGACTAAACTATTCTGGTGAGATAAAGAATGCTTCTCCCCTTGCTCTAGGGAACAAATGACTCAGCCTACAAGGTGGAATATGGTTGAAAGTATGTAGACTAGGGCCATTAAAATTCACGAGACTGGAGTGGCCAGAGGATCTTTTAAGAACTACAATGCCTATTGCTTAAAGATGCTTACAGTGTTGTATCAATGTCAGTAAAATCTGTTAAACTTACTAATATTTTATGAATAGAACATTGTGGAAATTAGAGAAGGGTTAAATTTCTCACCTGAATCAAAAAGATGCATAACAGAAAGAACATCTATGGAAGTAGGAGCCTCAAGTTCAAACTGACTTTGAGGAACAAGTCCATGTGGAATTCACAGAGATTTGGAGGTGAGGTCTATGCTTGCACAGGTTGTGGTATGTAGGGTTGCGGTTTGAACACATTTTAGTTGGGTACTGGGGTTGGGAGGCTACTGGATAAAACTTAGATCACATGTCTTTAATCCAATGACTTTATAGCTCATCGCTCAAATTGAAGAATACCAATAGTGTACTTTTACTACTTCTAAAATATATCAGAATGCTTCTAAATGTTTTTTTTTTCTCTCCTAAATAGGAGGAAATCTAAAGATAAATCTAAATAGGGGAAATCTAAAGACAAAATGGTGAATTGATTTTTATCATGCTATAAAAGTGTACAAATGATAAAGAATTCCATTCGTGTTAGATACTATACATTAGCTCACTATTTCTGATGGTTGGAGAGGTTAAAAAGTAAAAACTACATTTTCTAGACTCCTTTCAGCTATGGTTCAAGATATGAATTTAATTCTGCCAATTAATGCAGTTAAGATAGATTTAAAAGGTAGAAGTAAGGTAGAAACCACCTTCCTGTAGGTTCTTGACTATTCTTGCTGATGTGTAAGTTTCTAGAAGTGTGAACCTTACTCATAGCAGTGTTCAAGAGTCCATTCTCCAGCTTCCTGAATGTTTAGTGTCATCTGTAACTTCAGCAAAAGTCATTACTATTTGTGAGGATAGTGTGTTACCTTGGGTATGGGCCCCTGTGGCCACACATATTCTGTGACTCTGGCCCTCTTCTAAGGATCATGAAGAGCTTATGAAAAGGAAAGAATTCAGTGCTTCACTTCTGATAGGTCCCAGAAATGTCCATTTTCAAAAAACACTTATGAGATTCTGATGCAGATCACACTTTGAGACATGGCTTTGGTTGATTGTTGGGCAGGTCAACTGAGAGGTCACAAGGAGCCAGGACTATAGCAACTATTGTCTGCCTGTGGAAGCAGAAAAAAGTGAGCCTACAACTTTCAACAAGTTGGCATGAGGGAGAAGAAGAGACAAGAGGAAGAGAGAGGGAGAGGGAGAAGGAGAGGGAGAGGGAGAGGGAGAGGGAGAGGGAGCGAAGGAGGGAGGGAAAAGAAGGGAGGGACAGAGAGGAAGAGAAAGAAGGTAACTTGGATCTTGATAGTTCTTTTTCTCAGACCCTTCTGAATCCTAGCTACACTCCCTGACCTTGTATATCATGTTATTACCTAATTTTTAAGTAGTCATGAACTGCATAATTACATTTTAGTCAACTATGGACTGCATGTATGATGGTATCCCCATAATATTATAATGGAGCTGAAAAATTCCTACTGCCTTGTGACATCATAGCCACCCTAATGTCATAGCATAATGCATCACTCACATGTTTGTGGTGAGGCTGGTGTAAACAAACCTATTGTACTGCCAGTCATATAAAAGTATAGCATATCCAATTATATACAGTACATAATATTTAATAATACATGACTGTATCTGGTTTATGTATTTACTATACTTTTTATCATTATTTTAGGGGTACTCTTTCTACTTATAAAGAATTATGCTATGAAACAGTATGCCATGTTGTGCTGGCAGTAGCCTTACATATTTTGTGTTGACCATGTCTCTTGATTGCATCATTTTCTTTTGTACTGGATCTAATCTAGTTGTTTTGTATAATAACATGCTGTATAGACTTGTAGCCTAGGAAGAATAGGTAATATCATATACCACATAGGTGTGTAGTATGCAATACCATCCAGGTTTCTCTAAGTACACTCTATGGTGTTGTCACAAGGACGACAGTGCCTAATGACACATTTCTCAGAACGTATCCCTGTCATTAAGCAGTGTATGACTGTATCCCTTTTAATTTAAGCTAATTTAACAGTTTTATTTTTTAAATTACCTTCCTCAAAAAAAAAAAGATGAATCCTTATGAATCTTAATAATTCTTATGAATCTGATGAAGACATTTTGGTTATATTTCTGGATGTGAAAAGTTATTTTTAAAGGTCAGCTTTATATATCTCAATTGTGAAGCCACTACGGCCCCTAAACACTCCAAAGACTGGTGAAGGAACACTGGAGTTGCTATACTTTAAAGTTTCATATTTCCACGTTGACAACATTACATCAGAGGCAACAGTGTGTTAGGTAGATAGTGTTACTAATCTTCTAAATTCTGCTTTATAGGTGAGGCCAATTAGGCCTAGAGAAATAAATAATTTACCCAAGGTCAAATGGCTAGAAGATGCTAGTTCCAAAAATTGAACTTTGGCCATCATACCTGTCTCTCCATGTTCCTACTTCATAAATACAATACATTGGAGATATATAAGTGGATAAAGCAGAACAAAGTCCCTGACCTCATTGAGCTTAGGTTCTAGCTGGGGGAGGTAACGATAAACAAATGAATGCACATAAATGCTAGGAAGAAAAGTCAGGTTGAAGAGGCTACAAAGGGATTGGGCAAAGGGGTGTGTGTGTGTGTGTGTGTGTGTGTGTGTGTGTTATATGGGGTACAGGAGAGAATGCTTCTTTGATAAAGTATGACTTGAGCATAGACCTGAAGGAAATTGGAAGTGAACAATGTAGATATCAGAATAGAATGTTCAAAGTAGAGGAAGTAGCTACTGGAGGAAAAAATGTTTACTATGTGGTTCTGATAAATAATAAAAAGTAAAAATCTTTTTCTGTTTGCTAAGGTAAAAGATGTGAGCATTATGAGAGCACCTACCTTTTAGTTATCTAATTTCCCCCATTTAATTTTAGAGTTCTTTCCCACTTTCTTATCTCTACTCCAACCCAATCTTAACTTACAAAATTGAATATATTATGTCATCTTTACGTGTATTTACATTTTTCTGTGTATCAGTGACCCTAAATTGCATTAGCTACTTGGTCTTCCTTTTATGGTAAAATAGAAAAGTAGTCAAAGGACTTCATCGCTACAAGCTGAATAGAGGGTCTCTGTTTCCTAGAGCTCTTGTAACAAAGTACTGCCAACTAGGTGGCTTAACACAGAAATTTGTTCTCTCACATTTCTGGAGGCCAAAAACCTGAAATGAAGATGTTGGCAGGGCCATTCCCGTCTAAAGATCCTAGGAAAGAATCTCTCCTTGTCTCTTGCTAGCCTCTAGTGGCTGTGGCAATCCTTGACATTCCTTGGCTATGGTGACACTACACCAATCTGTGCCTCTGCTATCACACAGCTTCCTTTATCTGTGTCTCCTGTGTGTCTTGAAATCTCCCTCCCCTTAAAAGGACACTAGTCATTGGATTGTCTATGACAGTGAGTCTAAAACCTATAGAAAAATAATTTATGAGTTTATTTGCACCAAATCTGAGGGCTGACTCAGAAGCAAAATCTCAAAGGATTGAGAAAGTGCTCTGGAGAATGACAGTTTTGCAGTTCTTTTTATGCATTTAGAATCACAGAAGAGAATGTAAGGAAAGTTACATGAAATCCATTGGTGATAGATTAAGGAGGTAGAAGAAAGCAAAGTGGAGAAATCTTTAGGATTGGATAAAAAGTAAAATGGAGAGATACATACTTCTTTTACATTGGTGGGCACAGGATAGTTAACATTTAACATTTATAGTAAATAGAGATGGTATGTAACAAAAAGAGAACAATGAATTTTGTGGTCTTGTGCTCTGGTGCTAGCAATTGTGCCTCTGCAGTATCTAGGAAAAACCCTGATATTGCAAAAGTGTATTATCTTAGATGCATAAGAACAATGGACAGGATTTGCTTAAGGTAAAGACTGACCTTTGCTAAGGGAGGTATAGGCCTGAGATGTGACTATCCGCCATGACCTAACCAAGTTAGAAATTTATGATCCGACCATCTTGTCTGGTTACTTTTGGTTACTGAGCTTGTCTGATCTTCTATGTAGCCCCTTTATGTTCACAGAGTTCAAGGTCTACCCTAATTCAGTATGATTACATCTATAAGGACCTTATTTCTAAATAAGAACACATTCACAGGTTCTGAATAGACATGAATTTAGGGAGGACATTCTTCAACCTAATAATGAGGAAAAATCCTCATTATAAACTGTCACTCAATCAAGAGGAAATCATCTCTTTCATCTTATCCCCAACCTCACAAATACGAATGGATTCACTTAAAATCTTTCAACTACACCAGGAGTCAGAAAGTTTTTTCTGTAAAGGATCAGATAGTAAACATTGTGGCCATCAATTCTGCTGTTGCGATGTGAAAGTAGCCATAGACAATACATAAACAAATGAACGTAATTGTGTTCCAATAAAACTTTATTTGAAAAGAAGCAGCTGGTTGAGTTTGCTGAGGTCATTATACTTTGCCAATCCCTGATCTGTAGCATTGAGAAATTGCTAAACAAGATAGAAATATATATAGCTACTTAAATGCCTATGAACTTTGGTAGAGATTCCAGTAACCTTGGTTTAGTTTGTGGTTCAGAAAAAAGTTAAATTATAGTAATAACATTTTCCAAAGAATTACATCCATTTCTTTGAATAACTTCTACTTTCTATTCCACACCAGATATTGAAGAGCATAATTAGAGTAGAAGAAAAGGAGAAAAAAGTTTAGGCACACCAGGCATACTAAAGTTAAAGTGCTTGCTGAATATTACTGTAAACATGATGTGGTTTTTAGTATTTTACCATAAAGTAAATGTTGAACTTATTCCAGAAAACATTGTAACCATCATACAGCTGTATTCAGTAGTGTCAATTTAGTCAGGTAAGAAATGGTACATTAGAGTACAATTTAACGTGTTGTGGAAGGTTTTCATGAACTTGAAAGTCTGGTTATGATCATGGTGACTAGACTCAGGAGGAGTTAAATTTTACTGGATACCTGAAAATAGAGAATAAGAGTAAGATTGCCATAGGAATAAACAGTACTCCTATTTATTGTGCTATCTAGTTTATTACAAGAAGTACTAAGACTAAGCAAAACGTAAATACTTAAACAACATTAAAGAGTGAGGGAGATATTGGAGGGGAGTTTTACCTATGGAGAATGACACACAACCGAACACCCTGAAGAGGTGTGGCACTAGTGGAACATGTGTAGGGGGGAAAAAAAGCAATAGACAGGAGATAAGTAAATGATTTCACCCTCCGGGCCTACTATGCAGGTTACTAAACAACTGCTGTGCCCCAAGATTCCACCAAAAAATGGAATTTAAGAACAGAAAAGTCTTCGAGATCTGGGGATGTTCTCCTCATGCCAGTAGCCATCTCAGTGAGGGCACACATGCCCCTTTGAGGTTGTCTCTCTGGTATGGGGGTGGATCCCAAGACTCTCACCTTGTCAGGACAAATGAGGGTGGATGGCAACTTTACATTCTTCTTCATGAGATGCAGGGCCACACAGATGGTATCATTGCATTGGCTGATTTAGAAAATTCTGACGGGTCTATCCTCCAGTGATGGACACAACTCATCAGTTGTAAGTGGATCAGAGAGTCCTTTCCACTACAGAATTCCCAAATGGGTCTGTGGAAATACTCTTTCTTCATCTGGGTCTCCTCCCACTGATATGCGGGCAATATTAGCCTAGAATTTACTATCTGTGATTACTACTTGGGGCTGACAGTAAAGTGTGCATTAAAACTTGGAAGCTGGCAGATAATGTTGCTCTCTTAGAGTTAAATTAGTAAAATAACATGAATAACACGTGATGGGTGAATACCTTTTAAAAATGTAGTGTCATAGGTCAAAAGGAAGCATGGCAAGGACTGGAAATCAAATCAAATCCAGATGGAATGTGTGAGAAAGTGGCACCTTAACTGTTATATCTGAAGGACTACTCTAGAAATGAGGAGAATGAAGGAGATAAGCTGGAGACAAAAAGGTCCTGAGCAAGGATTGTCAACATGTCACCAGCTCTGCCCCTTAACAAGGGTGCTCTGACCAGCTGGTGAGAACTTTCTCACCCAACTGGCCATTGTATTGATGTGATTCTTGCCATAGAGTCTATTAGTTATGCTGAGAGCTTCATGTAATACCATTTAATTCTAACAAACCTTGGGTGATTATTAGGATCCTCACTTTACGCCTGGGCTCACCAAGGCTGAGAGGTTGAATGATTTGCCTGCTATCTCACAGCTAGTTAGTGGTAGAGCTAGGGCTCAAGCTCAGTCTCTCTGAAACAGAAGACCATGCCCTTAACTCCCCACTGCACTGCCTCTCATGTGTTTTTCTCATGGATTTAGAGATATCAGGCCATGACAGATTGATCCTACTAGCCTTTAACACTTATTCAGCTAATGCATTTAACTTTTAATTCTCTACTCATTAACTATTGGTTGGCATAGCCCGTCAAACTGTTGTACCAAATGAGACCCCAGAATACAATGGCTCAAACACAATAGGAGGATATTTCTCCCTTGATCAACAACCAGAGCAGGGTTAGCAAGGGGCTCTTTCCCTTATAGGGAAAGTTCCTTCTCTCCTGTGTTTTGACCATTTTCCAGAGGCTTGTTTTCATCTGTAACAAACTGGCAGAAAGGAGAGGAAGAGCATGGGTGAGGTTTCAAATTAGACACATTCAAACTCAAATATGAGCTCTGCCATTTGCAAACTACAGCCTAAGCATGAAACCTCTAAGCCTCAAGTCCTCATCTGAGGTTTAAATGATGCCACGTGTTTAGTGCAGTGCTCAGCTCAATAAGTACTAGCTATTAATTTTTATGTACTTATCATATTTTCCTAAGAACTTCTCTGTGACATTAATATTGTTCCCATTTTATGAAGGAGGAAACTGAGGTCACACAGCAAGTAAATGGCAGAGCTTGGAACAAAATCTAAAGCCCATCCTTCTAACCACTGAACAATACTTTCTCTTCAGTTAAGTGTGGAAATAATTGGCCTCTGGCATAAGAGAACTGAGTTCTGTACACTCTACTTAAAAGTTTTCAATATTAGCTAGGTCTAAAATGTAACTGTCAAATCATGTTTCTTTTTCCATCTACCCTAGGTCTGAAAAAAGACAGGCTGCTTTCAATATATTGTATGGCACCAACAGCCTGCTGGTGAACAGCATGTGGAAATAATTGCTGACACAGACCAAAAGTGAACTTGAATAACTTTTTATTTCCAAAGGGGACCATTAAAAATACTTCGTTTTAGAGAGTAACCACCAGACAAGGTTATACTTTAAGAAAACAAGTTTGGATAGAGAAGATAGAAATTAAAAAAAATATTATTATACTTTTACAAGTCAGAAACCATATGGAATTTCCACTCTCACATAGTTCATAAATGACTTTGCCTGGTTTTCTTGAAACTTGATCCTCCAAACTCCAAACTCAGCAGTCTGAAGATGAGTTGGTGTCTGGAACTTATATTCTAAAGGCTAGCCTTTAGATGGTTACACAGGACAAGTTGTTCAGGAAGGAAAGGAGACACATAGATTAAGAGGAATGAGACATCTTTTTCGGGTATCGGATTTTGACCTGATCTTACCTCTCAAAGTCTTACTAATTTTTCTATTGCTGGACTAAAAAACTACTACTCTTATTCATTTTTTATGTTTCCCAGGGGACAATTAGTGCATTGCCCTAAAGTGTTTATGTTATGATTTGTATACAAAGTATGCAAAGTTAAACAAAACACAGAGGCTCCTGGGCAATCTGATTATTTGATGTCATTTGGATTAATATTTTTTTAGTGTTTGTTCAGCATTTATTTATTTAGGGGGTGGTTGTGACTGGGAAAAGTAATTATTGTTTTTCACTTAAAGATATTTGACAGAGGCAGGAGCAATATACATTTTGCCAGTTATGTAAGAAAGCCGCGGAAACCAGAGGTAGTTGACACATATTTCCAATATATTACTGTAATGTTTAGGTGAATCTGTATGGATTGATCTTCAATATAGTTCTGATGCAAGACGTCCCTTGTATTGGTTAGCAACTTCTGAGTAACAAGTAATTCCAAAGTGTAACGGATTAAAGCAACTATCTATTATCACTCACTAGTCTATGAAACCATGGGCAGGTCTTCTGACCTTGGCCAGGGTTGACTGACATTGGATGGGCTTGTTCATGTGTTTTCTGTGAGGTAGTTGGTTTGGTTAGAAGCTGCCTGGTTTAGGAAGGTCTGTACTGGCATGAATCAACTCTACATTAAATGGTCTCCCATCTTTTAGCTGGCTAGCCCAGATCTTTTCTCATGGTAGAGGCAGAAGTTTAAAGTAGAGAAAACTGAAACACATATGGTCTCTTATAGTCTGACTTCAGACTGACATGTTATCATTTCTGCTTCATTATATTCGCCAGAGGAAGTCACAAGGCCAAACAGATTTAAGGGATGGGGCAAAGGACTCTACCAGTTGATAGGTAGAACTGCAAAGTCATATTGCAATGAACATGGATAAATAAAGGTGGGTGGTAAATTTGTACCATATTTATAATCAATCTATCATGGTCCATCACAGAAAAATCATGAAGTAAATGAAGTTTGTCTTTGATAATCACTGCTCCCTTTCCTATAGCATATGTTAACTAAAAGCTAAAAAGCGGGTTCAAGTCCCAGCTCTGCTATTTCTTCTGGCAAGTTATTTTGCTCTCTGAGAATTAATTTGCTCATCTTTAAAATGACATGATAATATCTGTCCACCCACCTTCTGAGTTTTTTTTTTCCTTTTGGCTGTATAAGCTCTCATGTGTTAAATAGGTAAAAAAAACTCATCTCTCTCAGATGTTCAAAGCCTTTATGCTGATTCTTGGCCTCTGAAACCCCTCCTCCTCCACCACACCACCACCCCTGTCCCTGTCCCACGTAAATACCTTTGCTTCATTCAGATTTGTCTTTTACAAACACATCCTCCCCCCGATCTGGAACTTCCCCAATTCTCACTTTATTCCCCCATTGAAAGTTAACTCTCCTAATTTCTTCTTGCCTTGAATTGTTTAATAAATTTGATAAAAGGCTTCAACCAAAAATGATATTGATTTTAGATAAAATTTTGATATTTTAACATCATTCTTCTGAGGAAATAGCACTGTTTCCACATTTCTGTTAAGCTGTGCTGGGTTATCAAACCACTTTGTATACACTTCTTCAATAATTACAACCATTGCGTGAGCACTGATAAGGGTTTTAGATACATTTTCCCTCATCATCTTGACTAGATGTCAAGAGTTCGAGCCCCGCCATTGACTAGCTGTGTGATTTGGGGTACATCGCTTCATTTTCCATTTTATTTTTTCACTTCTAAATTGAGGACTTCTAAATTGACTTTGAGAGGCTCTTTCAACTCTGAGAACTTCTGATATTCTAGAATATTTATGAAGTGAAACGTGGAGAATGCAGTATGGTTTTGAATATTTATTTTGTGTTTTAGTAAGTCAAGTATTTTATAGCCAGTGATAACTTAGAAAAGAGGAAAAAATCATAATCTAATCTAATCATATTCATAATCTAATCATACTCAAAAGCTAATGTTTATTGAGTAGGTTTAGATTCCTGTTTAGATTATAAAAATCAAATCATCTCTGTTTTACAGTTTGCATGTTGTTTGAAGAGTTATCATACTGTAATCAATAGTTATATCTGATATAAGACATATTTTCTGTATAGAGGAATGGATAATAGAAAGGAAAAAGAAAAAAGGCAAGAAAAAAAGGAGGGAGGGAGGATGGGAAGGAAGAACCTAACGTTTATTGAACTCTTACTGTGTGTGTGATAAGAAACAATGACAGAAACATGATCCTTGGCAGATATCGTTAGGTGTTCTTCAAATTCTAGGTCCTTTTTCTCTTGAGAACTAAACCATGTTACATTTTCCAGCCTCTTGCACATGGCTATATCTATGTGCCTGAGTTCTACCCAATAGAAAGTAAAAAAAAGTGATGTCCATCCTCCACATTTGACTTTAAAGGGCCTCTTAACATGCTTCTTCCACTCTTTCCTGTTTCTGCCTTACCTGGATTGAGATAATGCCAGGGTGATCTTAAAAATCTTTTGTTGAAATCATCAGAACCACAAGCAACCTGTTAACCCTGAAGGGGAAGATATGCTGCCAGTGAGTTCTGCTGCTTTAAACTGCAATGTAAGTGAGAAGAAGACTTGTGTAACATTTGAGCCATTATACATTTGGAAGTCCACTTGTTACAGTAGTTTAACATAACCTGATCGATACACACATTAATTTTCAAATAATCTCTATGAGATAAATGTGATTTACTGTTATTTTTATGGAAGAGAAACTGAGGGCCAAAGTGAAGAGGTGACTCTCAGGTTATACAAGTGTCAAAGCAAGAATTAAACTCAGCTCAGTCCAACTCCACTCACACAAAGACTGCAAACATTTCATTCGTGCATTAAGAAGAGGCTTATCAGAGTTTTTCTGTAGATATTCTCATCGTACTTTTACAGATTAGACAAAAGGACACCCTTTTTATGAATTAATGAGCTAAGATAGTAATTCTTACAACATCCTGAATCCAATATGAGCAAGAGGCAATGTGCCATGATGGTGTTAGAGTCTGACAGAATCTAAGCCTGCCATTTGCTGGCTCTATGACTGAGGCAAATCATTTAACTACTATTGGTCTCAGCTTTCCGATCTGGAAAATAAAGTAAAAATTAAAATGAAAAAATTGCCTAGGAATCACTGGTGAGTGGTTATCTATCAAAGTTTTCTGTTCCCACTTCCCTTTGGTCAATAACCCTTTCTCAAAAAAACGGCATACCATGCACCCAACCGAATCTTATAAAATTACTCTGTTCTGGGGTGGGAAAACCTCCAAAGAATAGGGTTGAATATTTTAAAAAATAGTATTTTGAAGATTAAAAGAAATAATAAATGTAAAGCACAGTGCCTAGCATATAATAGGTGCTCAATAATATCATAATCCTTGTAATGAGGCTAAATGAACTCTGTGTATTGTGTTCAAAGTTGCTTAAGAATTCTGGGTTCTCTTTCCCTGAATTTATCTATTGGGATGTGATTTCCCTACTATTAGCATAAGTCATAAGCATCCTGCTCTGTTTTTCAGGAAAAGGAGGTAATTTGGGCTACAGCCATATTCTCATTAGAGAAAACGAGGGCAGTTAATGGATAGTGTTCAAGAACAACAAAGCTCTTTTAGTTGCTTAGCAACTGAAGCTGGCGGGTAGGCAGAGACTGTGTAAGCAGTGGGGAAAAGAAAAGCAGAGAGGAGTGTAAAAAATGATTTTAATGTCCGGGTCATTCCCAGGTGGGTGAAAAGAGATTTATACAGTGCTGATATTTATAGCTATAGCTTATTTGTTACATGACTGGAAAATTTAATGAAATAGTTTGAAATTCAGCAGTGGTAAGTCACAGCGGATGTTTATTGTTCTAATGCAATATGTAAACTGTTCATTTAACATGTTGATTGCAAATAAAATATGGGAATGATTTAGCAGTCATCTAGATTTGAAAACCTATCCTTCTCCACAGACACTACTGCCACCGTGTGGACGATGCTGGGAGCCTCCCGGGTGCTGAAGGATTAGGGATGGGCATGAGAGGGTCCATCTCTGGAAAAACGGTAGAGGTCTTGCTGCTGTTCTTTAGAAAAATTTGGAAAATTCTAGTATATAAAATGTTGGTAAATAAAAATTTAAGTTATAAATTTAAAAAAGTATAAGAAATATAATCTCCTTAGTTTGTGAACTGATATTTTAAATAAAACTGCTGTATCACTCTTAAATTAACCAAAAGGAATCTAAAGGATTTTATATACACATCAGGCATTTTAAAATTACATGAGCAATCTCTCTTAAGTAATTTTCATATAATTCCTTTTCTTCCTTTAACTTATATTTAAATTCTATTTCCTCAACAGGCATATATCCTCATGTTTATATATATAAAATGTGATATATATATATACAGCACATATTTACATTTTTATATATATCACATATATATCACATACATGTATCATATGTCACATTTTTAAAATTATATAATTTTATGCATATAGTGCTATATATATCTATCACACTTTTTATATATATTTATCTGTAACAAAAATAAGTAAATTAGAATTTATCGTCCCTATGATGGCCATTCCATAGATTTCTATACCCCAAACAGTGTACCGGAGTAACCTCCAATTGTATGGGAGGTAAACTCTTCTTTTTTAATGAGAAGAAGGGCTTAGAGAAAGTGGAGATGGAAACAGAGTACTATAACAACACAACACAACCTGATAGTTATACCAGCATAGCAGCTGGCCAGAGATTACCAAGGCTATCAAGTTTATCAGTTTTAATAATTACTAAGGTTATTGGTTTTAGAAATTAATACAAATGTAATTTGAAGATACATGGAAAGTTGGTTCCCTTAAAGTTATTTGAATATATATTTATCCCTTGAAAATTCTTTGCATACCCTAGGTTGAAATCACTGGTTTACCCCCGAAGCCAATCTATGATGAAACTGATGCCGAATTGTACTGTGGCAGTGGTAGCTAAGGGGATATAGTTAAGTTTTCAATGTGTTACTGAGTCTAAATAACTCTTTTATTTTTCTAGAATGTCTTCTGCATTGAAAAAAAATGGCACTAGGAGATGTTAATAGTACTTTGAAAGCCCATGCTAAGTTGGTTCTTTATTTATTATGCTTTTTAAATTGTGTCAATTAAGACAGCCTAAATTAGGCTAACGTAGTGAACAACCCCAGATCTCAGCAATCTGAGAACAATTTTATTTCTGCTCATGCCATGAGTCCATTGCAGACTGGCTACATCTCTACTCCTTGCTTAGCACAGTGACAGAGCAGCCCCTCTCTGGGACATCTGGTTTCTGAGCAGAGGAAAAAACAAACATAGAAAGCCATGAGCAGTCCCTTAAAACTTCTGCTTCAAAGGGACATGCATCACTTCCGTCTACAACTGGATGGAAAAAGTGAGTTCATGGCCTTTGCTGAGTTCAACATGCGAGGATGTTCAAACTTCCTCCAGGAAGAGGCAGCAGATATTCTAACCAATATTACAACTTCCTACACTGATGAAAATCCCAAATGCAGGAACCATTGGTTTATTTTAAACTGAAGGTTTACGTCGAGAAAAGCAGTTATCCATCCGGCAGTCTAACAGGGACAGGGGGAGAAAGCACAAATTCATCTCTGAATAAAGATTTGAAGCAGACTTAAAGAATAGGGGTGAGAAGGGGCTGTACATATTCATTAATTCTAATTCAGGGGCTCTGGTTGGATAGTCTTGGAACTATTCCATCTAAGGCAAGGAATATAAAAGAGCACAGGGTGGTTGGAGGGATGGGGAGTTGCAACAAAGTAATTTCAATCTTGGTTTGATTGATCAATTCTACATGTGTTCTTATTTGGTCTAAGACACTGGATCTTCCTTATTGATGGAAGTCTAGCTTTTTAAAGGGCCTTGAATGGCACCTCTGTTACCTGAGTTCCATAAATCTTGATTCTGCTATGCTCTTGCGGTCAGTTTAGGGTCATTTGGCTGCTAACTGCACCTGTTCATCAAGCCTATGGGATCACTTTGATCTGACTGGGTCTGGTGATTCCTAAAGCACTATGAGGAGGCTTGGTGTTATCTGCTGAAAGACACTAAAAAAATAACTAGAGATTAAAAAAAACAACTACTATGATCTGGTTTCAGTGGTAGGGCCTAGTTTCAGTCTTACTTGAAACTACCTTGGCAAAGAGAATCAGAGACAGCCTCACAAGACTTTCTTGGGCCCTTGCACTGTGTGAAAATCTGTTGAAAGATCATCATCCTAGAAAACAAGCATTTTTTTCTTGGGGCCGCATGTGGTATGGTGAAAGTGGGACTCAGAACTAGCAGACTCAGAGACACTCCTTATGGTTGGATGAGGAAAGCCTAGCAGGGCATGCCAGGGAGGTGGACTGGGTGTCCAAGAAACTCACAGTGGTTGTCAAAGGGATAATAGGGACCAAAGAGCAGAAGGAAAAATGTACATCTCAGTTGGTGTTAATTTGAACACTTTGGGGCTGAGAACCAGCTTGCCCTTCCCTGCCCTGATGCCATGTGACTGCAAGGAGAGGGTATAGGGCTGTAGTGAGGTTGCTGTTGATGGACAGTGTCTATTACTTGCTTTTGCCATCCTGACAGAAGCCCAATTTTGTTTGGGTGTCATCCTCTCCCCTACAGAGCCCATGTGCTTCAGTTCCAGGGGAAGGCCTAAAGGAAATAAAGGTGACCCTATATCCCTTGCCAGCAGTTGGTCTAGAAATGGACACGTATCACAGTTTGGGCCAGTAAGAACTGAGGCGAGATTTTCTGGGGAACTCAGAAAGTTCTTTCCTACTCCTCTGGAAGAACTTTCAAAGAGTTATTTTTTTTTTCTTCCTTTGTTCTTCGCTTCTGTAGAGCTGTAATTGCTAAAACCTGTGGATAAAACTGACACACAGAGTAAAGCAGAACAAAAAGATTAAAGTAAAAATGAGCTGGAGTCATTGTCCTACCTCTGTACTTCTAGTTATGTAAGTCAACAAGACCTCTTATTTTTTAAGCTATTTTGAATTATGTTTTTAAATACTTGCCACTAGAAATACTGCTTCTAGAGAGTGGCAGGAAGTTGTGTGTGGGGGGGAATATGGGGGCTGAGTTGACTGATATTATTCTGAATTGACTGAAATTAATTTATGCCACTAAGTAGAATGGAGGACTTAAAATAGAAATTTAAAAAAGTAAAATAAAAAATAAAATAAAAAATTAGGAATTATTTTCAATCATAGAATATGTCCAAATAGTTCTTGCTTTGTATGGTTCTGATATGCATGCATGTCAGTTACCATGTTTAGTTAAATAATACCAGGCCCAAATAATATGGTTCATATTTCAGTCACTATGATGTGATATATTAACTACTAGGAATCTCATAAAAGTAGAAACTTCGCTGCTTCAGTCCACAAATCCCTATACAAAACCAGGTGCCAATCACGACCAATGGCCAATCATATCACTCCTTTCACAGTTTGTTGCTGGTGCACAAAGTCTGTTAATGCAGACAGCAAAGCACATGGTCACGTTGCCTCTGTGTTTCCCAATAATGAAACACATGGTATTTTAATAAAGTGAATACTGTATTTTCGATCAGTAGTCGGGTAGCCACATATGCAAAAGGCTGACTTAAATTAGATTTAAGTTATACTCAGATTTTCAGCTGTACGGGTGGTCAGCACTCTTAACTCCCATGTTGTTCCAGGGTTAACTGTATTTGAAAGAGAGAATTGGCCAAAAAAGATGAAAGTGAAGTAAAAAAACAAAAAGTGGTAATGCTGGAGGTGAAATTTGACTTGAACATATATAATTAGGAAGAAAGAGTTGATATTGGGGATATAGACACTATCATCATCTGAGAGACTCTAGGTATGCAGAAGAACTTAATGAAGGTGAGTTTATCAACATAAGTGAGGAAAATGGTTTTGATGAATAGGATGAAAATGCCCAGAGGAAGCGATGCCTGCAAAAACTTCACATTAAACAAACTTCTGGAGATATTTCACAGAATTGAAAGGATAAAATTTGGAAGCTGACTGAAACTTAGAAGAGAGTATAACAATTTATCCACAACATAGAAAAAATGATCAGTACTTATCTAATTTGTACAATGAGAAGATAAGCACTGTTCAAACTATTCTTGATTTTTCCAAAAAAATAAAGATCTTTAATTATCAATTTTTCTAATGTTTTAAATAACATACTAAGTAAATATCACTGTCACTATTTTTTTCATTTCCGAAATAGTTATAGTCAGCCGTAAGAGTTTTTAATGTCTTGATAAAAATTTTTAAAGATCACAGAACGATTGCAATTATGTATGCATGCCTTTGCACCAGCCAATCTCTCTGCCTAAAATGCCTTCCTCCCACTCCTACATTTTGTGCTCTACCTGGCAATCCCATATGCATTTTCCCAAACCAGTTCAAATGTTAAGATGACTTTGCGTAATTTCCACTGGCTGTGCAAAGAGAGGACTGCCTGTGTTAATAAGGTCACACCTTTGTGCACAGCCAGGTTTGAGGTCTATAAAATTCATACATCCTGAAAATTGGATAGGTTTGTGTGGATGACTCCATTGACATTTAAAAAAAAAGATTTTGCCTTAGCTTGATAAGTGGCATGGCTTAGGGCCAGCGTGCTGGACTGGGATGTCAGGAGCCTTGATTTCTGGTCTCACTCAGCTTTGTGGTTAAGTGGCTGTGTGACCCAGGCTGAGTGACTTAACCCCCTTGCTTTGATTTCCATCTGTAGAATAGGTGAGTGGATAAGATAATTTCAAGATTTCTTTGGTCACTTCATTTTTATAATTCTCTACCATTATAAAAGAGAAAGGGTGGAATGCCCCTCCTCCCACTACTTTTGTCTGCATTGTAACAGTAAATGTTTAGTGAGTGAATAAATGATTGGTATAATTTTGGTGGAACAGAGCTATGCATGATTTGATTCTGGTGAGAATAAATGTTTACTTTTGGTGAGAAACTGCTGTTTATTTTCCTCTCGTTTCCATTGCATATTAAGCTACAGCTACCCTGATAACTTGGGGTACACTATTATGTATCCTTCAGCTTGGTTGACCATTTATTCACATACTCACTGAGCACAGTGCTAGGCCTTAGATGAGAAAAACTTAATTTCTGCCTTGGAGGATCTCACAGTGTGGTAGGGAAACCAACTTATTCTTCCTGAGGGTGGGACATTCAATCTAGCTTTTGGAAGATGCATATGAGATAGCTTGATAGAGGAAGAGAAATGGGGTGGGAGGAGAATACTAAAGGGGAAGGGGGTGACTAGTGCAAAGGCATGAATGCATAAAGAATGTGAAGAATATGAGCACTGAGAGTGGAATAATTGACAGATGACGGGTGGAGGAGAATAAGAAAGGAATAGAGATAAGACTCCTGGGTTGTGTAGAAATTAGAAAATACTAGGTATTTCTAGAAGGAAGGTTTTAATATAGGGAATTAGGTGCTTATAAAATTGCTGGAAGGGAGGGAAAGTGGAAGTCAGGGGGCTGTTGTGAAGTATTTAGATCATGTCACTACGGCTGCTACCCAAAGGTTGGCAGGGTGCTGTTTCTTCCTGATGGTCGGGAACAGTGTAAAACCACTGCCAACATCACAGCTGGTATATAGTCCTAGACTAGACAGCATAATAAAGTATGGCTGCAGCAAAAACACAGTCTGCTACAATCTGTGCATGGCTTGCTCCTAGTGTAAGAACAGTTTCAGTTTCCTTTTTCTCTATCAAGTGCTGCATGTGCATATCTTACTGACAGAATCACATCTAGATCCTGGTAGCAAGAGGAACTAGGAAATGTAGTTCCCAGGTTTCCAGCCCCTGTGATAAAAGGAATTTAAAAGAAGAATGGAAATAACTGCTGAAGTTCTGTGGACAATATCTAGCATAGCTGGGAAGGCAACTGAGAACCAGACTGTGAAGAAACTAGAAAGGCATGCTACAGAGTTAGGAAAATGCTGCATGGTATGCCACTGAAAGTTTAAAAGTAGGATTGTTACAATGAAATTTGTTTTATAAGCATTGGTAACACTGTGGAGGCCATTCTTCTAAACTAAAAAACAAACAAACAAACAAAATGCTTTATCACAATTGCTTATTAAATGACTTATGCACCTAGAACCATACAATAAAAAAAGCACTCTAAGGTTTTTAAAAATTATTTGTAGTAACTCATCCATGCAATATTCTTTTCCCCAATTTTTTATTGTGTGCACATTTTGTGGCAGGTATTGTGAATACAGATATAAATCATCTATGGTCTCTGATCTTAAGAAGTTAATATTGATCTTTTTTCAGTGAAGACTAAAATTTTCAGAGAGTAGTTTGATGAATTAATTCATTGTTTCTGAAAGTACCTCCTGCTAAACCCTCGTCTTGTAAGATGCTCTAATAAAAAAAAAAAATGGTCCCCCTGTCAAACCAGTTAAAAACTTTTTGTGTATATATTTTCTTTTGCAAATTTAAGTCTCTAATAAATCCTGTATTAAAACAAAATTAATTTTGTTATACCAGGATTACCCACTTCTATTTGGCTCTTAATATCTATTAACAGTTGAGTTTTTCAGGGTCCAGTTGGGGAAAGACTGGATGCTGGTAAAGAAGAGCCAATCAAATTGAGGACTACCATTGGGCTATTTCCAAAAAAAGATCTAGATATAAGAGAATAATAATAATAATAAAAAAACTGTTTTAGTTTTAGGTATAATTTCTTTATTTCAGAAGCATTTTCAGGTCAGAAAGAACATTAAGTCAAACTGCTCTTAACACTAAAACCAAATTAATAGCCATCAAAACTTGCTTTCTGCTCTGTGACCAAACTTAGCAATAGAAATCTAAGAACAAATTCCTTTTGTATTCAGTACCTAATTTTTAATGTGCCTTTATGAACAATCAAAAACTTTACTTTTATAAAGATGAGATATTAAGTGCTATAACAATCATCTAGAAAAATGCAAATCTTGGACAATGGAAGTTTATAATTATTTTGATAGGATGTTAGTGAGCTTGGCTGCAGCACCAAATTATAGTAAATGCTGCATTTCAAAAATTAATAAAGGGAGTTTTGGAAACCTATTAACACAACTATTGAATCCCTTCACCCTAAAGGCCTGGAAAGGTTTGAGCAAATGGAAAGAAAAATGGATTTTGTAGATATCTTTGAAGTTATGCTGTGGTTTCTGATCTCTGTCTCCTCAGAGTCGCTAGGGGGAGGTGTGGGGTGTTGCTTGCCTCTGACCTCTCCTGAAGCTGGAGGTGTGTCCTGGTGTCTGCTTGCCTAGGAGATCTAAGGGATGTGTGTGGCCAGCATTTTGGCAGTGGAGGAAGGAAGAGGCGGCTGTGAGATTGGCTGGGACTCTTCTCCAAGAATCAGGACAAAAGGCACTGGGATATGGCAGAGCCCGACTGGGGCTGTTCTAAATCTGCCAGCGAGTCCGAGACCTCGCCACGGGAAGACATCTAGGCAAGCCTGCGAAGGAGAAGTGCTCAGCAAAGAAAAAAAGGACCATGTCCTCCTCTCTTGTTAAATGACACCAGTTGCAGAAGTTTTAAATACTCATTCCATGTAACTGACACTGTCTTTGTAATTTAAAGTGACTATAGAACATCTATTACAGTAACCAGATAAGTCACACAGCATCTAACTTAATGCTCATACAAGAGCAAGTGGGCTACTCCTACTGACCAGGCTTAAAGGGACACTGAGAGACGAGTCAAAGTTGCTTTCATGATTACATCAAGTTCCTGTTTAATGTGCGCTTTACACTCTTAAAGGCAACCAAAACAGGGCGTGTGAGAAGATAGTGGCAAATGCCTGCAATACAGTAAGATCCTGTTATAACGTAATGCCACTAAAATTTGCTAGTAATATCTTAATCCTGGTGTGTGTGTAGAACAAATTGATCCTGGGTTACTTTATATGGCTTGTGAAGCTAGAGACTAGAGCAAGAAGTGATGTGTTGGAAGAGGTCACAGGAAAATAGAGAGGCACAAGCTGAATCTAACTGAATGCTGGCAAAGGAGGAAGCCCTGTTTTGGAGCCCTATAGTTCCCCTGTTCACCATTTTGGGTGCTTCTACTGGGTAATAAGCACTGGGCTTGTTACTGGGGTTTCAAAGCTGTTTTCCCTAGCACCTCACAATTTAGCAGGGGAGACTGACAAACAATGCAATATAATTGACTCTGGAGATAAAATGAAAAATGAACTAGCAAAAATCAGATTACGTCTGCTCAGAGGTTTATTTAAAAGTGAGGGGGGGATAGCAATAAAATTTGGCTTTGAACTAAAGGTGGGCATTTGCTAGACTGAGAAGCACTTAACCTTGCAGATATCATGAGAAGATGGGGAGGTGGTCTTCATTCACCTGTAATTCTTATATTGGATAAGAGTCAGAATCACCTGGAATCTCCAAACCTCTAGAGATTCTGACACAGACAAAATCCAAAAATTCAATAGCATATTCCCTCAACTCTCCCAAGCTCCCATGTTATTCTGACACCTTAAGTTTTGGTGTTTGAGAACCACTGGAAAGACTCAGCAAAAAGATCTGACTTGGGTTTATGACTATTGACTGTGTCATCTGTTTATGGTTACCTTGAAAATAGCACACACAAACATCTACCGATAAACACAACAGCTCTTATGTAATGAATTAATTTTTATTGCTATTTTATAAAGCTTAATATTTTTCTAAAAAAAAACAGTTTTCATGTAACAAAGTTACTGGTAGATAGCTACAGATAATAAAGCCATTAGAAAAAAGAACAGAACTAAATATGAAAACAAAAGTGGTAAGCAGCAATAAAATTAATACCTACATAAAACTAACAGTGCAATAAGATAAGCAGAAAGCAGCTTTACACTGGGGGAAAAAAAGTTATTTAAACACAGAAATAGCACCTTACAAAAAGAAACTGAGAAATGTAAACTTGATAAGTAGATTCAAGTATAAAAGTTATACCCCCAACTCTTGTACCAGAATGCAAGGGTTTCACAAACCCTGGACAGTGTAGGGCACACACCTTCCTCGGTGCCAACTCAAAGCTGCATTTCTTCAGGAGGATCACCGCCAATGATCTTTTTCTTTTACTAGATTATACAATGATAGACTCAGGATTGCCATTGCTGCGTCACTGCCCCAAACATACAGTCTAGCTCAGCAGCTCCAACGCCAACAGTTGCTCTGTAAGAGACAGATTCACTGTCCTGACAGAAACAACCAATGCATTATTTTATTTTTACATATCATACAATCATATTAAGAAATGGGTACTGAATATGAAAGGAATTTTTTTCTTAGTTTTCTATTGCTAAGTATGGTCAGAGTCATAATATTCTCATTTATGGGGTTGCTTCCTAATACCCCTAAAGAACTGTGGATTTTCTGAGGTTTATGTGGTCATATCATGAACAGAATTTTTTAAAAAAGGATAGGAAAGAAGTTAAAGTGAAAAGCATCTAAGGACAGTGAGGAGAAAATCAGTTTGTGTTATCATCTAAATGTAGAGCTCTTGGGAGAAAATATATTATGAAAGGTCTTAAACATGGCATATTTAAAATGCATGTACCCTCTGCAGGTTTATATCTCTGTGTCCTGTAATTTACCTGAAAAAGGCATATTTTTGTTTGTTTCCACAAGGAACCCATCATATTACTTCAAAGTAATCAGTAATGTGCACTTGTTAATGATTGAACCACACTTTTATCTGTTTAGCTCTAGAGAAGATTGTGAAAAAGGGAAAAAACATCATCTTGTAAACTTTAAAAGCTTAGTGTTGATAAAAAATTTTATATAGTAGCAAATTTATTTAACCTGGCTACCTACCTCAAGGTTTAAAAAATCTCGTAGGGGTAATAAGGCTAATATTCTGTAGTTAACATAAAGCTACTTTACTCAGACTCCCAGAGTCTCTTAAATTAATATTTTTATTTTTTCATATAACATTTTATTGGGTCAAAAAATAAAGATAAAATAAAACCCTACACCAAGATTCCAGATCTAAGAGAAAGTTTTAGAAAAGAAAGGAATAAAGAAAGGAAAGAAGGAAGGACAGGAGAGAGAAAGCCGCTTATTCTGAAGAGACAAAAGGTAAATATCAACAAATCTAGGAATACGAAGGTCTAGTGTGGCTACTTACTGAAACCCTAAAGAAATATGGTTTAACAAAGGGGTATTGCATAACAGTTTCCAGAACTGTATTCATGCTAGAACAATAAATCCTTGTCTTCACCATTCTTATTTTTGAGAAGTACTCTGAAAAATAACTCCTGTTTGAATACTCTTGAATACTGAACATAATGTGTCCATTTTCCATTACCCTTCCAAATGCAAAGAAAAAAGGTAAAAGAAAAAATAATCACCAATTTTGCTATATCAATTTCTACAATAACTCTTCAGAATTCTACCTAAAGGTCCCATCCAGGTTCCAATTTTCCACATAATTCCTTTCTAAAATCCTGATTTAGTCAATAAACAGTAATTATTAGAAGGCATCATCTATACCTGATACTCTACCATTAACATTTAAATAAAAAAAAACCACAGGGGCATGTAGTGAAGGAAACTGAACATAGTAGGATTTTTTTTTTGTCCACAGTTATTTGAGAAGCACCTACTAGGCTGCTAGAGTTCATGTTAGTTCTCATGCCCTGATAGGGTTAGCACAGTTCATTGTAGCAAGGTGTGTTATTCACAGTTATTTTGGTCTTGACATTCTGTCATGTATATACATTTACCCACATTATTACTAAGTTGTAAAGTAAGTGCAGGGCAAATTACAGGAAAAAGTACAAACATTCAAGTCGTCATACCCTGAAAAACATGTTTTGCTGTAGTTGTAAACTTTTTGCACTAAATCCCATTTCAGGAACAAAATAAATAATACCATAGGATTCACAACTGAAGCTGGCTTCCTGACGAAGCCTAAGGAAGCAGCAGAAAGGAAGTTTCTCTCATCACAAATTTACTCAGGGCGAGTGGAAATACATGTCAAGAACGCTCACCCCAGTTAAGTGCTAGACAGGCCCCACCTTTAGAAAAACCACAAGGCACCAGTAGCCTGTTCAGATCTACTTCCAGCAATGATTCTTGAAGCAAAACCACAAGTCAGTCGGTGCTTTCACTGTGACACCAGGCAGAGTCTGGACTCTAGCTGGTATTAAATGCACAATTAATAACAATTACTTTCAGGAAAATAGATGATGATTCATGATGACGGGAAGTTTACATTAGAACCAGTAGATGAAAGAGAGGAAGGATGTGAGCTGAAGAACCAACTGATGGTTTTCATTCTGCTTTCCACTAAGCGTTAGGACGTGACCTGTAACACAGGGAAATTCAGGTGGTCTGATGCCACCCCCACCTGGCAAAGTGTCAGGTCACTCAGCCCCACTGCTGGGTATTTCAAGTCTTCTCTGTGCTGAGCTGGTGTTTCGAGACTGTTTGCTTTCTCTTCTCCTAAGGACAGGGTCTCCGAGGCTGCCAGGTGTCTTAAAGAATGTCTCACGATGTGTGTGTTGAATGCTTGTGGGTGTCACTGGAGCTGGTGACTACAAAAGAAAAAAAAGAGTAAATAAAAACAGAAGGAAAGTCAAATTGTTTTCAGTCTCTGAACTGGAAGCCCAAAGCTGTGTCATAATCCCCAGGCAGGTGTACCCTCTTCTTTGCTTTTCTTTTATACAAATCATCTGATTTATCTTCTCAACACTTACATCACGATTGGAAATCAACTTATTTTGTGTACAGAAAGGCAGCCTAGTGACACCTGGAGTCAGGGTCCGGGCTCTGCTATAACTAGCTATGTGACTTTGGCAAACCACTTAACCAGTCTATCTCTCAGTTTCTTCATCAGTGCAATGGGGATGATAAAAGTACTGACTTCACAGGATTGTAAAAATTAAGCAAGAAAATATTTATTAAGTACTTTACAGCATGCTAGAAATAGTAAGTATCTGTGTGTTGTTGGCTCTTTTTGTTTACTTACTAATATTTATCCCCTTAATGTGCCCTAAAAGGGCAGGGACCATTATCCTGTTTACTGTTATATTCTCACTGCCTAGATCAGTGCCTTGCACATATCTGACAATCAAAAAACATATGTTATCTTGTAATTGCCTTGTAAAACCGACATGTTCATCTCAATGTCTGAATAACTTTCTAAAATATTTTTTGGCCACAACATAACTCTTTCTTTGGGAGAGAAAGTAATCGCTCTGAACAATGCCTAATGCATGACAGCAATTCAATAAACAGTTATTGACTAAAGTACAAATGGAATTTTTTAGGGGGAAATAGAACACTGATTAATTTATATTGATTATATACCTACATATATGCACATTTCCATATATTTTGTGTGTGTGCATAAATATATCCATTGCCTCTTAAACATTGCATTTTAAGAAATGAGAGATGCTAAAAACCTTTGCTTTAGTATCAAGACTTCTATTTCCCTTGATCATTTCTATAGCTATATAATTAAAATTCAGGGTGGTCTTCTTTATTGACCTAATGAAATGAAAGCTTGGAGAATCTGAGTATTCAGGATTCATCAAAAATTCCCTCTAATTTTAAGAAACAGATTGACAACTAAAAAATACACTTGTCTTTAAAGCCTAGGATCTCTGCCTTAAGTCTCCATGCTGTGTAAAATAAGCAGGTAACTCTGGGTCTATGTGGAAGGTGGGTAGAATCCAACTTAGAGCCTCTGTCCTACAGTCATCTGACTAAAATTGAAGCTAATGAAATGCAGGCATTCCTGTTACAGAGTGATGAGCCTTCTTGTGCCAAAATGAAATCAAACTTCAGGGCTCACCTGTTGTTTCACCACAGAGACTGGATGTCCTCCGTAATCGGGCGATTCTGGCTGGATGACATTGTGTGATTTTGACACCATTGGACTCAGGCTAAGTGAGTGAGAACCCTGAAGCTGAGGGTCTGTGGAAGGGAGTGTGGATGATTTTGGATTAGCCATAGCTGCAGGGCTGATGAGAAGATGAGCTGCTGATCCAAGGCCAGGCATGCCAAAATTCACAGATCCTATGTTTGGAAGACTTCCAGGGGCAGAGGAAGCTGGCTGGGCCATTGCGGGAGAGTAGAGGACAGGAAATGGGCCCAGCGTTGGAGACGGTAGGACAATGCAGGGGACACTGAAGGATGGCAGCTGACCTGAAGATGGTGCCACAGCACTGGGGGTCTGACTGCCAGATAAGAGCACACTGAAACCATTTAAGCCTGAAATAGAAGCAGAACAAGAAGACAGTCAACATAACATGAAGATACCATTCAAGCTTCCATCCCTCCTTACCCTTTCAAATGGGAGCCCATAATATAACAGCCCCGCCTGATCTCTTCCAGCCCACATCGCTTTTTCACAGCAGTGACTGTGAATGAAATTCCACATTCCCGTGTATGAGAACTGGTGGATGCCCATGTCTCCTTAGAGGGGTTTTAAATGTGAGCGCCACTGAACCCAATTTGAGGAGGAAAGTGAACTTGGGTGGGAAAAATTGTTTATTTCTACGAACTTCTAGTTGAAATTTTTATTTTCCCCAGTTAAGATCATAGGCGACAAATCCCAACAGTATTATTAGCACCTGACTTTGTCACTAGTAAGAAGAACAGATATATTTATAAAATATTACAGCTCTGGCTGTAATTTTATAATAGTTATAAAATTATTCTTAATAATTTTAATAGTTAAAATTATTAATAATAAATTCTTAATAGTTAAGCTCATCAAAACTTTGAAATTACGAGAGTATGGGATTTGCTGTCAGATGTTTGTTTATGTTATGATAATTTAAAAGTTTGTAAACTGTATTTCAGTATAACTAGCTTCCTTTATAATCCTGTGTTCTATACTGAGGAGGAATCCATGGGCAGCACCACAGGGGCAAAGGGTCCATGGCTCAGAAAAGGCTAACAAACCCTGTTCGGGCTGCCATTTTCATTAAGTAGGGGCGATTCTGTTTCTTGTTCATCAATGTATACACAACATTGAATATCATGCTTAGATTAAACCATCCAAAAAATTTGCTAAAGGAATAGAGAATGTTCTCTAGATGAGTAATAACCAATACCTCCTTAACCTGCGATGTGAACAAGAACTTGAGGAAAATCAATTTAAGTCTCTTTGCAGCAAGAGCTTCATGCAGAACGTGCATTTCTTAAAAGATAGGTATTATAGTTCAGCTTTACTTCAAAATAGTAACAGCATTTATTGAGTCTTCCTAAGTATCAGATACTATTGTTCTAAGTGCGTTAGATATATTATCTTATTAAATTTAATTCATAGCAACCCTCCACCCCTGCCATGAACCAAGTGCCATTATTATTGCTCTTTTACTAATGAGGATGGCTGAATACTCGTCTCAAGTTCACATAGATAAGTGGTTTTAATGTCCAGCGCTTACTCCAGCCCTGGCACTCGGCCACAATTGCATGCTCGCTACTTCTGGTTATTCAAGAGATCACCATGCTAGCTGCACGCAGTGGCCAACTGGTTCATAGTGTTATACTGAACCAATGCCAGACTCAGCTGAATTATAAAAATAGAATTATCTCGTGAATCTGTTGTGCTTTTTTAGCAAATACAATTTAAGACATTTTAAAAATGAATCACCTGCCCTAATCATTTTCCCATTATCCCTGAGGTTAGTGAAAGTGAAAGCACCTTCTCCCTTCATTTCATCAATGGAGGAAACAAGAGGGCTAATGACTCAGGCTGTAGATGGCAGCTCATCAATGAACCACTTTGGTCAGGGGACATGAACAAAGATTTAAAAATCCAATTTATGGTCTGACTACTCCAAGGGATGATATTCTAAGACAAGATAACATCTCTTACCGGCTGGTGACTGTACGTAAAGATATTGCAGCAAAGAAGGCTCTTTGGTGCCTTCAATTTCTTTTGAAGGCTTTTCATCCTCTGTATTTCTTGGAGTATTTCCCCACTCGGAAGAAACAAAGCTGTTTGCCATATCCTTTCCTGAAACTTCCTTTTCAGCAGGGAGTTGGCTATTCAAGTGCATGTCTTCAAGGGGCACACATCCCCTATTACCCATGGTCTTGGAAGAGGCAATGTCTGTGGACTCTGAGGGTTTCTAAGCACAACCAAACCAGAAACGCAGGTCAAAATCTCAGTAGCAAATTTTAATAACAGCTTTCTCAGAACAGCTAACACATGAACAAAAAGGTCAGACGTAACTGTGTGCCACATTGATTTGTCTATGTTGGTTGTTTCAGTCATATTTATAGAAATGGTGTGAAAATCAATGTCACACTTCAAGTATAGAAATGATGGAGTTTTTTTTTAATTTTAATTTTTCAACTAGAGTTGACATTCAGTATTATTTTATATGATGGAAATTTTCATAATGGAAAACCTGCCATGGTGTTCAGATTGTGAAATTTCTGGGCTGCAAACACAGAAAGGGTGTCAATACCACAGTCTTGTAGGGGCCTGATAAGAACTGCAGGGAGACCCAAAGTCATCTTGGTTATCTAAGGCGTATACCAGTCAGGCATTCACCTCTGTTCTGTAACCTAGGCTATAAATAAAATTAGAATTCACTCTGGCAAGACAAAGAAATAGAGGCAAAAGGGTCTTAATTAGTGGACTGATTTCCATGAAGTATGCCTAGCTGACCTACTATAAAGTGCTGTAATGACGGTGCTTCTGCTTTCTGAGTTTCACTGGTCACATCTCTTTAACTTCCGAATGGCTACTAAGCTGGAGATGTGGGCAGCTCATATTTCTGTTCTTTTCATTTTGTGGCTAGGGAAATAGCATCTCTAAGCAGAGATGAGAACTGACCACACAAAGACACTAAAAGCCATATAGCACCCATAGTCCTGACTCTGGAATTCAGCTGCATCCTGGATTAAGATGATTATTTCACTGATCTCAACTTATTTAAAAAAGAAAGTATAGCAAAAAGACTGGGAGGAAATATACAAACATGTTAAGAGTGACTGTCTTTATGTGGTGGCATAATGGGTAGGTTTTCTTCCTTTATACATTTTAGCATTTTATACAAAGTGTGACTTTTTAAAAAATCACTTACTTTTCTTACAGTACTTTATGGCAAGATGTTTTTTTTGAGAGGTAGTCCAGGGCTTAATTCTACAAGTAACACATTAAATACTTTATATTCCAGACTCAGTAGCTTATTAATATCTGTGTGTCCTTATTAGGAAGAGGCTCTGCATTAACAGGACATCACTAAATGTGTCCACCTGAACTCCCTTACCTTGGGCACAACAAGGAATAGAGGGCCATCTTCATAGTCCCTACTTTGTCTTTTAGTGGCCGGCTCCTCCTCCCCCTGAGGCTTCCTTTCCTCACTAAGGCGCTTCTGAACTGAGGGTGTGGATGACAACTCTGCAGCTGCTGAGACTTCTGAGCTTCTGCTGTCCTTCTCTGACCCTGACCCTGAGGATGGTCCCTCCTGCAGGCTCCCATACAGCATGAACAGCGAGGTGGAGGGCACGTACAACAAGGGCTGACCGGACAGCAGGGCTGGCTTCAGGCTCTCCACGTCTGAGGCCGTGGAAGCGAGTGAGCCACCTACTTGTCCATTCAGACCATTCTGTACGAAGAAGGACTGCAAGTCCGTTTGAGGCCCAGAAAATACTTGGTGAGCTAAGGGATTAATACAATATTCTGAGTCAACAGAGTGGACAGGGAAAGGAGCAGCAGGGTCCAGGCTGCTTGATGGAGGCATCATTTTGTTTCTCTCAAAGGCTTTCTCCCTGTAATAAAAAGAAACATAATGGGTTCTATTGAGTTACCGCATTCTACCAACTCCTGACTGCTTCCCTGGAGAGAGATGTACCAGAACAGGAGTGAGATCATGCTTCTCAGGCTGATATTAAAGTGTACCCCCTGAGCCCATTATTAGCTCCCCTAACCCCAGAGGCAGATGACCAGATATAATCTGGATGGATGGTTAGGGATGGGGTTGGGAAGCTGATGTGCGAGGAGCTCTTGGAGGATCTCAGGTTAGAGCTAATATTGGCTCCTCCCCCGCCTCACCACATCTAAGTTATCAGTTACCCAGCATGTACCCCTTACCAGGCACATGGATGCTATAGTGATTAGCATAATATTATAATACTTTTACAAAATTATTGTAATATTGATAGCTACTCTCATCCCCCCACTCAGTTACTAGAGAAGAAAACTGAAGCTCAGAGGCTAAGCAACCTGCTGAAGGTCACACAGCTGGGCCCCACACTCAGTCACTGTGAGGGATCCTGGGTGCGTAACAGAAACTGGATAAGACTTTGATTTAAAAGACACATTTATTTGTTTCAAATCCACTGTGAGATAAATTAAGTTGGCAGTGAGTGAGGAAATAAACTGATCTACAAAATTATTATTTTCTGTCATTCTTGTTGCATTCTGCTCAGTATAATTATAGAGTTTTTAGGCAGCATGCATTCAAAATTAAGGCCCATCAATATGTGAGATTATGAACAATGTCTGTACCTTTTATACAGAAAATTCCCAAATATTAAAAAAATCATGTTTATATATTTAGTATATTTTTGGAAACTGATGGGGCAAATCTTTTTCTGACAAGTAAACAGAGAGCAGGGAATTCTCGCAACTTTTCTGATGGAACTGCTTGAGACCTATATTGCCCACAATCTCGTTGTCCGCTGTGTTGTGGGAATAAAATGGAGTGCACCAGGCTGTGGACATGAGTAAATCTCTCAGCCCCAGCCCCTTCTGAATGGATAATCACTATTACTCAGCTCTGTGAAACTCAATGGGTCCACACTGAGTATATCACCCATCGTCCTACCTCCAGCCATCCACCTTCAACCTCCCTATCTCCACCACTATCACCATCATCTGAGACCCAGGTGTTCTTTGTGATGCTTCTTTCTAATTTAGTAGGTCTTGCTGACTCACTGCCTTACACTGATTTCCATCTCCAGCTGACCCAGCCAAGACCTTGACCACAGTAGCCTGCAAACGCTCTTCGCAGTGCTCTGTTCACAGGGAGCCCTTCTCTACTTCCAGTTTCACCTGCATCAAGCAGCCAGAATGGTCTTCTCCAGTGAATCTATAATAGTTCTTCACTGTCTATCTCATAAATCTAAACTCTTCTACTTGGCTTTCAAAGCTTTTGACAACTTAACCTACCTCAGACTGCCCAAGCTCTTATGCATGCTATTTCTTTTGACTATCCTATTTGGACAAATCATTGGAGCTAGTCAGGTTATTGTCCCCCCACTCCCTGACGCTGCCTCAGAATCTGTTTCTTCTCACATCTGTCATTAAAAATCTCTTTTGTTCCCTCTTTTGCATTTCCTCTACTTTCTCTGATAATATGTGATTTCCTTCAAAATCTGATCCCAAATTTGGGTCAGATGATCTGGGTTTGAATATCAGTTCTGTCACTTCTTAGCACTGTGACCTTGGGCAAGTTACTTAACTACTCTGCATCTCAGTTTCCTCTCTGTTTAATGAGGGTAACAGTACCAATCTCAAAATGTTGTTGTTATGATTAGATGAATTAATATACATAAAACTTTTGGAATAGTACGTTGAAGGATTCATGGGACTGTGATGCATCATTTCTCAGCAACACATTAGCAGTGATTTGTCTTTTTCAGTATATTTTTAAATTTTTTCTCCTATAATTTATCCCTTAGGGGATAAATTTTTCATACTTTTGTGTCTCTGATGCTACATCTTGCACAGTATTGGCACAAAGAGAAAACTTACAAAATTCTTAATAAACAAACGGCTGACTTATAAGCAATTTTGCTAAAATTTACATTTTGATGGGTAACATTTCAATTTAGTCAAAGTTAACATTTGGAAATAGAAAAGAATGCTCTTGGAGATTTTAAAGACTACTTACTTTGAATTGTCTTCTATTTTCTGTCGGTAAATTGCTGCCAGACTTCCAATTTCTAAGAAGCTACCTAATCCGGAAAAGGAAAATGAAGGTTTAACAAATATAGCAAGAAACATACAAACCAATTATATACAGCAGGATTTCATTATTCACAGCTCAGGAATTATAAGACAATCTCAAATCTGTTCTGGTTTTGATTCAAAAAGAGACATTTCCAGAAGCTAGCTGTTAATGGTGAATTCATGTCTCATTAAGAATTAGTAAGAAAATAAAAAATAAAACAAGTTTTGATTTGTAAGTCAGATGAATTTTTGAGATGAATCAAACAGGGCAACCATGGCAAGCTAATTGATCTTCAAGGCTGACTGGGATCAATTTCAGGCATGGCCCATGTTCATACCCTGTGAAGTCACCAACTCATTTACCCCCAATAATGGTTTCACTTCAGATAAGTACAAAAACAGGTAGGGCCTACAGAGTCAGCTCATTTCAAAGTGCCAGTGGATGGGTAAAGCTACAATTACATGGGGACTGATGAATTCCATAGAGTAGGTGAAGGCAGATACCTCGTTTTACTCTGAATGGGCTGCTGGGTTCCGAGTTCCCCTTCCTCTGAATCCTCTCAGATGTCTGAACTGTGTTAAAAGAACCATGTCGAGCCAGCTTCTGTTTTGCACAGACTTGAATCTCGCTATATGTTTCTCTTTTCAATTCTGGTAAGACAGATGCAGAAACATCCGCTAGTTCTTCATCTAAATAAATGAGAGATTTGGTACTGTTGTTATACATGGCTATAATGCAACATGATTTTAGCCTTTTTAAGATATGTCTTTGAGAGCCTATAATTATAACGGAGCTACCCTATCCATTAAAAACTAAGACAATTAAAGAAATTTTATGAGCCTTGTCTCAAACCCCAATTTCTTTCAATGTACTAACTTTTTTAAAGTTAGTGGATGACTATAAAGTGAGACTGAATCCACGTATATTCTAAAATTATCTAAACTGCAACAAAAGTAGAGCAAGATGTTCTTCAAACCAAATTAGAATGGACTTTACATTTCAAATACTTTCTTTGGGCCGAGAGTATCAAAGAAAAAACCCAACCATGCTCAGCCCAACATGCATATTTTGAGATTTTGACATTAATTGAGACCTCTTATGCCACAGCTCCAAGGGAAGTATACGAATTTCCATTTCTACTATGTTTTATTATTTCTTATACAGTAGGAGACTTAGTTACTAAGTGACCAAAGGAAGAGGTCAGCAGAAACCTCATGGATGAAATGCTGCAGAACAGTGATGATAAAAAAAGGATGGGCCTTGGAGGCCCATTTTGTGCTTAAAGAAGCCTGTGTAAAGTCACGACAGAACTTTCTATATAGAACCAGGCCTATATTTCTATATATAAATAGTCTCTGTTGCTTAGTTATTCCTACACTGTTTATCTGTGCTATTTTTTCTAACCTCAAGGCATGCACATTTAAACAAGACGTTTAATAAACTTACATTCTCTAAAACACACAAAAATTAAAAAGAATCAGCTTTATGGTTTTCTATTTCTTCTAACAAAAACCCAATATATGTTATTTTTAGAAAATCAGAAATTACAGGATGAAAAAGAAAATAGATCAAGACAGTAACAGGAATCATAGCTCCCCTCCTTCCTGAAATACATTGGGCAAAATATATAAGACAATGGCTCTCAAGACATTGAACATCAGGGCATGAAGAATGCTGACCCTTAGAAACAGGAATCAAGAAGGGTGAGTTCTCTAATTGCCCAAAGCTTTCTGTTTGGAGAATGTTTCCGGATTGGGGTAAGAGAGGGAGCCCTAGACAGAGCCTGGAAGCCTCTCCAAGTTGAGGATGGAGCTAGGAGGCCAGGAAAGCCAAACCAGCTGGAGTTTGTAGGGCAAAATACTAGAGAGGAGAGCTGTACAGAAAGAGAATGCTGGAGATCTGCAGAGGGTGCCCCTTGAGTATTCAGCAGAGTACTCACACACATGAGAAAACTACCCTAGGCCAGGGAAAGAACCACTCAAAAGGAGCAGAAATAGTGTTTGCTGCTCATTCGGGGCTGGGAGTAGTACTTATTGCCAATATCCAGAATGGGAAATCTCATAATTCATGGATCATTGGTTAGAATATTAAAAAGGGTATTGTCTTAGTAGTGAGGACATTGCTCTTAAGACCAAATGCTGTTAAGGTCCTGTGTACCAAAGCTTAAAAGCAAGACCTGAAAGGACCATTGTTTCTAAGTAACTTCACTGCATTCCCAGAATAAAATTCAAGAACGTTTTTAGGAATCCAGAAATATCTAGCAGCTAACAATATATAGCTCTCAGTGTCTGGAAAAAATTATTAAAAATTAGTAGGTGCACAAAGAAGTGGGAAAATAAAACCCACAGTGAGGAGAACAATCAATTGAAATGGACTCGAAAGTGAAACACAGAATTAGTAGACAAGCACATTAAAACAGTTATTTTAATTGTATTCCATGAAGTCAATAAATTAGAGTATCGAACATGTTGAGTAGACATTTAAAATATGAAGGCTCAAGTCAAACGTCTAATGATAAAAATGACAATGTTGGAGATGAAAATAACAGTAAGTGGGACTAATGGAAGATTAGATATTACAGAAAAAAATAGCGTACTTGAAGACATAGTAATAGAAACCATCCAGAATGAAGCAGAGAGAGGAGACTGAAAGAAATAAATGTCAGTGAACTGTGGGACAACTTTAAGCAGCCAAATATAAGCATAACTGGGGGAGGAAGGATCAGAAAAAATATTTGAAGAACTAATGGCTGAGAGTTCGCCAAATTTGATGAAAACTTTAAATCCATAGATCCAAGAGGCTAAACAAACCCAAGTACAAGAGACGTGAAAAAAGTACACTAAAGCACACAAAATCAAATTGCTTAAAATCAGTCATGAAGAAAATCTTCAACCAGAGAAAAGACACATTACATACGGAGAAAATGGATGACAGTAGATTTCTTGTCAGAAAAAATGCAAATTAGAAGACAGTGGAGCAACTGCTTTAAAGTACTGAAAGAAAAAAAAACCTTAAACCTAGAATCCTTTACCCGGTGAAAATATCTTTCAGAAACAAAGGTGAATTAAGGCATTTTTAGACATTTAACAACTGGAAGAACTCATCACTGGCAGACATGCACCACAAGAAATGTTTAAAACAGTCCATCAAGCCAATAAAAATGATATCAGATGGAAACTTGCATCTATAAAAGATAAACACCAGAAATGGTAACTACATGGATATTTATCAATTTTTTCCCTTTATTAAAATCTCTTTAAAAGACAATCAACTGTTTAAAGCAAACATAGTAACAATGCATTATGGGGTTTATAAAATATACAGCAGTACAATGTTTGGCAATAATAGTACAGAGACCAGGCAGGGAGAAATGAAAGTAAGCTATTGTAAGGTTCTTATACAATATAAGTAGTATATTATTTGAAGATAGTCTGTGGTAAATTAAGATGCATACTCTAAACCCTATAACCCTAAAGTAGCCATTAAAATAACACAATGAAGAACTATAACTAATGAGCCAATAAAGGAAGTAAAGTGGAAGCATTAAAAAATAATAAAGCCAAAGGAAGAGGGAAAAAGAGTAAAAAAAATCCCAATGAATGAACAGGACAAATTGAAAACAAATAGCAAGATGATGCACTAATATTCAAATATATCAATAATCACATTAAATGTAAAGTCTAAATGACCTAATTAAAAAGCATAAATTGTCAGATTAGATTAAAAAACCCTCAACTCTACACTGTGTACCAGGAACTCACTTTAAATATAGGTACCAATAATTTAAAAGTAAAAGGATTAATAATATACACTATGCTAACCAATCAAAAGAAAGATGAAGTAACTATATTACTATTAAATAAAGTAGACAGGAGCAAAGAATATTGTCAGGCATAAAGAGGGGTCATTTCATAAAGATAAAAGGGTCAATTCATCAAGAAGACATGGCGATTGATCCTAAATATTTATGCACCTAATGACAGCTTTGAATAAATGAAACAATACTCGATAGAACTCCAGGAAGAAACAGATAAATCTGCAATTATAATCAGAGATTTCAACACTCCTCTATCAATATTTAACAGAACAAGTAAACATAAAATCAATGAGGATATAGAAATAGACAACACTATCAACTAGCTTGACCTAGTAGTTCTTCATAGATTTTCCACCGAACGAAGCAAAATACACATTCTTTTTAAGTGCACATGGAATACTGACCAAAATAGATCGTATCTGCACTATAAAACAAGCCTCAGAAAGTTTAAAAGAATTTCAGTTATACAGAGTATGTTCTCTGCCCACATGGAATGAAATTAGAGATCAATAAGAAAAATATATCTGGAAAATCCCAGAATATTTGGAAACGATATAACATACATCTAAGTAACTTATGGATCAAAGAAGAAATCAAAAGGGAAATTGCAAAGTATTTTGAATTGGAAGATGATGGAAACACGTCAAAATTTGTGTTATGTATACATATATAACAAAAAAGTGTAACTTTTTTGGTTTCTGTTTGCTATCTTTGATTATATTATTATATTCTGCTATTATTGACAGATGTTACCTATAATCTGAGTTCAGACAGAAATGCACCTCAAAATATGTCCCTTTGGCATATTGATTATTTTGAACTTGGCACTTGAAAAAAAGCAAAGCAGGAAGAGGCTTTCTCTGAACTCCCCTTACCTGCTTAAAGATAGATCCTCCAAAACAAACTCAGTTGTCATAAATTCCCTCCCAGAGAGTGTCATCCACCACAGAGGAGTGACTCTTTTCACCTGAGACCAGAAGTGGACAGCATACCCAAACTTTGTCACAAACTATCATACCTCCCATCTATCCTTCTAAAGGGGCCCATTCATCTTTCCTAAAAAATCATTTTCTTTCCCCTAAGAGGCCTATGTCCCCTGCACCCCTTTCTCTAAGATGGCATTTAATCCTGAATTCTAAGCCACTTTGGAGAGTTAGTCATTTTTCCGAGTATCACTCATGTATACATGAGGTATTCATGTTAATAAACTTCTGTTTTACTCTTGTTAAAAAAAAATAAAGACACTTTATTTAATATATATTGTTGCTCCATTAGCACTGAACTCATAGCCAACAGCACTAGAACTTATGCCTGAATGAAGCTCCTCTAACATACGTATTTTCTCTGTGACACATCACAGCCTTCTTGCCCTGTGTAGAAACACTAGATAGCACTTCTGTGCAACAGCAATTTAAACAGTGAACTCACCAACAGAAAGCACATAAATGTGAAAATCTAGAGTGAAAGATAGATCAGTAGTTGCACTGGGGGCAGGGGACAGGAAAAAAAGGAATTTTGAAGGGACAGGAGGATACCCTGGAGATACCTTGATTGTAGTGATTATTTCACAGGCGCAGACAGTGAAAAAACTTTCAAATAGTAACTTTAACTCCATGCCATTTATGGTAGGTCATGATACCTCAATATAGCTGTTAAAAGAAAGGAAAGGCCATGATGGTGGGAAGAGAGGAGGAAAGAGACATCGTGAGGAACTGCTAACCAAGGAGTGAAGGAGGGTGAATTAAGGAATCAAAAATAAATTAACATTCCAAAATTGACAGCGGTGTTGATGATGATGGTGTTGTCGGTAGGAACTAGAAAATATAGAAAGAGGGTAAGTTTTCTGAAAAATAGAGGGAGTAAGTTCATTTTGAGGTTCCTGACTTGGTTTCAAGCCCTTTCCCATTAGATCAGAGCTCTCCCAGTTGTTGTCCCATTGGTTACATAAATACATAAACTTGATTTCTTAACACCAGCTCATTTTCCCAGCTATCTTATTTTCTCCAATGACACTATCACCTTTAAGACTCTCCTCTCTTAATCTCTCTATCTAAATACTCCTTGTCACATCAGTCTATTACATGTAGTGCAAATTTCTCAGCTAAACTTTAGAGGCCCTTCAAAATGTCCCATCTGATCACATTTCATCTCATTATTCTTTATCCCATGTCTTCCACTTCAGTCAGGGTGGCTGATCTCTCCAACACAAACTAGATTCGTTCTTAGGTATCAGGTCCTTCAATTAAAAGCTCTCCATCCCTCCAAAACCCAAGTCCATCAGAACTTAATCAACATCCTCTCTGATTTTCTAGAATCAGTACCACCATAGGTAGTGCTTAATTGTTCTCTAATTTTTAATCTGTGCTAAAAATTATACAGCTTCAATAGAAGCTCATTAACCAACTAAAGTGAATAGGCACTGATCTGGGTACTATGTGTAATCAAAGATGAATAAAAACATCTTCTGCTCTCAAATGCATAGAGCAGAGACAATGGCATAACATCAACATCACCAAGTACAATAGCACAATACTAAATTGTAATAGTTCAGATGAGACACTCCTTGCTCTGGGTAATCAGGAAAAGCTTCAAACTTGGCATTTGAGCCAGATTTTGAAGGCTGAACAGATATTTTCATGTCAAAAAGGAGAAAAAGTCTTCCTAGGTGAAAGAATTAAGAGAAGCCGAAGGCAGAGGAGTAGAAAATGGTAAAGTATATTTCATGTATGTGGGGCCTGTGTCATATGTCTTTAAATCTCTGTGGCATTCAGTGTAAGAACTGTGTACAGTCCACATTCAGTAAGTACTTGCTGAGTTGAATTAGTTGTACTAGATTTTAAGTGGTTTCATCTAGATCCTAAGTGAATAATGTGTTACAATGAGGTAGAGAGCTGTATCTTTTATAAACTTGGGTTAAATGGCAGGAATTTATACCACTAACACCAAAATTGGAAGGGTAATTTAAAAATTAATAGCTTTTTTCCAGGCAGCCTAGTTATATGTTAAGTGGCTGGTACAGTAGGATCCAGTTCCCGATTGCTCAGATATTACCTGTGAAGTAAGTAGAAGGTAATAGCCTCTTTGTTCTAGTTTCGTAAAATTATGGCATTTGTAACCTTTTAAATAAATTACAAAAAAGGTGTTCGTTATATCCATACTATATTTAGAAGCCATCTTACCACATATTAGTTTTGTGATAGTAATTGATATAATTTTTACATTATCTGGAATCTCAAAGAAAAACAATATTCTGCTAATGTAGACATAACCAGAGTTCATAAGAAGTGTCATTTTTAATCCTCAGTCCAAGCTTCCAGGAAAAACTTCTAAAAAAATAAAAAATGCTAAAGAGCTATAATTTAATAGCTACAGAAACTCCCACATTTTAAGCTCTTACTATTTCCCTTCCAACTGTGTGTAAGCCAACCAGTGTATACCATTTGTAGACTAATGCTCATTGTTCCAAAAGTGACATCATCGGTCTAATTTTTGAATGTGATTTGGATAATAAAAAATGAGAGATCAATTTCACTCTATGTTAGATGTACGACTTGGAAAAGGAATTAGGGATTTCGCAAAAATAGGTCCCTAACAAAACCATGTCTTACCACTGGAACCGAAGTCCACAGGCCCGATCCATTTGAAGGCTGGTTTACGGCCTCGCTCTTCTGTTACATGCACTTTCTTGATCAGAGCCAAGCTGGTCAGAACATTGGCTATGTCATAGAGGCGTCGTACCTTTGCTTGAAGATATAAAACATAATTACGGTCATGCTGCCTGTGACATCATTACATTTTAGTTTATGTGACAGATCATTTTTTCTTGGCCACCATATAAACCTTAAGGGGGATACAGTGGGGTGGGATGAAATGACCAATGGCTCTGTCATGAAATCACCCAGGATTTATAAATCTGAAGACAAATACTAAGGGAAGGTCAGTGTGTCCTTCCATTTCCACAACTTCACAACTTTTATAAGACAAGCAGGGAGTGCTGTGATTACAAAAACACCTGAGGGAGGGAAACAGGCTGTAATTAAAGGCTTAGTAAATGTAATTCTGATATGTGGCATGTCAAAAGCTTGCCCTGAGTTTCTCTCAGCAGGAGGTTGTGGCACCAGTGCTACTAGGCTGCTGGGCTGTGAAAATGACAGGGCTTCCCCAGAGCTTCCAGCAAAGCTGCACTCCTGGGCACACAGGGTGTTTCAAGGTTATGAAGTACAACTGTGCTGAAGACAGGCAGTTCCTCATCTGAAAGCCTCTTTCTAGCCACACAGACCGGGAAGAAGCGGAATGCGCAACTCTTGAGTCTTAAGAGGTTTGGGGAGACACATTTGAAAATGCATATGCTAAAGGAGAAATTTAAATAGGCAGGATGATGCCCACAAAGTAATTTCTATTTAAGAAATTGATTTACAGGTAGGAAACCCACTTGACCTCAGGATTAAGATCAAACAAAGGAGGTTTTTGTCCACAAACATGAAGCATTCGCCTCAGATGCAATTTTCTTCCCAGTCCTGATAAAGCTAGGTTTTATTTAGTCATTTCTTCCACAGAGCAGCTATAATTCCAACTAGAAACAAATTTAAAAAGCTAGAGAATTTTGAGCTCATGGCTTCCTGGGGCTTGAAAAAGCTACCAGCAACCCAGGGCATTTGGCTCAGGACCTGTGCTTGACAAAAAAGGAAGATGCACTGAGTATGAAACTTGGAAACACCCTCCTTGTCCAGCATCCACGTCCCACCACCCTTACCCTACCCTGGTTATTCCTCTGGTTCTTACCTGTGGACAACTTTCATCTCCACCCATCAGAAGAGTATGCAGGGGGCGAGGAAAAAAGGGGAAACAAGACTCAGACATTACATCTTGGATGCAGTGAGATGTAGAGAAATGCAAAGTATCCTTGACATGCATTTGTGGGGTGGCATTTGGCTTCCACTTTCTACTCTGCCTAGGAAAAGGCATCTGACAGAACTTTAAAGGGAATTCTAGTATGTGACTAGCTTCTCTCACAGCATCAAGAATATTTATGAGTATAGGAAGGAGTGCACTTTTCCAAAACAATAATTCTTTTAATCTCACAGGCAGGAAATACCATCATATAAAATCCTACCCTTTTTGTGCTAGGTGAATTTAGGTGAAGATGCTTACTTTTAAATTTACTATGGTCTGGCGTATCTTGGCTTTCTTCTATCAGTATTTTGGCAGCCACATCAAGAGTAACAATCTTGGTTTTAGAGACAAGGAACAGCATGACAAACTTCTGACTCATGATTCTCAGAGACTTGTCTTTTCTACTGTTTGCAGATGCTACAAAGGCAACAAAACAAAAGCATAAAAACAGATAATTTTCAACAAGAAAGACTGTACTTATAGTTTGCCAGAACTATCTAACTCTACTAGTAGACAGAAAGATCACTTTTGTTACAGACAGAAGCCTTTTGGACACATGTCATAAAAATGGCTCTTAGAGAAAACAGGTGAATTTTCTTATGGCTTATAAAATTACAGCAGGCATAAAGTTTGAAATGTGTTACATTAAACCTCTCTTAATGCTATATACTCATATTTCATGGAATAGAATCTATGAGGTATTTTCCCAAAATCAACTTTTCTATAGGATTAATGTAGATGGAAAATAGGACGGGGTAAGGGTCAGGAACTGTTTTCAGAACATCAACTCTCTCCTCAAAGGCAAGGGCTCCATTTTTATTTCTGTGCCCGCAATACAGGCCAATGTCCTTCTACTATGATTTCACTTTATTGTGCTTCACAGATGTTTTTACAAATTGAAAGCAAGACCCTCCATGAGCAAAAAGATTACGACTCACTTTACTGCAATACTTGCTTCATCGTGGTGGTCTGGAACCAAACTCTATCTCTGAGGTATGTCTCTATCTAGAATATACCCTGAACATAGTAGGTGCCCACCTCTTCCATTTTTTTTTTTTTTTTCAGAAATAAACTATAAATTAATAGGAGACACTGATGAGATGTGTGTTGCTGTAGATGGCCGGCAAGCCATCCCTGGCAGATGGCTGTCTCCTCTGGTTATTAGGATAAGAACTAGCTCATGGGGTGGAATGAAAAGGCATGAGAGCGGTAAATTGCATGAAAACCAGGCTTACCTTTCCATTCCTATTTCTTTTATTTGCAAGTGAAATGTGAGTGATACTTGCACTTTATCATCTTAGCAAGAGGAAGTAGGGTAAGAACAGTAAAGATCGATGGTTAAAACAGGAAGAGGATAAATACCAGTCCAGAGGGGAAGAACAACGTAGATAAAAGTAAAAAAAAAATCTGCATCAAATGAGAACAGGGGTTGTCTCTCTAATCAACATTTTTGCAAATGGGGTTCTTTTCTAAGTAATCTACAGAAATACATAATTTAAAAAATCAAATTCATTGTAATGATAACTTCTTTCAAAGTAAATTTTTCTTAAAGGCTCACAAATAGAAATCAGCATGGAGCTGTCAATCTGAAATGGGAGCTGTTAGCGATCCATGGTCCAAACACACCAAACAGCAAGTGAACCGCCACCAGACAAGCTTCCAGTGAGGTCGAGTGGGCAGCCCAGTTGGGGAGCCATCTGTCTCCCTTTCTTCAGTAGAGAGAATGAGAGGACACCTCCCTCCAGGGCTGTCAATCTGGCATTTCCCATCTTAGCAGTGAATCTCTTCAGAAGAGACCATCACTCTCTCTATGCTTATTACTCATGTGGTTACGATGGACTCACAAGAAGGATAGTCGGGCTCAGAGAAATCCAGTAACTGCTGATCTTGAGGATCTGGATAGCCATCTTTTTTAGGTTCTCCAAATTTATAATCCATTAGATCTAGTTCTTTTTGTTGCAGGTGCGCCATCTGCTCTTCATATTTCTGCTCCTCTCCTAGTCTCTGGAGGTTCTTCAGGGTTTTTGGCAGGCTGTGCCGTCCATGCCAGCCATACTGATTCTTGGCCACCCGGCTGACTAGATGCAGCGACTCCAGCACATTTACAATGTCATAGATACGTCTCCTTTCAACACCTGTTTCAAAAACAGAAGTCAACTGTCACCATGTAGACAAACGTTTTTGAGTATAAATTCCTTGAGGGCCTGGGCCATGTCTGTGAACTAGTTTGCATGACGCCCAGCATAATGCCCAGCAACTGTAGATGCTCCACAAATTCAACCTGTAAGGCTGCAAGCGACAGAAATTATTTTTCTTTCCTTTTCTTGGGATCTAACCCTCAATAAGATGTAGGATAAAACCACCACCTAGACAGAGAGAGATGATGGTTCTATCTGTATTACATATAGTAAAAGTATGTTTTTTCTTTAGACCTGTTAGTCATATCATACATTTCAGCATGTTAAAATGGGTGGGATTGAGCAACACAAGTAGTATGCCTAGTGGACACGATGAATGCCTGATGGATGATTTTGACTTTTATTCCTAATCATGCATATTATAAAATAAATTGTGTCCAATAACTGATACCTTGTCTAGACAATACTATCCTTTCCTGGAGTTCAAATGATGTGAAAGAATTATGCTGTTAACTTTCTTAATGGTCCAGTAAGGAAAACAGTAAATATTTTGTTTCCTGTTTTGGACTGGAAACTTGGGATTAAAGAGCTCAGGCACCGTTCTCAAGTTGCTGGAGGAAGCTATAGCCAGGATTGGAACAACATGAGGATCCTTTTGCTCATCACGGCTATTGACAACTCTCCCTGTGCTCTCTCTCATTCACCGTATCCTGCCAAACGATGCGACGGTGACGCACAGAGACTTCATGGACAGTACAGACAGGTCATCAAGGTCACCCATTCCCTAGCCCCTTTCCCAACACTTCCTAAATAGCTAAAATTATGAGCTGTCTATTGAATTTACCAAAAACATTTATGGTGGTTAAGCATGGCAACTTTGGGGTCAGACTGACTGGATTGGAATCCTTGTGCTGTCCCTTACAAATCAGTGATCCTGGGAAGTTATTTAACCGGTCTGTGCCTTAGTATTTATCTCATAAAATGTGAGGATTAAATGCAACCATAAATGTTTGCACATTACGGTGCAAACACTTCCTGTATGGCACTGGGGATACCTAACCTCCCTGTTAGCATAAGAAGTCACTATAGAAAAGGTCACTTTAAAAAATCTGTCTGTGACT